>CM032333.1:64448058-64985208 GCA_019022515.1 Quercus aquifolioides
CCACGCCTTTCTCCCCTTGGCACAAACCTACCCTCATTGTTCAATGAAGCTTGATCCTCTTCATCTTTGAACTCAACCTCGTGGTTGTCATCAGAATCATCCATGCGGGCATGCCTTTCGTGCCTTCTAGCATTAGGGGCTCTTTGGGTGTGCTGCTCACGCAAAGTCGCAATAACAACATCTTGCCTATCCATCTGATCCTGAAACTTAGTAAACACCACGTTCATGTGCTCAAATTGTTGTTGCATAGCTTGCAACATAAAGGACGACTCCTCCCCTCCTTCCCTATTTGATGTTTTGCCCCTAGAAGACATACTTTTGAAACTACAGAGAAATGTTAGAAATAATTCCTCACAACGCTCCCTCACATGTTTGCACTCAAATTATGTCACTCACACTTGTGTTTCACTCTTAATTGGCTTTTTCCCGTTATTAATCTCACACTCTCTTGCCTTTTTCCACTCATAGCTTCCCCTTTTTAGTTCTTCATTAAACTAATAAACTTGATCAAGAAATTCAACTTGTAGTATTTAAACTAATACTGACGGCAAGAAAATATTACAGACACAATAAATCAACGGAAGAGGACAAAAGAAGACAGTATTTTGGTCTGAGAGAACTAAAACTACAAACAATATTTTTTATGTTTTCTATTTTTTTTTTTTTTTGGAACTTGGTGCGCGATTTTAACTTGGTGCACGTCACATAATTAGAACAAGAAATAAAGAACACAAAAGGAACAAGATAGGATGATAATAAGAAACAAAAGATAAAGGGATAGTAAAACTGATTTTAGAACCTGTGCTTTGATGCCAAATGATGCGAACCTCAATCAACATGCTTTAAGACCCAACAAATAATATTGGAATACTTGCCCAAGAAAGCTAAAATTCAGATTTTGAGAGAAATCCCGACCCAGCGTTTATAAATGAAACGCAAACCAAAGGTATAAGTAACAGACCTCAACCTAATGATTATAACGGAATCACGAACCGAAGGTATAAAATTTGAACACCACAAGGAAGAATCCCTGATAAGTTCACAGTTCTTGAAGAACCAAAAGAAGAAGCAAAACCTCACGTTTTTTTTTTTCCTCTGATTTTTATTCAATAATCCTCAATTACAATGAGTGCATGCTATTTATAAGACATGATTGAAAAGAGGAAAAATATAAAAAAACGTAGTAAATAATAAAAGCCTAAATTAAAGTTGATTTGGTTTGAAATTAGCATCTCAAAAATAGGAAAATAGCTAAAAAACGTTCTAAATAATAAAAGCCTAAAATTAAGGTGGATTTGGTCTAAAATTAGCAGCTCCAAAATAGGAAAAGTATCCATTAATTGGTATGGAGTTGGAAAATCAATCAGCCATTAATCCACACCATAAATCACGCCCAATTAAGCTAGATCAGCCTTCAATAACTTGGATTAAATTTATTATGCATTTATCTTCATTTGGGCCAAGCTTGGAATGTCCTGTGTTAGAATCAACCCAAATCTCTTGAATCAGTGCATTAAGTGCTTCTTTGATCTTCTTGGATCTTATTCTAATAATAGGCCCAATTGGAACATGGAATGGATTCTTTAATGCTTGTTGATTCTCATTAGGTAAGATCTTGGTTAATTTGTGAAGGGAAAAGGTCTGTTAGCATTTGAAATTATGTCTTTCTATTGAATATTATAATTAAGTTCAAGGTAAAGTCTGCACTCATTTTTTGCAGTAAATGGTTATCAAAAGATATATGGCTTACAAGTTAATATTAATTAAAGATCCAATGCCATTAAATTGGCAATCTCGTGGAATTTACAAAGCCGCGTATTTACTGTTAAGGAAAAGTTTTTATATTTGAGAATACTAAGTATTTTAACACACACATACGGAAAGGGGGAGAAGGTCTTAAAGAAACTGACAACTATTAAGGAAAAGTTGTTTTTCACTTTTCCTCAAGGACATGTTCAATGGTTCTTGTAAAGGCCATTTAACCATTTATATTCAAGTGTTCAAGTCGGCCATTCGATGTAGTGGTGGAGCAGTAGACCAGTAGTGGTACTGTTGATGATTTTGATTTGGGAAGAGAAGCTGCTACGCATGCACAAGAGAGGGGGGAGAGAGATGGGTAAAAAATAAAGAAATATCTTTTTTAATTATTGGAAAGAAATATTTTTTTAACTTTGTGCCACTTAAGTTATACGCATGTGCAAGTTATGTGCTCAAAATTTCCATCTAACATAACAATAAAATTAACTTTGGGGTGCAAAATGTACCAAGAGTAATAGTTTAGGGTGTAAAATGTGCAATCAAATAGTTTAGGTGCAAAGTGTAATATGTGGTATAGTTTAGAGTGGTAAAGTATAATTCCTGTACGAAAGGCTATCAATGAAATTGAACAGTTCTTCTCAACCCATTTTGATTTTAAAATCTTGAACAAGTAAAGTATATAATGTCACATATCATTTTATTTAATCAAACAATTAAAATGATTCTTTAAAAAACCTTTAAAAAAAAACAATTAAAATGAGATTAACTTTTTACATTTTATTGTATGATCTCATTTAGTTGTCAATAATATTTTCACGCAATGCACTGGAGCCATGCGCTTAACATGTATTTAAAAAATGTAGTAGTATACGATAAAAAAAACCAATGAAATTCTTCTTCTTTTTTTTTTTTTTTTTTTTGAGATAAACCGATAGAATTTTATTGATTGATGTATAAGTCACGTATACAAAGGAAACCAGGGACCATACAAACTAATCCTTTTTCCCAAAAAAAAAAAAAAAAAAAAAAAAAAAAATCCCCAAACTCCCCTATTTCACAGTAATACAAACAGAGGGTGCTACTGTCAGGCCTAAACTGTGTGTCAGCACACAACTTGAGTAGCAGACATAATTTGGTAATTCTCTAATGTCGCTAACGCTCCATCCATGATAACCTTGGGGTGTGTCTGAATTCTCTCAAAGTATAGCTTGTTTCTTGCATTCCAAATTGCCCACGACAGGGTCGCCCATTTCTCCATCTCTTCTTTCGACAGTTTCCTCCCCAACGTCCTAAACAGATGGAAAAAATCCTGAACCTCATTATTGCACTTTTGCACCCTTCCCCTTACCATTGCCTATACATTTCTGGTGAAAGGGCATTCCCACAACAAGTGGGCGTAGGTTTCGGTTTGTTGACAACACAGCTCACACCTTTGATCCACCTGTACCTTCCTTTGCCGAAGATTTTCCTGTGTAGGTAGTATATCCGAGCACGCCCTCCACATGAAAGATTTCACCTTTGGTGGTACATTCATCGCCCAAATCATCTTCCACCATTTTCTATCTTCTTGTGCTCGTGAGTGCTCGATATCCATTTGCTGGCGAAGTCGCATGGCCACCTTGTACGCTGTTTTTTACCGTGAATTCATGCTTGCTGTTTTCATTCCAAACGAGGCTGTCCTTAGGCCAGTTACGACAAAGAGGGATTGCTAGGATATCCAGTCTAGTTCTTGGGGCAAACTTTTCCTCAATCTTCCTCCTATCCCACTGCCAGGTATCCCTGTTAATAAGGTCAGCCACCCTTAACGTGTGGTCCACATCCCCATTGAAGATGGGTTTGTGTGGCAGCCAATTTGAATACGAAACCAGAATCCGGCTTCCATCACCCACTCTCTACCTTGAGCCCCTTACAACAACTTCTCTAGCAGCAATTAGGCTCCTCCAAACAAAAGATGGTTTACGACCCAATTTCGCCTCCAAGAATGAACAGTTTGGAAAATACCTTGCCTTATAGACATGGTAAAATAGGGAGTGCGTGTGGTGCTGCAAACGCCATGCTTGCTTAGCTAGCATAGCTAAGTTAAAAGCATGTATATCTCGGAACCCCATACCTCCATTTTCTTTTTGTGTACACAGCTTCTTCCAATTTATCCAATGAATTTTCCTTTTATCCTTTGTTTGTCCCCAATAATATTTGGCCAAGGTTGAGTTTATTGAGTCCCCCACTGCCTTTGGAATCTTGAAAGACACATCGAGTAGGTAGGAATGGCTTGGGCAATTGTCTTGATCAAAACCTCCCTCCTGGCTTTTGAGATGAATTTTTCCTTCCACCACATAACCCTCTTGGATATTCATTCTTGCAACTCTCTAAAAATAGCTACCTTTGATTGTCCCCCCACCATTGGTAGCCCAAGATACTTCTCACAGTCATTCATAATCCTTGCTCCCAACATATTCTTTATAGCATCCTTCACCTCCGATTTAGTATTTCTACTAGAAAATAGAGATGTCTTCTGTCTATTAATTGCTTGACCTGAGGCAGCCTCATATCTACCCAATATGTCTAGGAGTCGCTAACACTCCTCCACTGATGCTTCACAGAATAGCAAGCAGTCATCTGCAAAGAGGAGATGAGATACACGAACCCCACCTGTACAAGATAACACTCCATGTATTTGTTTGGTTTCTATTGCCTTCCTCATCATTCCTGATAACCCTTCCGCACACAATAGGAATAAGTATGGTGAGAGCGGGTCTCCTTGCTTTATACGTCTTGATGGTTGAACAAAACCCTTCGGCTCCCCATTAATTAAAATTGAGTACGTGGTTGTGCTCACTGTTTCCATGGCCAGGTCCACCCACCTTTCATCAAATTCCAACCTACTCATCATTTCAGTTATAAGAATAGGAAAAAAGAAATACCATGTTTATATGTTTGAGTGTTAATATAGCCAATAAGGGGGAAATTTTTTTGAAAAAAATTATTTTTAGTGTAAATTTAATGAGTAAAACATAATGTTGAGTATTTTGATAGAGTTGAATTAAAAATGCACCGTTTTTATGTCAAATTGTTTGGTTTTTGCATTTCTCATGGTTGTATTTTTCTCTCATCGTTGTAATCATCAATTTTTTTTTTTTTTTTTGGTTCTCAAAAATGATTTTTTAATATGTTTTTTAATTTTTGGGTTTGGAATTAGAATAATACTATAGCTACAAACTATTTTACAACATTTTTACAAACTATTGATATGACTAACTTCTTATTGGTTTTTATTTAGGCTCACCATTAACATCACTTTTTCATTTACCAATAATCACTCACCACATTAGCAGGTTGTAAAAATTTTTGTGAAAAAGTTTGTATCTCTAGCATTACTTTTGGAATTATGCACCAGGTCAAGCAGAATTGTTGCAAAATTTATTGCACCTTAATGGATGATTCACTTTAAATATATCAAGTAACAATTATCGTATGTTTTCTTTTATTTATCTTTTGTTAACATGGAATAGACTATACATTTAATTTTCAAATATTAATTTAATGTTGATTCTTTGTATAATTCTCATTATTATATGGTGAAATTTTTTGTTCATATTCTGAGCTCCCATAAGATCAAATCCTAGCTCCGTGTACATCCTTCAAGTGACAAGTCTATATAATAATCAAAAAAATGTTTATATAACACGAACTTTTGTATATAATAATTCTTCCAAAAAAAAAAAAAAAAGTTTATATAATAATTAGTGACTTCCTATAGCTTTTTTGTGAATTATTTGAGGGTTACATTATTTTCCACAACTATTCTATGTTGATTGTAATTAGTGTTGTGTCATTTTCATTTTTTACATAAACTTGCTTTTTTTTCTGCACCACTTACAACTAGTCACATAAGATAGTTGTGAAAAATAATGTTGTAAAGATTGTGGTCTTTAGAATTATTGTTGTTTTGTATTGTGCTTCATCGATCCTTTGGTTGGAATGATTTTGGGGAGGATGGAAAAAAAAAAGAGAGTAAAAAATAGAAGAGAAAATAGATGAGAGGGGTGTTTGATTAGGAGGGGGAGGAGGAGAGAAAAAAGGAGTCCGACTGTTTTATCTCTGTGCTCGCCAAAACTTAATTTCTTCGAAATGAGGAGAAAATGAGAATGAAAATGGGGTGCAAAATTTTGAACAAAAATGCCCACCGCTCACTAACCAACTACTATCAGTACCCGCTACTAACTGCTTCGTTTTGTTTTGTTTAATTTTTTTTTTCTTTTGCTTGCCAATGTTGACAATATTTTCTCCTAGTAGTTATTTTTATTATTATTTTTTTGGTGCAATTCGTTTCTCTTTTTCTTTCTTTCTTTCTTTTAAATTTTTTTTTTCAATAGTTTTGATTATGATTTTATTTTTTTAAGCGTTATTTTTTTTATTTTTTATTTTTACCCTCAGCTTTGTTTTTTTTCCCATTTCAGTTTTATAGAAAATAATTTTTAGTTCTTGAATTTCTTGAGCTCTTTTATTATTTTTTTAATGAAGTGCCAATTCATATATATTTGTTTAATGAAAATATAAAAACGTGTTATTTTTTGTTTTTATCTAATAGGGGCATGATTTTAAATTTATGCAAATCACATTTTCTATCTTTCCATTTTTCTTCTCAACCAAACAAAAAAATTTTCATCATTCCACTTTTTTCTCTCTTCCAATAAAATAATAATGAGAGAAATTAATATATTTTCTATCCTTTCACATTTTCACCCTTCCTCATCTTCTATCCTTCCACTTTTCCATTTTTCCAACCAACAGTTAAGGAAATGGCCAACTATTTGTAACTTGTAAGAGAGTCTGATTTTGTTTTGTTTTTTCTCTTACTTGACTTTTTTTTTCTCCTATCTTTTGAGGTATCCCAATAAAAAAAGTATTTAAACTTTACAATGAACAAACTAAGTTGAAATTACAGATGAAATGGCTAATTTAGTTTCAGAAAGTATGAAAATTGACTTAGGTAATTCATATATGAATGAAAATCTGAAGATGTTATTGTTACAACTTCAAAGAGGAAGAAAATTTAAGCCCTTCTGACATATTGCAAAGAAAATTTCAGTGATTGAATGAAATGTGGCATAAAAGAACAAATTATCAGAAATGAAGGCAGTGCAAATTGGATACTGCATATCAACGAATAGCAACAAAAAATAAAGTTGTTTTTGTGTATCGAAGCAGGAGTATCTTCAAGCCTAGCCATTTTATACAACTATGATGATCTTGAAGTTTAAGTTACCCTCTTGAACTAGAATACATAAGGAAAGATGACTCAGGGCACTGAAGTGATGACTGACCAAAAACAAGGTGTTTTCTCATTCTAATTCAGTAATGAGTCACAAAAATCTGCAGGTATCAAATCCCTGGATATAAAAGAGGCCAAGTGGCAATATTATAAATAAACCACCGATGAAGGATGAGCTTAAATAAAACTTTACCACTGAAGCTGAGTGCGCTGCCATTATTGATGTATCTATTACACTATGCACTGCAGCCATTCTCCAGCAAGACCGCCCAGCTAAGAAGCACTGGCACAGTGGGTACAGGTTCAGGTAGGTGTACGGGTACGACACAGCAACACAGCAATTTTTGAAAAAATAGGATACGACAAACCAAGAATAAATATATTTATTAATTTTCAAATGCATTATTACTATTCAGAGCATGAATGCTCTCTTTATTTTATGAAAAGGTATTCGATTTCTCTTGTTCTTATGTACGGGCTGTGTTCAGTACTTTTTTTTAAAGAACACAACTAGGACATACATGTAGAAGTGTCGTAGGCGAGTTAAGTGTAAGTATGACACAGGTACGACATCCTATATAAAATGTCCATTCTTCCTAAATTGCCAGGATGTCTACAAAACCAGTAAATCATCACACTATGGTATTGCGCACCAAGACATCCATGTGAGAAGTGGAGTATGATAAAACTTCCAATGAAACAGACTTATCACAAAAAAGAACTAGCCCACTTATCAAACCCACTCTATCTGACACAAATACATCCCATAAGTGAGAGTCTAGTGCAAACTTTCGGAACACCATGTCTGTGAAGCATTGTTTCACTAAAAAACATGACTTTAGGATCTTTTTTCTCTCTTTAGTGAGAGAAAGGCATGAACGGCTAGAGGGTTCCCAAACCCTCCACAGTTCCAAAACAAAAGGTTCATTAAGATGGTGAAGGTTGCTTAACAGTGTTATTGGAACCAACATCTAGATTATTTTGATAATGAGCACTCTTTGTATGTTTTAAGACACAAAGAGAAGGAACTGATTCTAAAGCTTTTTTATGCTAAGGAGAAACGGTAGTTTCAAGTTTCAACACGAGAAAAAAGAAGAGAAGAAAAAAAAAGAGGCAAATAAGTGGGGAAATTTGCTATGTAACACCATTTTTGAAACATATTTGTTAGTAAGTATGTTTTCAAAACTTATTAGCAAACTAACATCTCGAGCCTTAGAGGCCCGAGTTCAGTGATAAAACTTGAGTCTTAGAGACTCGAGTTCTAAGTTGACATGGAAGAAAAAATTCACTTGAAACTTGAGTCTTTGCTCACACCAGTAAAACCAAACTTTCCATCTCTGTGAACCTCTCACCTAGCCCTTGCCTTCATTCTCCTTAGAAACCCAGGAACCACTACCTTCATTCTTCACCCAGCCACTTCCATTTTGCCTTCATTCTTCATCCCAGCCACTACCTTCGTTCTTCTCAAAAACCCCAAGAACCACTGCCTTCGATCTTCTTAGAAACCCAACCTTTGATCTTTAGAAACCCCAGCCTTCAATCTTCTCAGCCTTCAATCTTGTTGGTCTTCGATCTTCTAGGCGTGGGATCTTGTTAGCCTTTGATCTTACGGGCATGGATTTTTATGGTTACTTGAGAAGAATGAAATAGTGGGTGGGGCGTGGGTGTTGATGGTTGCTTGAGATGAACAAAGCTAAAGAAAGAAGAACAAAGGCAGAAGAAAGAAGAACAAAGTAGAAGAACGAAGTGGCAGCACTGTTATGAAACTCGAGTTTCTAAGGCTCGAATTCCACATCAACATTGCCAGCACATAGAACTCGAGTCTTTAAAACTCGAGTTTGCCATGGAACTCGAGCCTCTAAGGCTCAAGATGCTAATTTCCTAATGAGAAGTCATGTTTTTATGTTGGCTTTATTCAGTGACAAAAATTTTTATTGGTGATGTATTATTTTCTGGGTTTTCGAGTAAGTTGGGATAGTGTACTTGAGCCTTTCTTTAAAGACTAAAAGTTGCATCAACTCGAGATCTCGCGACTTGGAGGCGACCAGCTCGCGAACTGGCCTAAACTGCCTATGAAGTCCACGTGGCAGGTGTTTGTCTGAGAGTGCAGACGTGCACCTCGCGACCATCTCATGACCTTAGGGGGTGAACAGGTCGTGAGCTGTACTCTGCTAACTGCACCAACCATTATTTTTCTGCCATCACACACACACACACACACAACTGTGAAGTGTGGAGAGGGGCTTCAAATAAGTATTGACCAAACCCTAGAAACACTAAGGGTGCGAGTGTGAAGCAAATCCTTTGTATGAAAAGAGAGAGCTTTTTCTTAGAGAAAAACTAAGTTCTTCATCTCCTTTTTCCATCTCTTTCGTTCCATTAATAGAGATTTTGTAAACACATTCCTCATCCACAAACGCATACTTGTGAGTGAGTGAATGAGAAAGGAAACTTGAGAAGCCACAACCCAAATCCAATCATCATTGGTGGTGATTCAATTGGAGTTTCAATGGAAGGTTTTTGGTAAGCTAGGAAGAGAAAGAGCTCGATGAAGTCGGTTGTTAGCTACAGCTTGAAGGGCTCAAGTACATGTAGGAAAGTGGGCTTGGAGAGTTCATTGTATACCTTATGTGCTACAACTATCTTACCTAGTGGAAATTTCCGATGGGTGGTCGGGGGAGAGGTTTTTTCTCTCAGGGCTCGGCTTTTCCTCTTCCATAACACTTGTGGTGTTATGTGTGGTTTGCTTGTCTTCCTCTCTCTATTTCCTTTAGCTTTCTATATTACCATGCTTTTGTAGTGTAGATTGTGATTTGGAAGTTTTGCTAAGTTACTTACACTTTAACTTGTGATTAGTTTAGTGTTAAAATCAACTTAGTTGTAAAATCTGGTATTAAGGGTTCTTCATACATGCTAGGATAGTTATAGCATGCGTTCACCTAAATAGTTTCAAAAATGTGTTCACTAATGAAACAGTTTCTAAAATTATGCTAAATGCAAAAAAAAATTCCAAATAAGTAGGAGAAAAATTATAAGAAGAAAGTAACTAACCCACAAGATGAGCATTATCCAAACGAAACTTAAAGGGGAGACGCCTTTATTTATAAACAAATTTTTTACACTTATTTTTCCCTCTCCATTACAAGCAACCATATATGATACATTAGATAGTTGTGAGAATGAGTATTAAATAGGTTATAGTCTTAGAATTTTTCATACTTTATTAATAAACATTTTTTTTAGAGATGATAATAATAAACAATTTAACGAAAGCCTTTTTTTATGGGGAAATTCTTAGGTAATTCAGGACTACAAGGTCAGCCAATAGAAAAGAAACACATAAACAAAAATAGCTGAGATCAGCTTACCTGCCATATCACCTTAAAACAGCTACATACTTTAACTTCTGTTAGTCTAAAAACATTAACCCTCTGTTGAAATTCAATTTTTGATTTGGAAATTGGGAGGGTCGATGAAGGTAAAAACTGAAAATAAAGCTTTTCATTTTCAATCTTATTCATTTTTGGAGCACTCTGTGTGTGTGTGTGTGTGTGTTCATCGTCACCACCATTTGGCTACCACTTCCTTCCATATCAATGTTGGCAACATTTCTGCAATTGCATGGTACCAATTTTGTTCCCTTTTTAGTGTGTTAGGGCCATATTTTCTATGTATTGGCTTATCCTTTGACAAAACGCATTTTACTTGTATTTGGGTAGATCTAAGTTGGGTTTAATGTATCAACAAGTGTGTGAAGTTTACTTTACAAGTGGTATCATTAAAGACATGAAGATTGATCCAAGAAACAAGTGAAGAAAAGCTATTTCATTAAGGCTCGACACTAGCATCTATCAAGGTTTAATGAGGAAGCTCGACACAAGTTTGACACAAGCTTGATCTATCGAGAATTACAATTTCAAAATTCTCAGATCTGAAATTCGGCCTAAGTGCTTAAGGTTTCTCTCTTTACAACCCTAGACTATATAAAAGGCTTATTTTAAAGGCATCAACCTGACAAAGAGATTCAATTAGAAAACTCATATACTCTATGAGAAGCTATAGCGTTCTGTGAGTCATAGGGTTTTGTAACCAAGTGCTTCCTGATCTTCAATATGCTTTGAAGTGAAGAGCTTTTTAGCCAACAATAGCCAATCAAGTTGTTGGAGTTAGTCATGTATTGAGACCCGTGCATGCGAAGAAGTCTACTACAAGATCAAGTCCAATTGGGTATTGAAGCGAAAGTTCAACTATAGGTTGGTATTTTGGGATAGGCAAAGTGGTGGCAAGATTTCACATACTTGTAATCGCTTGATTGTTGATTCATGGATTCTTGGGAGTGGTGACCTGAAATTCACCCAATGAGGTATATTTCCCTTGGGAGAGGTTTTCCTCATTCGTCAACAAATCACCGTGTCTATTTTATTTTTACTGCATAATAGTTTATTTGGTGATTTGTTGGTGCCTCCATGATTTACATGTATTTGGTGGCTAATAGGTTTTCAAGAGGTCAAGTCGATAGAATCTTGTTTATCAAGAAGGTAGATGGAAAGCTGATTATAGCTCAAGTATATGTCAACGTCATCATCTTCGGGTCTACAAAAGATGATCTTGCACTCTCTTTTTCCAGCATGATGCAGACTGAATTCGAGATGAGCATGATAGGAGAGTTAAACTTGGACTTCAAATTCAGCAAAAAGACTCAGGTACCTTCATCTCTCAATCTAAATATGCAAATAATCTTTTGAAGAAATTTGGTTTAGAGTCTGCTAGCTTTGTTAGAAGCATGATAGGTAGTCTTTTGTATCTCACTGCTAGTAGACCTGACATTAGTTACAGTGTTGGAGTTTGTGCTCGATATCAAGCTAATCCTAAGGAATCCCATGTTAATCTTGTTAAGCGTATTATCAAATACCTTAAATCAACTAGTAATTATGGTGTTTGGTATGATAAGGACACTAATGATGTGTTGGCTGGATATTCTGACACTAACTGGGCTGATAATGCTAATGATCTAAGAGCACATTTGGTGGATGTTTTTACTTGGGAAATAATCTTGTCTCTTGGATGAGTAAAAAGCAAAATTCTATGTCTCTCTCCACCACCAAGGCAGAATACATTGTTGCATGTAGTTGTTGCACTCAACTCCTTTGGATGCAAAAACTCCTTATTGATTATGGTATTTGTCAAAAACATCTCACCATATATTGTGACAATACTGATACCATTATCATCTCCAAAAATCCCATCCAACACTCCCAGACTAAACATATAGACATCTAACACCACTTCATTCGTGGATTGGTTGAAGATGACACTCTCACTCTTGAGTTCATTAACACTGATGATCAAAATGCTGACCTCTTCACAAAACCTTTGGATGGTTGTCGTTTTGAATTCTTGTGCCAAAACATTGGTGTAATCTCTTTGGAGTAATCTTCCTTCTTCTTCTTTTTCATGCATTTGCATCTAGTTTTTACTGTTTTTTATTATGTTTGTTTGTTTGTTTTGTTTTGTTTATTGCTTTCAATAAAAAAAGGAAAATTTGAAAAATACAAAAACTGTGTGTGTGTGTGTGTGTATTCCGGTACTTGTGTACCTTGGATGGCCTATGAAACAAGTTTTCTTAACTTTTTATCGTTTGTAGCTTGGGTGAGCATCTTCATGCACAACTAAGCAATGTGAGCTTTGTGGCTTGTTGTGTGATTTGTATAATTTGGTTAATCTTTTATCATTCATATCTATTTCACTCTCTTTGATGGGAAGGACTAAAAAATCCTAAGAGAAAGGCATATATAACCATCTCACCACTAAAACATGTCAATCATAAAACATCTGTGTGTAATTCATAAAAGCCGTGCTCAGTAAGGTGTAGCATTTGCACATCTAGAAAAAAGATGTTTGGCTAACATAAATGGGTGTTTCTTTTCTCTCTCTTATATGCCCATGAAAAAGCAAAATGAATCAAAATGCTCTTATATGGTGTGAATTATATGATGTGGGAGTGGGAGTTATATGATGTATCTTAAAGGTGATGGTCCCTATCAAATAGTTATGATTGTGTGTGAATGATTCTTGATTCTCTTATATCATTATTTTCATATGATGAAAAACTTGTGCTTTCTTGCAAAAGTTCTCACACAACACGCAATTCTTTGCTACTCTTGATACTATTGTACAACTATAGTGTGATTTGGCCATCACAAGGAATACGTGTGGTAATACAAGCTTACTAAACTATCTTAGCTTGTTTTTGAATATAAAATTGGTTAGATTTGTTTAGTGTTTTGGATCTAAGAATGCTTTACATCTAGAGTTTTGTTTAGTTTGAGTGCTTAACATGCTTCTATGAGGTTTGGTATGGTGTTTATCTTGTTTGCATTCATATCATGTCTTTTCTCCTTTGAAAATTCATGTTTCTGTGCATTTCGATACCAGCTTGATAGCAATCTCAACTCCTCTCGATACCTCTTGACACAAGTCTCTTGAAGCTTTTCTAGATTTTCTTGATACCTCTCGACACATAACTCGATACATCGAGCCAAATTTCTAAATTCATTATTTGCTCGATACCTGCTTGACATCTACTTCGATACATCAAAGTTTTTAGCCATCGACACCTCCTTAACACCTCTCGATACATCAAGCTTTTATTCTCGATACCTCCTTGATACCTGCTATCTATGGAGATGCTTGTTTCTATATATACTCGATGGTCAACCCACATTGATTTTAGTGACCATGATTTAATTGAGGTTGAATTTTCAAAGATTACCTAGCTCTCGATTCTAAAACTTTGGAACCTAGAACTAGTGGCTTATCTTTTGACAAAACAATGAAAATACTTGACTTAGCTGGTAATTGTTGAACTCTAAAATGACTCTTGATAACTGATATGGCTGAGACTTTTTCATTCTGGTCTTAATAATGGAGGAGTCTGCGATGAAATGGCTTGATCTTGATGAAAAAGGGTGTCTGCGACCAATAGGCATGGTCTTGACGAAGAGAGGTGTCGGCGATCAACTGGCTTGATCTTGACGAAAAGAAATATCTGCCACCAACTGGCTTGGCCTTGACGAAAGGAGGTGTTTGCGATCAACTGGCATGATCTTGACAAAAAGGAGCGTCTGCGACCAACTGGCATGGTCTTGACTAAAGGGTGTCTGCGATCAACTGGCTTGATCTTGACAAAAAGGAGCGTCTGCAACCAACTGGCTTGGTCTTGACAAAAAGGAGCGTCCACGGCCAAGTGGCTTGGTCTTGACAAAAAGGAGTGTCTGCAACCAACTGGCTTGGTCTTGACAAAAAGGAGCGTGTGCGACCAACTGGCTTGGTCTTGACAAAAAGGAGCGTCTGCAACCAACTGGCTTGATCTTGACAAAAAGGAGCATCTGCGACCAACTAGCTTGGTCTTGACTAAAGGGTGTCTGTGATCAACTGGCTTAATCTTGACAAAAAGGAGCGTCTGGGACCAACTAGCTTGGTCTTGACAAAAAGGAGCGTGTGCGACCAACTGCCTTGATCTTGACAAAAAGAAGCGTCTGCGACCAACTGGCTTGGTCTTGACAAAAAGGAGCGTGTGTGACCAACTGCCTTGATCTTGACAAAAAGAAGCGTCTGCGACCAACTGGCTTGATCTTGACAAAAAGAAGCGTTTGCAACCAATTGGCTTGGTCTTGACTAAAGGAACGTTTGCGATCAACTGACTTGATCTTGAAGAAAAGGAGCGTTTGTGACCAATTGGCTTGGTCTTGACTAAAGGAACTTCTACGATCAACTGGCTTGATCTTGATGATAGGGTGTCTAGGGCTTCTCATCCTTGGAACCAAGTTGTTGCCTGTAAAAATCAAAAATTTGGAATCAATTTCTAATTGATAAGGGCTTTGTATTCCCACTGCTTTTTGAGATGTGATCCCTTTCTTTATTTGAACTTTATCAAGAAAAGTTTAATTGACAAAAGATTTTTCTGTTGAGAAACATTTGATTTTTGAAATTCTGAAGTTTTGAAATTTTGATTTCAACTTTTGAGACTTTGGAAAAAATTTCTTCTTGAAATCTAGAGTTTAAAATCTGAAATTTTGAGCCTTTAGAATTTTTAAAATCGAGGCTCGGAATCTTGATCATGAAATTTGAAGTTTGAGTTTTTATTGAAAATTGAAGAGTTGAATTCAAAATTTGGGCATTGAAAATATGAACTTGAAAATTTGGGATTTGAGATATTTGAAAACTTTGAAAGAAGCAATTTTTTTTTTTTTTTTCGATTGACTGCGTCAACTCAGTTTGTCTAAGTTGACTCAGCCATAGGCTGAGTTTAAGTGTGGGAGCCAAATTTTGCCCCCCCCCCCCCCCCCCCACTTTCCTTTGTCTCTCTCTTTTCCTTTTTTTTTTTTTTTTTTCATCTTTCTCCACCTCACTTCCTCCATTGTCACTATTCACTCTCTTCTTCCCTTTGGACTTTCTTTTTCATCTCACCATTTCTTCTCACAAAAAATTCTTTTCTAAGCTTTTCAAGCTTCCCTCATCCATCTCCATCAATATCTCTTTAGATCCTTGTGTTCTTGAGCATTTCATCACATACCCATTTTTTGTGAAACCCATTTTCCAAAACCTATTTGCTTTGCATCAAAATGGCTTCTTCCTCCAAGGGATCTTCCTTTCTAACTTCTCATGGTAAGAAGTATGATCAAACAATTGAGTGGCATGATAATGATGGACTTCTTCAAGACCCTAGGACCCATGCTCCATACAGTCATGTAGACACCAAGGTGAGTTTTTTTCTTTGGTTTCTTTGCTTGGCAAAATGTTGTTGCATGTTTCATTTAAAGTTTCACGGTGAGATATTATCACTTTTGAAATTTTGGGGGCATTGTGTGATTGATCATGTTTGGAATGTTGGCTTTGGAGCATTCTTGAAGTGTGTTTTTTCTTTGATCTTGGTGCAATTTGGGCAATGTTGGTGGCTTTTGGAATTTTGACAATGTAGGTAATTTGTGATGTTGTTGGATGAATTTTAGTTTGGACTTTGGGAGTATTGGCATCATGAAAACTGTGTTTAACTTATAGGAATGTGTTCATGATATATGCCGGAAAACTTGTTGGCATGTGTAAACTTTGTTTTATGATCATGGAAAAATTTTGTGGGTATGTGCATGGATATATTTATGGGTATTGGCAAATTTTGTGGGTATTGTGGAAAAATTTTGTTGGGTACGTGAGAATTTATTTGTGCATGAAGTTGTGGAAATTTTTTCTTGGACATGTAGAAATTTTCTTTTTACATGGCTATGGCAAAATTTGGTGGTTGTATGGATATGTGATAAATTTGGTAGTGGTGGCATTGTGGTGGGGTATTGATTTGATTTTGTGGTGGGGTATTGATTGTGGAAATATTTTTTGGGTATGGAATTTTTTTAGTTATATATTCTGGGTTATGGAAATTGATGAGCTGAATTTTTATGTTGCAGAGCCTCAAGAGTTGAGGGAGTCTCCAAATGTTGAAAAGTGCATGGGCAACACTATTTCCCAGCATAAAAAATGTCATCAATGAAGCGGGCTTTGGCACCTTCTTCGAAGCTTTGTCGAATCATGAGACATATGAGTACAAGGATCTTCAGTTACTTCTTGCCTTAGCAAAGTGCTTCTAGAACACTACCTGTACCTTCCATTTTCCGAACATTGGGGAGGTAATGTTGACACCTTATGACTTTTCTGTCATCACTGGTTTGAGGTTGGGTGGTAAAAGAATTCTTGTCAATGATTCCCTTGCTTCAACTGAGCTCAAGAAACCTCTAGGTATAATGCCTTCTAGAATGAGGAGTAACAATGTTCCTTTATCTTGGTTATGTGAGAGTATTCCCCAATGTGAGATTGTGGCAAAGGGTGCTCGTATGTTCATGCTTCTGTTTATTGGGACTTTCCTATGTTCAGATTTGGGCAGTACTGTGAATTTGCGCTACTTTGGGAGCTTGAGAAAAATTGAAGATCTCTGGAATTATGACTAGGGCGGCATGGCCTATGCTACTCTGATGCATTTCATTTACCAACTCTCCAGGCGTAGTCTTTCAAGCTTGGGTGGGGCTCCATTTGTTTGGCAGGAGAGGTTTGGTATTTATTTTGGCTATGTGTAGGTTGGAGAAAATTATTTTGGCTATGTGGTAATGGTGTTATGAATTTTTCAGGTTTGGATGTATGTGTATTTTGGGGTTGGTCCTGAAATTCGGGAGAAGGTTACTGGCATTTTTCCTAGATTTCTCCGTTGGTTGCTCAAACATCGCTTGTCTCCACCCTTTAGGCGTTCTTTGGAGCTTTGACGCTTGGTGATTAGCAATATGACAATTGATGATGTGAGTTCTTTCTTTCTCCTTTTTAAATCTTTGGCATTTGGTTATGATCTAGTCTCTTCTCTTTCTAAGTTTCTTTGCGACTTTTTAGATGAAATTAAATCCTTGGGCTAGATGTGAGGGGTATGCTGAGTGTGAGCGGGCTCTAGAACTGAATAGCCGCCAAGTATTGTTTGAATGTGGGCATGGAAAGTATTGGTATCTTGGTGATCGGGTGTTGCCCCAAGTTGAACATGCGTATCCTCTTGCCACAATTTTGGCTTATCCTTGTCGCACTGTTCGGTTGGCTGAACTCCTGGCTGATGAAGAGATTGCTTGGGCCCGTGATGGTTACATTGTTGCAGGAGCAAAAGGAGATTATTCTGAATTTATCTGGGATCATCTACAAGGTTGCTTGGTTGGCAGAACTGTATTTTCCTTCCCTTCTAAGATCAAAATTTTTCTCTGCAAATTCCTTTTCCATATTTCTGCTTGGTAACAATATTTGCATGTTGGATTTTTAGCCTCTATCTTCTGAAGGAGAGGAAGAGGAAGAGGAAAAGGAAGAGGAAAAGGAAGAGATTCCCTCTCCTCACCACGCTGGTGGTTCTTCTAGTTCTTTCACAAAGACTTATCCTCATTTTCTGGCATGGCAGTATGATGTGATGAATCCTGATGGAATGTATAGTTCCATACCTTTGACTAGGCCTGAGCATTTGCCAAATGTTCAGTCGCCCGATCCATTGTGTTCTTGAATGTTCAGTTCTTTGTCCTTATTTCTTGAATGGATTCTAACTCTGTAGAGTTGTGCTTTAGGTTGATATGGATCTTATGGAAGAAAGCATGTGGATGATTGGAGGCTTGCAGTCATTGGCTCGTACCCAGTCCTCCCAATATGTGATCAATGATTCGAACTAGGTATGCCATGTTGTTTTCTGAGTATCTTTGGCTTGAGCTTTGCTTGATAGTGTCTTTAACACTTGATTTTGTTGATTTTCTAGGCACATCGATTGGAAACTGCCTAACTCTCCCAGGAGAGCATTAGAGGAAAGGATCAGGAGCCTCGAACTTGAAAATCGTTAGTACGATCCTCGCTTTTTCGCAAGTCAGGAAGGAAATACTGAAGGTGGCTCCTCTAGAGGTGGATCAAGGAGATCCTCCTGCAGGCGGACTCGGAGTCCTAATGATGCATGACTTGTATGTTTATTTCTCCTTCAAAACAAAAAGGAAGTGTTCCTCAAAAAATCTTGTATTATTTTCCATGTTTAGCTCTTTGTCCTTGGTATCACCTTGGATCATGTAGAAACTTTAACTAAGACAAGTTTAGAATTCACCTGATGAAACCTTCTAATACTAATTTAAAATTATCTTGCTTGGCTTTGTTGGAATCTGCACTTACTTGCATGAGGTGGATTTGAATGCGCCTAGTTTAAAATGAATGCATGACTTTTGAAAATCTTGATGTGATTTTTTTTTTTTTTTTTTAAATGATGGTGGCTTTTTTTTTTTTTTTTGGGAAAAATGAGCCATGGGCGAATGCCCCTAGTATACGAAAGGATGCATTATTTTTGGAAATCTCAATGATTTTTTCTTTTCTCCTTTAAAAAAAAAAATGATGGTGGTTTTTTTTAAAAAAAAAAATGCATGAGGCATGGGCAAATGCCCCTAGTTTGGAACATAAATCCATGAGTCTTAAGAAAACTTGAGTTGATCACTTTTTGAGAACAATGATGCAGGTGATGATTTTTTGAAAACAAGTGTGTTAGACTTGTCGAAATGTCTCAGTTTGATTAAAAAAAATCTTTTTGAGTGTCAAACGATCTTAAAAAATTACACGAGAACATGAAACTGCATGGAATTGCTTGAGTGTAGGACCGAGGGGCTGCGTGCCACTTGGCAATTGAAGAGTGCCATTCAACACTTTTGGAGTGTCGTTCGGCACTTTTAGAGTGCCGAATTGCACTGAGCCACACCATGGCGCTCACGCCATAGTGGGCCGACTCCTCATGGTCTCCCAATGCGCGCTTCACGTTTTCACTTTTTTTTTTTTTTTTGAAAAACATTTACTTCATTTGTGATCATGAGACTCTCTCCTAGTCAGCTACAAACTCTCTGAAACCTATTTCAAACCTGATAAGGAATTGATGCAGCTTATTTAAACGAATTCTCCTGCTACAAATCTTTGCATAAAGGTTAGCAAAACACAATAATCACAAGCAAAAGTCATCCATGGCTAGCAATCATAATTTTTCTGATACAACAATTCATGACATCAATAGATGGGTTCGTAGCTTTGATTTGAGTGCCAAAACCAATTTTACAGCCTTTAAATAAGAGGGAATCAAGGCTTTGAGGAATGTCAAAATCAAGTGGGACATCCTTCGCGCTGCTGTGAAATTTTGGGATCCCGAAGATCATGTGTTCCGATTCAACACTATTGAACTTTGTCCTACAATTGAAGAATTCTCTGCTATCTTGAGCTACGATCTAGGTAAAAAATCTGTAGCGGTTTCATGTGACCCTAAGCATAAGGAATCTTTGACTGATGCTCTTGGTCTTCATACTTCCATTACTGATAGTACGATTGAAGGTCATATGGTGAATCTTTGTACCATTATCTCTCGGCTGATTGACAAACGCACCTATGGAGTGACCGACAACATGTAGAAAAACTTCGGTTTGGCTTTATGCTTTGCGGGAGAACTTTTGCTTTGCTCTGGAAGACATGGCTTTGTGGATGCTCGAGTTATAAGTGTTTTGAGTCAGATTAAGGATGGTGATAATCCTGTTTCTTTGATCTTGGCAGAAACTCCTCTAGGACTGGATGCTGTATTTCATGGTGGAGAAACTCAGAACTTTTTAGGGAGTCCTTTGACTTTGCAGATATGGCTAACGGAGAGACTGAACATCATTGCTAAGCCTACAACCGGTAATTACGGGCCTAGCAGTTTTCTTAGCAGGGCTAGAATCAAGACTAAATGTCAAACTGAGAGTGACTGGGTGAAATTCTTAGACAAGAAATCTAGTACCTCAATTCAATAGGACTGTTATTGGTGGAAGTGCCCACCCCCTTTATTGAGGTCTCTAGGATCAGATTATATTTTCCTTGTTGGATTGTGGAGAGCAACTTTCTACAAAGGAGACAGACTCTTGAGGCAATTCAAATATAAGTAGGGAATACCTGGTTGCAAAAGAAGAAGACCTTTCTCTCTTGTGGACACAAATCCTACTTCTATACAGAACATGATATTGGGTCTAGAGATGGCTGATCGAGTGGACCAATTTTTTGTCTAGGTGCACTTCCACAAGATGACTACAGAATACTCTAACTGGTTGATAGACAAGATTGTTGACAAGGAAGCTAAAAGGATTGCTATGAGAGAACAGTTTCTTAGAGACAACTAGGAAAAACCTGATGAAGACAATTATGAATTCAAAAGAATGGACAATGCTGGCAAAGTACCTATCACAGAGGGAATTGATGATCAACAGAAAAACAAAAGACTGAAGACAAAATGATCTTCTTATTTTTTTGGCTTTCAACATGTTTATTTTAGAAGTTGATGTAAAAACTCCTATGTTTAGGAATTATTTGGAATTTGCAGGTTAGGGATTCTGTTTAAGGTGTAGGCTTTTGGGGTTTGGAATTTTTATGGTTTGGTTTATAGGGTTTGGGCTTTTGGAGTTTGTGTAATGACATGGTTTAATGGAATAGTTGAATTTTTGGTAATTTTGGTCAACGGGCAAAAGGTGGGTTGTGGGAAACTGTGACCGAACCAATGCATGGTTGCCTACGTATCCTCTTGATAGAAGGGTCAGGTCATCATGTAGTTCATTGATGAGTTTTTTTTTTTTTTTTTTTTTTTTTTTTTTTTTTTTTTTTTTTTTTTTAACTTTTGCCAAGGTTGCCCTTTCGGGTTTTCAACCTAGCAGGACTTCTTCAAGGCCCTAAGACCCATGCTCCATATTGTCATGTAGACACCAAGGTGAGTTTTTTTCTTTTGTTTCTATTGCTCTAACTTTTGCCTAGACCGCCCTTTCGGGTTTTTAGCCTAGCAAGCTCTTTTTTTTTTTTTTAGTCAAACCTAGGAAAGGAAATAACTTAATTTACAACCACCTCAGACATGGTACTTCTTCAATTGATCCATGTTGGTTGGCTCAGTGAAAGGGTTTGCATCCATGTCCATCAATCTTACTGCTACCCCAGAATATATCTGTTTGATAACGTATAGGCCAGCCCAATTTTGCTTGAACTTCCCATTTATATCTTAAACCAGGGCTCAGATTTCTTTCAACACTAAGTCCCCCACTTCAAATCTCTGGTTCTCACTTTTTTGTCAAAAGCTTTCCTAAGCTTCCTCTGATATCCTTGAATGTGATACAAGGCTTTGAGTCTTTTCTCATCTAGCATGCATAACTGATCATATCTGCTCTGCAACCAATCTGCTTCAGATTTCACTTTCCAGTACTGTCCATAGTGAACGGACACCCATCTCAATGGGAAGGACTGCTTCCATCCCATACACCAATGAATAAGGAGTGGCTCCTGTGGAAGATCGAATTGATGTTCAATACCCCCAGAGTGCATAGGGCAACTGTAGGTGCTAGTCCTTGTAGTTCTTTGTGCTCTTCTTCAAGATTCACCCAATGTTTTTATTAGCAGCCTCAACTACTCCATTAGTCTGAGGATGATAAGGCGAAGACTTGTGGTGCCAAATGCTATATCAACATAGCAACTTTTCTGTTTCTCCTTTGAAATGCTACCCATTGTTAGAGATAATTTCATGCGGTACCCCGTATTTGCAGATGATATTGGTCTGAATGAATTGAGCAACTTTCTTTGAATTCAAAACTTTGTATGAGGCAGCTTCTACCCATTTAGTAAATTAATCAATGTCTATTCCCCATGTAGAGAATGGCCAAGGTGATGTCATGGTATGTAGTGGCATGGGTGGCATGTGCTTCAAATCTCCATGGACTTGGCATTGATGGCATCTTCAAACATGAGCCGCTCAGTCGGCTTCATGGTGGTCCAGTAGTAACCCTGTCTCATTATCTTCCTTGATAGCATATTAGCATTCATATGTGGCCCATAACTTGAATCATGAACCTCTTCAATTATTTGTTATGCTTCCTTGTCAATTACTCAAATGAGATGAATTCCATCATATGATCATCGGTAAAGCCTTTCACCACAAATAATATAATTAGTGGACAACCTCCGGATGGTTAACTGATCATTCTTGTCTGTAGACTCCAGGTATGTTCCATCCTTGAGGTATTGTAGGATGTCTGAATACCATTCACCTTCCTCATCCTTTCCTTCATCTTCTTCTATTGTCATGCAGTAGGCTGGTTCTTCTTTTTGTTCCAACACTATCGGTCTAGCTTCATCTTCTTTTGGCCTATCCATCATGGATGCCATGGTTGCTAAAGCATCTGCAATTTGATTATGCATCCTCGGCACATACTGATACTGTATCTTGCTGAATTTTTAGGACAACTTCTGGAGACATTGATGATAAGGCATAAGCCTCTCTTCTTTGATCTTCCATTTATTATGTACCTGAAAGATTATTAGAGTTGAGTCTCCATACACCTCCTCACTCCTAGGACTAAGGCTGCTTGTAGGCCCATGATGCAAGCGTGGCGTTGTTGGTGGCAGGAAAGTTGAGTCTGCCAGAAAATGGGATGTGTGCCCCTTTTGGAGAAATTAAGAGAACTCCAATTCCACTTCCGTTTTGATTTGTTGCTCCATCAAAATACATCTTCCATGATTCTACTTCAATCTCCATGATGTCTTCATCCGAAAAGTCTCCTTGAATCTCTTCAACTTCTTCTGGTGAACAATGGGCTAGGTGATCAGCAATTACCCTCCCCTTCACAGATTTTTAAGTCACATACTTGATGTCAAATTCTAACAAAAGCAAAACCCATTTAGCAGTCTTCCCATCTTGCATAAGTTTTTCCATTAAATACTTCCAAGGATCTATTCTTACTGTTGGGTTCTAAAGATTTAGGATTTTATGTATTTAGAACTCTAATTTATATTGTTGGCAAACCATGATCAAAACAGGTTATTTAGTCTTGTTTAGACTTGCTCAAAGTTGGGTCTTTCATGTAAAGTTGGAATCGAGTGGCTGCAGATGCATTGGTGCATTTCGGCCTGGCTCGATCGATCGAATCTCGGGCAGAATGTTTTTCTGCAGAATATTCCAGCTCAGCCCTAACTCATTAAACGTTTTGGGTTTTCTGTTTTTACCCTAGGTATATAAAGAAAAACCCTAGCCACGTTTTTAGAGTTGCTCCAGTTGTATTGTTGCTCATACATTGCTGTTTCGTGTAAATCTCTTGTGAGATCTAGAGGAGCTTTCCTTTACACAGCTTAGGGTTTTCAAGATAGAGATTACTTCAACAACTTGATGATCAACTCGGTTGCTACCATTGAAGCTTAAAGAATATCAAGCGTGGGTGCTTGTAGCTGATTGGAGAATCCAAGAAAGAAGGAGTCCGTGGATTCGGAGCTTGCACGTGGTCGTGTCAGTAAGTTCTACTGGTGGGTAGCATTAGGAAGTCAAGCGGGGAGCTTGTAAGTCCTTTTGTATGAACTTCGATTCTTTCATAGTGGATTCAGGTTTACCTTGAGGATAGCTAGGTCAAATCCTCCCCAGGTTTTTACCGTGTGGTTTCCTGGGTGATCATATCATTGTGTCTTTTATTTTTCCGCTGCTTTATATTCTTGATATGATTGTTAGATTGTTTTAACCTAGAATTGCATAATTTGACTAAGTAATAACTTGGCTAATTAACTAGGCTAACCAATCTGGTTGTTTTAAGGGGTCTAAAACTGTTCACTTACCATCAACAAAACCTTGTAAGCTAGCATATAATGTCTAAGTTTACGGGTTGCCTATACGAGTGCTACACATGTCTTTTCTAATGGTGAATACTTCTCTTCATAAGGCATCATCTTCTTGCTGATGTTGTATATGACATTCTCCTTTCTAGTCTCCTCTAAGTATTAAGCAAGTGAAGCCCCCATTGCTATATCTGTAGTGGTGAGGTACAACAACAATGACTTTTCAAGAGTTGGTAGAACAAGTATTGGTGGTTTCATTAGATAACTTTTGATCTTCTCAAAGGCTTCTGGGCATTGTTCGTTCCACACGGTTGGAACCTCCTTCTTGAGCAGTCAGAAGATTGGTTCACATGTCATAGTGAGTTGAGCTATGAACCTGCTGACGTACTGTATCCTCCCCAGAAATCCTTAGATCTCCTTTTCAGTCTTAAGAGGCTTCATTTCTACGATTGCCTTGATTTTTTCAAGATCAACTTCTATTCCATTCATCTTCTCTATCACTAGGGGGTTCACCCCAATCATCTCTGTTGTATGGGCTATCACAACTTCCGTTACTGTTGTCATCACCATTGGTGCTGCTGTCATCATCACCATGTTCACTATCACTACTGTTATTGTCACTACTACTATTACTCTTGTCATCACCTTCATCCTCATCATCACTAAGGGCTGCTCCCCCTTCCTCATCTCCATCATTAGCTCTTAGTTCATACGGGCTCTTCAATGTATGCTGGCAGGCCTCCCAATATTCTTCTTCTTCTATGTTGTAGATATGATCTCCAAGGAGTGTAGTCATGGCGTTAGGATCCATGTGATCAGCCTAATCAGTAGGGACCCAAGTTGTATCTTCCTTCTTCAATTTTGGAGCGTTATTGTGACAATCGAGTAGTATCTCAAAACCGGGCACCATTGTCTTTGTTATAGGATCAAATCTCGGTTCTAGGAATCCTCAATAACTTTGACTTTCTCCAGCTTTTACAAACTTCCCATTCAGCGTAGGAGTGTAAGGCTTCAGAGGTTCCGGAGGACAAGGAAGTCCTTTTGCTTTGGCTTTGGCTCAGGCCATCTTTCTAATCTTGACTAGATTCTCCCCTAATGACAGGCTTGGTCGGGTTAATCGAAGCTAAGACTCCATCCACATCCACCAGTCAATCAAAACAAACACACATAACTTGCAATGCAATTTTAATGGGGACCAACCTAAGGATAGGTCCTAAGTAATTATGTTGTAGGGTGGGTTTGTTGTTTCATTGTTTCGCATAGCTAGGACGTTACACCTCCCAACTTGTGATGTAATGAACATTGCATTGGTCCAAGCGGCATGGTTTGTCCTTTACAGTCAGTAGGAAATGATCTAGTGACTTTGGGCTATGAGTTGGTGAGTTCGCCGCTGGATACCCGAATCTAATGAAGACCAGTGATCCATGGTTACTACTATCACAAAATTGTTGAAAGGGGTGCATACATTTTTGTTTGAATGGCACACACTATGACAGTTAGGGAAAGATTTTAACAAACAAAACAAACAACAAAATATCATACACCAGAATATTATGCAACATCCCATCAAACATAAATAAACAAATAATCAACTATATCATGCAAGACCATGCAAAACAGAGGTACATATTTGGTCACTTAAGTCTAATACGAAGCTTAGCCCTCGACATCCCAAGTGAAGTCGCCACTGTGAGAGACGTGTCCTTTTAAAAAAAGAGATTTGGGTACCATTTAAGCACCTCTCTTTTTGGGTAAGTGGTATGGAGTCGCCACTTATTTTTATTTATACAAAAAATAATAAAAAAAATACTAATTACAAAATACATGACTGAACAGTTCCATTCATTGATTGAATAAAAATTACATATCTGGAAAATTGAAAAGTTACATAGCTTTGGGCCCTAGTTACAATCTACCAAATATTTACATGGCTTGTTGTCCTAATTACATTCTACCCAAAACAAATGAAGACAAGGCTAGATCTACTAAACCAAAAACCTAAATCCGGACGCTAGGTTATGGAATGAGAAGGTGTTAGGCACCTATTCCGCCCAGACAAGGTCTGGTCTTCTAGACTCTTGTGACCAATGTTATATGCTATGCATGTCATGCATGATATGTTGAACATGTGAATGAAAAAGTAAATGACACAAATTTATGTAAGGATGAAATCTCTTCTTTTTGTTTAAAAAAAAAAATCAGATCTGTTTTTATTGTTAAAAAAAAAGATGATTTTGATTTGTCAAAATAACAGATTTGCTTTGTGGGATGTAAAAAAAAAAAAAAGGTTTTGTGATGAAAAAAATTCTGATCTGTTTTATTATATATTTTAAACAAAGATTTTCTAAGAAGAAAACTTCACTCATAATCTAAAATTATGCAATCATGAATTAAAATAAATGCAAACATAGTAATACCTAATCTCTTTCTTTATTTCAACAATTTGCATGCATTAAGAAAATCAGACTTGAGAAAAATTTAGATCTGCATCTCATAAAGATGCAAATCTCTTTTTTTGTTTGAGAAAAATTCATATCTACATCTTAAGAAAGATGCAAATCAGTTTTTGTATTGAGAAATAAAATTCAGATTTGAATCTTATAAAGATGCAGCTTTGTTTTGTTTTAAGAAAAATTCAGATCTACATCTTATAAAGATGCAAATCTATTTTGTTTTAAGAAAAAATTCAGATCTACATCCTATAAAGATGCAAATCTGTTTTGTTTTAAGAAAAATAATTGTTCATATGCAAATTTATTGACATTCAAGAGAAAGATTATAACAATCACATAGAAAATATCATGCTTTGAACAAAAGGACAATTAACAATTCATAGATATTTGAAAAAGAAGGAGATATAATATGCATCATCACATCACAAGAGAAGGGTGAAGGAAACAACCTCTTGCATGAGCACACTTTGTTCTTGAGCGGATGTCTTAGGGTTCAAAGAAATTTGTTCAATTCTCCTTGAAACCTAAAAACCCTAATTTTGCAATAACACATAGAGAGATCATTAGAAAATATGCGTGGTTTGAGAGTAAAAAATGTATGCCTCTCAGAGGTTAAAAAAAAGGTGCTAAATTATGAGGTTCAATCTCTATTTATAGAGGCCAGAAGACTCTAAAAAATAGGTATGGATGATTAGGGTTTGAATTTGACCGAATCCTTTTGCAAAAAGGTCGAAAAGGGTGTGCCTTATCGTCACTCGAAGGCTATTGGGCCAAAGCCCACATGATGGCAATTCGACACTTTTAGAGTGCTGTTCGGCACTCCAAATGTGTCGTTCGGCACTCCAAAAGTGCCAAATTGGCTCTTGGAGGCTGAACACACTTTCGTGTTTGGGTGCCATTTGGTCTCTCTTTCTAGGGTTTTTTGGTCGATCCTTGTACCTAGACGTGTTTTCAACCTCCGTTTATGATTTTTTTGTCTCTTTTCTGGATAATTCAGGCTTTTTAAAGAGTAATTATCTTGAAAATAAATACCTTAAAATAAATCTTGATAAAGTTTAGATTATCCACAGTTTTATTGTTATCCAATCATCCCTTTTATTCCCATGCATGCATCCCTACATTAAACACTTCTTATCAACCAATCACAAAATTATTTAATTGATTTTAATTGTTTAACCAATCAGAATTAATTTAAATTGATCATGTGTTGTCGTTTCTACCTAGACACAATGCATGATGACCGTGCAAACTTAATCATGCGATATCTTTCGATCCGATGGTCCGATTCGGAAACCGGAAACACCATTGTGACTGTTAGAATCTCAAGATCATTTTTATGATATGCAATGAATGAATTAATGCATACAATGCAGGAACAAATTGATGCATGTGATGCAAGAACAAAATGATGCATGTGATGCAAGAATGATTCTTTTTTTTTTTTTTGGTACGTGGATGGTCACTCCAGTTATCTTCCTTGATTAAATCATGGGTGCAAAATCGAGTGTCTACATCGACATGCTTTGAGACCCAACAAATAATATTGGAATGCTTGCCCAAGAAACCTAAAATTCAAATTTTGGTAGAAATCCCGACCCAACGTTTATAAATGAAATGTAAACCAAAGGTATAAGTAACAGACCTCAACCCAATGATTATAACTGAATCACGAACCGAAGGTATAAAATTTGAACGCCATAAGGAAGAATCCTTGACAAGTTCACAGTTCTTGAAGAACCAAAAGAAGAAGCAAAACCTCACTTTTTTCTGATTTTTATTCAATAATTCCTCCATTACAATAAGTGCATGCTATTTATAAGACATGACTAAAAATAGGAAAATATCTTAAAAAACATACTGAAAAATAGAAGCCTAAAATTAAGGTGGATTTGGTTTGAAATTAGCAACTCCAAAATAGGGAAAATAGCTATTAATTGGTATGGAGCTGGAAAGTCAATCAGCCATTAATGCCCAATTAAGCCAGATCAACCCTATCAGCCATTAATCTGTTGGAAAATCTGGTTTTGTATCTCATACAAAATACACAACGGAAGCAACAAACACGGATCTACTTCAATTATGAAAGATAACATGTAACCATGAATTTTAGAACAAAGAATAGGAAGCATACCTTGATGCAGTGAAATTCAAAACCAAGACTTGAGAATACCTTTAATCTTCATCTCAATTCCACATGGTGCCCAAGATGTGTAGTCTCTCAATTAGTCTTTTGTGCATAGACTATCAAAGAAAAATCTTTCTTCTTCTCCTTGTGGAGAAAAACTTATTTCTTTTCTTTTCATCATACATACGTTAAAACTATTCTCATAGTTTCTTTATTTAATAACTCTTATTAAATAATGACTGATTATCTAATTAGGTTAGCCTTTTGGGCCTACCCAATTGGGCTTTAGTTTGTGGCTTGAGATGGGACCAAAGGGAACAAATAAGACTCTAGCTCCAACGGGCCTTGGGCTTTTCTGTCAACTTTTGACAAGTCCATAGTTACCATTAATTATATTCAATACCACTATAAGAATATAATTGCACTCTAGGCCTTATTAATAAATTATATCCCAAGACTTTTATTATACATACAACCCCTTCGTTAAAATATTCGTAGTAATACAAAGTCATAAATAGAGACTGCCACTTTGAAGATTACTACATCTTAATCCTTGAGTACCCGGTTTAATCCTTTATGTTATTCATCATATATTTATGAAATCCAATTCCATAAATATATACTTTAGTAACTCCTTACTAAAGTGGTTGGGCCCAACACTTTGAATAACCAAACCCATTAAACTTATCTCAAGGGAATGTTTTATATCTCCGTTAAGAGATTATAAATTCCATCTTGAAAATATATGTTCCATCAACATTAAATGCGGCTGCCCAACATACTGAGGTTTTGACCGTAACTTATAGATCTCACTCCTGATATATCAAAGCAACCTACATCTCATGATCAGGTCCATTATTCTCTCAGGATTTAGAGTTGATGTAAATAGAAGTCGTGAGATTTATTATTTATTTGAAAGTCGTTAGGAGAATGATAAATCTCACAGCGGTCCAGTACAATATGTCTTAACTCTTAAAACATATCAACATACCAACTAGAAGTCTCCACTTCCATGATCAAGACAAATCATCTTAGTTGATATGTTATAGTATTCGCAGATGAAATGCCCAATTTCATCACCGACTACGAATTAAATTATGAGTTTACAAAGAACTTGTGATTTATATCTTCTGTGACTTTTCACATAAATCGCATACTATGCATCTCATGGACTAAGATAATGTCCTATTAGTTCATTTATAGATAGTCTCATATAACTAAAAAAATTAATTATTTATGATATGCCAATAAATTGGATTTTAGGGCATAAACCCCAACATAATCCACACCACAAATCATGCCCAATTAAGCCAAATCAGCCTTATCAATAGCTTGGATTAAATTCATTACGCCTTCATCTTCCTTTGGGCCAAGCTTGGAATGTCCTGTGTTAGAATCGGCCCAAAACTCTTGAATCAGCCCATTAAGTGCTTCTCTGATCATCTTGGATCTTGCTCTAGTAATAGCCTAACTGGAATATGCAATGGATATTGTTGATTCTCATCATTTCCACCATGAGAGTTTGCTCATAACTCTTTCAGCTACAAAGTTGAAGTGCCTCCTCGACGCCCTTTCATGTTTAAGGGGAAAGTCCAGGTGCTTCCCAAAATTGATAGTGGCTTGCATCCCCAATCTATCTCATACCCTTTCCTTCAAATTAGAATCCATATTCGGGGAAAAGTAAATTCTAGACTTTTTATTCCTATCTTTTCGTCCTAATTTAGAATAGAAAACTTGTAAGACATCAGGAATGGCCTCACACACCTTCCTGTTGACTTTTGCAAACAAAATGAGATCATTTGCGAAAAATAGATGAGATATGCCCACATTTCCATGGGAATCTTTAAGGGGAGTCCAGGTACCCTCGGTACACTTCTTCTTAATAAGGTGTCCCAGGAGTTCCATGCAAAGGCTGAGTATGTACGGGGATAGGGGGTCCCCTTTTCTATTTCCTCTCAAAGGGGAAAAGGGCTCAAGAGCACCTCCATTAACCATAATTGAGATGCTTGTGGATGAGACACAGCTTATGATGACCTTGATGAGGTTTTGGGGAAAGTGAAAGGTTTAAAGCACCTTTTGGATGAAGCTCCACTCCAATTTGTCATTTGCCTTCTCAAGGTCCACCTTGATTGCCAAAAACCCCACCCTGTCTTTCTTTTTATCCAGGCTTTGAATTAGCTCTTAGGTAATAAGAACATTGTCAATTCCTTTCCGACCCAGGAAAAATGTGGTTTGAATTAGGGGGATCTATTTGCTAAGCATCGGCCTGATTTTGCCCACAATAATCTTAGACACAATTTTATTCACCAAGTTACAGAGGCTAATAGGCCTATAATTGGACAAGGTCTCTTCTCTTCCAATCCAGTTCCTTCCCTCCTCAGAGAAAAATCAAGATAAATACGAGACAGGGGAGTTAGCGTATGACATACACATTTCAGAAGTGTAAAGTTTTTCAAATCGGGCTTGAATATGCTCCTTAACTCTAGCCTCTTCATAAATTTACTCCCCTGCCCCATCCAGTATACACCTGATTTTATTTCTATGTCTTCTCACCATAGTAGACACATGAAAAAAGGAAGTATTGCAATCCCTAAATGTGGCTGCATTCAACCTGGACTTAAGGGCCCAAAATTCCTTCTGGAGCATGACCAAAGCATATTCCTCAATGAGTTGTTTCTCAAGCCGAAGCAAGAACACAATAGGATTATTAGCAAGAGCTTTTTGGGTGCCACTCAATCCAGCCAAAACTCTTCTCTTCCTAGCAAAAATGTTACCAAAAACCTTGGTGTTCCATTTCCTGGCTTTATTAGTGAACTTTGTAATGGCTAGAGTAAGAGAGCTCCCTCAATCCAAGCTTCTTCCACAACCCTAGGAAACTCAGGATGGAGCATCCACGTGATTTGGAAGCAGAAAGGCTTTTTGGATCGATTGGAATAGGTTTCCTATTATTCAATTAGCACGAGGCAGTGATCTGAGAAGGTTCTAGGGAGGTGAGTTATTGTCACCTTTGGATAAAGACTCTCCAACTAGGGTTAGCAAAACATCAATCTATTCTTTCCAAAATTGTGCTTGTAATGGGCCTTTTATTGGTCCAAGTAAATTTTGGACTAGCAAAACCCAAGTCAAAAAAGTTGCAACTATCTAAACACTCCTTGAACTACAAGGCCCTATTAATATTTATTTTCCTACCCCCTATATATCATTTCCACTAATAACCTCATTGAAATCTCCAAGCATATGCCAAGGGTGGTTGTGGAGCTTGGAAACTTCCATGAGATTAGACCATGAAATTCTCCTCCCAGCAAACCAAGGACTAGCATAGATGGTCGAAATAAACCAAGAAAGGTTAGAGCAGTGTACTGTAATTGTGGCATGTATTTCTTGTTTCATAGAGGCACCCAGAGACCTCTAGCATACCCAATAGTCTCTGTGGTAATGAACCCATCAAAAGGAAGCTCAGCAATGATTCTCTCTGCTCTGTCCCCACCAATTATGGTTTCTATAATCACCATTATTGATAGGTTGTAGACCATTGCCATTTCAAAAATTCTCCTCTTAAAATCAAGGTTTAAAACAACCCTACTGTAGAGTGACCATTCATATACCCAAAAATTCAGAGTTGCATTACATGCATTAATTCATTCATTGCATATCATAAAAAATGATCTTAAGGTTCTAACAGTCGCGACAGTATGCCCGATTTCCAAATTGGACCGTCGGATTGAAAGATATTGCATGATCAAGTTTGCACGGTCTGCATGCATTTTGTTTAGGTAGAACCAACCATGCACGATTAATTTATATTAATTCTGATTAGCTAGACAATTAAAATTAATTAAATAATTTTCTGATTGGTTGTTAGTGTCAAAAATAGGCTTGCTTGCATGGGAATAAAGTGGATAATCAGATAATAGCAAAATCGTGGATAATCAAGACTTTTTGGAGTATTTATCTACAAGATAATCATCACTGTAAAAACCTGAATATCCAGAAAAGGGGTTTAATTTTTAAAATACGGATTAAAAACGCGTCTAAGTGCAAGCCCTGACTCAAAAGTGCCAATTGGTACAAATGCAAGACTTGACCCGAGGGCTTTTGGATTGAGATAAACCTAATCCTTTTCGATTTTTTAGAGATAAGGACACGTCCCAGTTCGTATTTAGATCATTCAGCTAATTTTTCGAAGCATCCCAGCCTCTATAAATAGAGGAGGCCTCTCAAGATTTAGCAGACTTTTTCACACTTTCTGACTCCCCTCTTTCTGGCTCTCCTCTTCTTTTCTTTTCCCCTTTACGTTATAGACGTTCTGGAGGCTCTTGCCTTATGAATTTCTTTTTTGTAAGCTAAATATTTTAGGTTTCAAAGAGTTGAATAAATTTCTTGGAATCCTAAAATATTCTTTCACTAAGAAGAGCACACTTATGCAAGAGGTAGTCTATTTCTTTTTTTTTTTTCTAGTATTCTCTATTAATTTTGTTTGATGATGCATGAATAGGTTCAAGATGTTTGATTATTTCTAATTCTTGATATAATTGCCATGTTTTGTTTAGAATTTTTCTTTAAATATGTTCTTAGATGATTTTTTTTTTTGGGTGATTTCTCTCTTGAATCTCAAAGTCTGCTAATTATCAAAGATCTCTTTAAACTAAAAATTGATCTAAATTTTCAGATCTGATTTTCTAAACTAAAAAACTGATTTGTATTTTTATTAAATGCAAATCTAATTTTTTTTAACTCTAAAAACTGATCTGTATTTTCATTAAATGCAAATCTGATTTTTTTTTTTTTTTTTTAAACTCTAAAAACTCTCATGAATATGAATTCTCTTTCAAAAGTCTTTCTATTTTATATCCAACAACAGATCTGAATTTTTTATGAACCAAAATTTATTTTTTTTAACTTTTCAAAAAATGTCTTATTTTTCTTGATAAAATTACTTTTTTTTACTTTACACAAAACAGATCTGATTTTTTCTTTATAAAATCTTTCATTCTTTTTCTTTTGTAAAAAAAGATCTGATTTTTTTTTTTTTTTTTACAAACCAAGTCTTATTCTTTTTACCCTCAAAACAGATCTGGTTTTTCTTTTAAAAAGAAGACATATTTATGAGGCAAATTTATTTTGATTAATCTTGGTCAAGTTTCTGTCATGTATGTTCAACATATCATTCAACGTCATGCAAAAAAGGGTATATAGGTCATTAGAATCTAGAATACCAGACTTTGTGTAGGCGGAATGGGTGCCTAACACTTCCCATTCCGTAACCTAGCCCCCGAGCTTAGGATTTTCAGATAGGTAGATTAGTGTCTTGTTTTCTTTTTCTTTTTATAATTTTGGTAGACTGTAACTAGGACCAAAAGCTTTGTATTCTTTTGCATACATTGTAGCTACGACTCAAAGCCTTGTAAGGCTTAATTTACCAAGATTGTACTTTTCTTTATTCAATCAATGACAATGAAATATTTTAAGCATGTACTTGTACTTCTTTTTTCTTATTTTTTTGTATAAAAAATAGGTGGCGACTCCACACCACTTACCTAAAAAGAGAGGTACCCTGAAAAAGCACCCAAATCTCTTTTTTGAGAGCACCCCAGGTTTATGGTCTCTCACAGTGGCAACTTCGATGGGGATGTTGAGGGTTAAGTTTCGTGTTAGACTTTAAGTGACCAACTGTATACCCTTGTCTTTTGCATGATATTGTTGTTTTTTTGTTTATTTATGTCTTGAGATGTTTGTAAGGTATTTTTGTTGTGTTACCATGTTTGTTTGTTAAGAACTTTCCCTAACTATCATAGTGTGTGCCATCAAAACAACAAATATGTATGGACCCATCTCAACAATATGGTGGTAGTAACCATGGATCAGCGGTCTTCATTAGATTCGAGTACCCAGTGGTGAACTCACCAACTCATAGCCCAAAGTCATTGGATCATTTCTTGTTGACTATAAAGGATAAACCATGTCGTTTGGACCAACGTAAAGTTCATTACATTACAAGTTAGGAGGTGTAACGTCCTAACTATGGAAAATAATGAAATAACTGAAAGCTCGAAAATGTGTTGAAAACACAAGAGCTGTTTAGACCCCCCAATTAAAATTACGGCTTGGTTGATTTTACACAAACTTAATACTAAGTGCGGAAACGTGTAAACACAAGCGTATAAGCAATAAGCTACTCTAATCCATAAACTAAACAACACAGCAGTATAATGGAATAAAACAAGAGTAGGGAAGAAAGATGCAAACACAGAAAACACCAAGACGTGTTCTCGAAGAGGAAACCGAAGAACTCGGCGAAAAACCTCTCCGCCGCCCTCCAAGCGGAAATCGATCCACTAGACAATCAGTTGGGATACATGAGTAAGCAAAAGACCCTCCAAGCCTAATCTACCCGATGCACCTAAGCCCTCCAAGCTCCTACTCCAACAAGGCTTCTCGGAACCGTGTCTTGTCTAGTTCTCCGGATCCCGCAACAAGCTCCATGTTGCATCTGCCATCCTTGGCTTCTTCCAATGCTTCCCAGCAGCACCAAAACGTCACTCAACACTCTCAAAAGGTGTGGTAAGTGTTTGGGCTATCAACCTCTCAATGGTGTGGAAATGGAGAGGGAAGGGTTGAGGAGATACCACAAGCAAGTGTATAGAGAAAGGTGGGGATGACAATCTCTAATTGCAAATGTGTTTGGCTAGGGTTTTCTCTCTGAAGCATTCCTCAACATTTGTGGGTAATGGGGGTTTATATAGGATAGGTGCAGAATGTGTGAGTCAGTCAGTACAGGCTGGCAGAACAGCATGTCTCGCGGGTGTCTCGCGGGAAGGCCTTACCCGCGAGATACTCGCGAGAGACAGCTGTCTCCATCTGTCCTGACTCTTCGCATTCTAGCATGTGCAAGGCACATGCTTCACTTCGCGGGAAGCTTAGTCGCGAAATACCCGCGAGATTCCATCAGCTTCCACCTTGCTTGAGTCTTCACACACTCTCTATCACACACCCCTTACATCAATTCCCACAACAAATACAGGGTATAAACAATTGATAGTAATTACAATCAAATTTGGCACAGAATAAAAGCCAACAAAACACATAGTTGTAAATCACAACTTTACAATCTCCCCCTTTGGCTATTCCGTGACAAAACCCTAAAACAGACTCTAGACTTAAACGTGAGTTTGGGAACACAGGCAAAACTCACTCACACTTAATTCTAGATTCTGATAAGCTCTTGAAACATATGAACAAGTAACTCCTGAAACATAACAACAAAATATTATCATTGTATGCAGAAAACTTGAAAAACATATGGAGCATTAAAAGCATGATCAAGCAAGATGAAATAGAAAACACTAGATCATGGCAAGATCAAACAAGTAATCACTATACACAAGCAATTACTATGCTCATTCACACAAGGAATGAACATCCGGATATGCAAGATGATAAACTCATATGAAGAGTACCATTTGCAAATCCAACACTCAACCAATGCAAAATACTCAAAGTATTTGCATCTAGGAACAATCCTACATGGGCACAAGAGTGTTCATCACTCAACCAATGCATAGAACGTATATGCATCTAGGAACAATCCTACTAGGGCACAAGAGTGATGTATTGAAGTAAATGTATGACATTAAACTTCAAAAGCACAAGCATAAAGGCTGCATAAGCAAAGTATTGCAAATACATGGCACAAACCATAAAAGCCTACAAAACATGCAAAGAAACAAAACAACCCTTAAAGCTTACAAAAGCAACATGGGTACATGCAAAGTATGCTACAAAGCATAGAGAATAACACAAAAGAAAACATCTGAAATAATACTTAAATAAAGCGTAGTATCAAAGCTTTAAACCAAAAGCAGTAAAACAGTTATAAACACTAAAAATACTGAATAAAAACCGTCTTTAAAACCAATAACCAATGCTACTGTGTATCTAGGCTATGCTCCCCCTAACACTGTGCAAGCTCTTCTCCAACTCCCCCTCAGAAATTTCTCCCCCTTTTTGACCGGAATGGCCAAAGGTCTAGAATGGTACGGACTCCGAATCAGAGCCATGAGTGGAGGACAACTCCTGAACTTGCGATGCTAATGCGGTGATCTGTCCCTGAAGGTACGCAAACTGATCTGCTGTGTGCTGCACATGGGCGTCAAGCACTGTCGACATCTGGTCCATCTTAGCAAGCAACTGATCAAGTTTGCTTAAGCCTGATGGTGGAGCAGAAGATGATGGCTGTGCAGAGGGCTCTGGAGTCGAGGTGAACCTGTCAATCTCTTCCTCTGTATCTTCAGCTTCCTCCTGCTGAACTTGTCGTGGTGGTGGTATGGTATGCACACCAGTCTTGGAGCCTCTAATGTGTGCAGTGCTCCTAGTCAAAGTATGACCACCAATGGGATAATCCCTCGGAACAGCTGTGAGGCCACTGGGTAGCTTGAGCTTCGTCTTGGCAATCAATCCCATGATCAAAGAGGGGAACGGCATCACAGTCCGTGAATTCTGCTTTGTGATGCTCTTCTTCAAGACATGCATGATGTGGCCACAAATGTCAATCTCCTTATGTGTGAAGAGATCATACAGAAATCTTGTTCTCGGAGCAGATAGAGTGGTGAGATTGGTGACTGGATATAGATTGTGAATCATCACATAGCTTAATGTCCTCATTTCTGGAGAGAACTTGAGAGTATCCATGGATGATTTCTTCGATACACCACCAAGGACTTTGATCATTTCATCAATCTTACCCAATCTGTCCTCATAAGCAACTGTGATTTGCTGAGATGGAGGACGAGTCTCCAAAAAGTCTTGGATGCTCTCTCTAGTAATCTGAAACTCCTTGTGTCTCACCCAGCCCTCAATGCGATCTCCGTTGACAATGGCATTAGAGAAGAACTCTTTGATGATCTCTGAATAGACCACTCCAGTTGGGTTCAGCAGCTTGGTCCAAGTTCTATCTTTGAACACTTCAGGGATGAAAGTGCCCTCAAGAGTCTCTAACTGGACTACCCGTTCCATGATGATCGTCTTGTCCTTGTAACAGTCATTGTACTTCATATCAGCCTCTATAGACCGGAAATGTTCAGAATCAGTTCGGGCTCTCTTTGAAGTCGATTTCTTCCTAGCTGCATGCTTGGTGGGAGACATCTGCACAAATTCACAAAGCAAAGAAGGAACAACAATGCACAAACACAAACCAGAAGACAAACTTCATTAGATTCAAGTTAATGCCCAATCAGACATAGACTAACTGAAAAACAGAGCATGATAAACACTAAAATCATGCTAAAAGACTCCACCTTATAAGGCATAACTATAATGCAACAAATTAAGAATTATTGCAAGAGTGTGTGTCTGTGAGCATGTGCTGATGAGTGTGTGCAGCATGAGATGCATGAGGGTGCCTAAGTGTGCTTAGTTGTGTGTCAAAAATGTGCAACATGAACAAAGTGATTGAAACACAAAATCAATGACCAAACCAAGTAAAATAAGGTCATACAAGTGAGAGTCCATTGATTGAAATCACTTGATTTCAAAATAGCACAAAAATGTCACTGGGACATTTTGACAAACACTTAGTGTGCACAAAAGCAAAAACTACATGAATAATGCATGAACATTTGAAAATCTACCCTCAATACATGATAAAATGCCACAAGGGGCCAACACAAGTGCAGAAACAACTAATGGAACACAGCCCAATAAAAAAAATGAAAAAGATTCACCCAATTTTGAAAACCAACCCAAAGTTTCGAAAATCCCCAATTATCAAAACCCTAACAAAAATTCTGCATAATCTAAGTAAAAACTTGAAAAGAAATAGTTGAGAAACATACCTTGAAGAAGAAAATGCAGAAAAAGTGCTTGGATTGAAGGGAAATGAATGGAATAGTGATTTTGGGTTGAAAAACTTTGAGAGAGGTTGAGCGAGGGAAGTTTGATGGTTTTGAAAAACTGTCACATCAGCTATATAAAAACTGAAAACACGCGTTTTTCACGGGTTAGAGAGTGGCGACACAGTCGCGAAACAGTCGCGAGAAGAGCCACTGAAGCATAAAATTTTTCGCGAGAAGCATTAGGTCGCGACACAGTCGCGAGACAGTCGCGGTAACTTCTGTCTGAAATTGGAAAAATCCAATTTTAGCCAAACAGTATTTCGCGAGTAGCTTTTGGTCGCGAGACAGTCGCGAAACAGTCGCGAAAGTTTCTGTGTGACATGTTAAAAGAAAAAATTCCCTCAACTCCTTTTCGTGGGAAGCTCTAAGTCGCGAGCTTCTCGCGAAACAACCCCTGAACCAGTTTTTGAAGACACACAAAAACATGTTTTTTAATGAAAAACAAATGACAAGAAAGTATAAAATCACTTTCAAAAACAAATAAAACACTCAAAAATCTTTTTGGGTTTGATCAACAAAGATTGAGCATGTGAAAACACATTTAATCAAGTACAATCACACAAATGAATAAGACATTCATTGAACATAGACTTGTGTGTTGTGTGTGGATATCAAAAATGAGATAGTCCTTAGTCCAATGTGAAGCTTCAATGATCAATTCAATCAAGGCATACACAACTAGCACTAGATTATGTGATCTATCTCAATTATAGAAACATGCATATATGACCTCCCACACGTACTTGACAATAATTCATTGAAGCTTTTCATTTGGCTCCATATTTAACATATCATTTGCAACTTTTGAGCAAAGAGAATCTCATTTAGAGAAAGATGCCTGAAATTTTTGATATTTCAATTGATGAGTTAGCCTTTGGCTTGTTGGGCATCATACATTTTATTTTGGTCGCTTTCCCTTTTTCTTAGTCGAATACTAGTTTGTGCGACAGGCTTTTGCAGCTCTATATCTCTTTTCATTTGGAGATTTACAATTAGAGAGCTCTTTTAAGCAAAAAAAATAAAAGTGGGAAGATATATAGGCATGAGTCTATGCATGTCTCAAGATCAACAAAAACATTCACTAATCATTCATGACAAGGTTGAAGATCTATTTACAACAGTCACATAGATTTCAGAATTTCTTCCACAATGATATGAGTGCATGAGAGACAAGCTAAGCTCGTTAAATGCACAAAGCCATAAGTACAAAGGTACAGGGCAAAACATGCTTTGAGACAGAACTCAACAAGTGATCAAACTTTTTGGATTTTCTATTTTTTATGTGATTTTGAATTTTTTGAACACACCCAAAACAGAACAGAAAAAAAAACAAAGACAACCGCTACAAATCAACCGGACAACATAACAATATTAAAAATAGAGCAATGCATGAAAAAGATGCAACAGCAAATGTCCCTAAACATTGAAAGAATTTATGCGTGGACATGTTATAATGCTTATGCATGAGTACCCCTTTTCACCCACACGTCACGTGCGTTTGGGGTGATATCCTTAACGGATTGGGTACGAGAATTTGGACTATCAAACCTTCTGGTGAAACTCTCCAAGCAGGTGGTGAAGGCACCAATCATTTTCATCACGTCCATCATGCCAGGATCACGATTCTGACTTCTCGGTTGTTCACCACCCCAAGACCTCATGTCATTTCTCCTTCCTCATGACCGAGGTGCGCTTGAATTGTTGTCTGATCTCAGCTTTTGACAGTTGGGTCTGGTATGTCCTTGCATTCCGCAGTAATGACACACATAGTCCGTTCTAGGACTTCGTTGTGATCTTGGGAGAGATCTTCCTCTGGTTTCATGTCTACCCATGGAGTGATTTCGGGGCTTATTCACCATCCGTTGCTCACTCACATTCTTCTTCTCAGCCTTAACATTCTCAGGGATGGTTTCTTCTACAATAGGCACTGCGGCCTTCACAAACTTCACTTCTTTGGTAGCTTTGGCTGATGAGCTGCTTCCTCTGGTGTATCCCAACCCGGACTTGTCTGAAGAAGGTTTTTGAGATGAGATAACATCATCTAACTTCTGGGAGGAGACTCTCTCTATCTTGGCATGAGCTTGCACAACCTCTTGCTCAAGAAACCTCACCTTCGTATAGGCTTCAGACAACTCGCCATTTAATGTTTCAATTTCGCACTTAGCCTCTTTATATCTGATCATGAGACTTCTGTAATCTTCCTCAGCCTTCTTCATTTTCCTCACTGCTGCCTTGGCTATTCTGGTATACTCTCCAGACTTCTCAAGAAGTAAAGAGTAATTTTCTTGAAGATTGGTTGTATTCTCTTCTTCTTCTTCAGCATCTGATTCATTCACATTCCCAATAGACTCTGAATCAGAATGCTCACCAAGCTCCTTCACAAGAGCACCCAAGTCATCCGATGACTCCACATGAGCAATGGTCATGAATGCGGAGTAGTTTCCCTCTCCGTCACAGCTCTTTTCGGAGTCAGAATCAGAGGATTCTGAATCACTGAGTGTTGTGGCATAAGCTTTGCCTTTTCCCCTTAGAAAATTTGGACACTCCTTCTTTAGATGTCCATGGCCATTGCACTCATAGCATATAATTTCTGAAGAAGGTTGAAACTCCCTCCCTTCTTTTCTTGGAAACTCTTTCCTATCACCTCTTGAAGATGAAAATTTTCCTTTGTTGAATGGTTTCCCACTGTTCTTCATCTTCAGAAATTTTCGGAAGTTTTTCGCAAGAAATGCTACTTCCTTCTCCACCCCATCTTCTTCGGAGGAATCACCCATGGATACTCTCAAGTTCTCTCCAGAAATGAGGACATTAAGCTATGTGATGATTCACAATCTATATCCAATCACCAATCTCACCACTCTATCTGCTCCGAGAACAAGATTTCTGTATGATCTCTTCACACATAAGGAGATTGACATTTGTGGCCACATCATGCATGTCTTGAAGAAGAGCATCACAAAGCAGAATTCACGGACTGTGATGCCGTTCCCCAACAATGTAATGACTTAGAACCTATCCTTAGGCCGGTCCATGTTAAAATTTCATTGCATATTGCGTGTGTTTGACTATTGTTTGAACCGTGGTAAGCCTAATTTCAACACTTGGGCCCATCATAATTGTTTGAATGTTATGTGTTGTATGAATATGATTTTTTTTTTTTTTTTTTTTTTGGGGAAAAATATGACATGCATTGATGCAGTTTAAGCCCAAAGCCAAAGTCCACCAAGATTTCAACCCTTTGGATCACAAGTTCATCAAAAGTCAAGCCCATCAAGCTCAAGGAAGGTTCAACCCTTATGAGTCAAGAAAGAATTGAAGATGTTCTCAACTCCATCCTGGAAGGTCAAGAGAAGACAAATGAAGAGCTAGCCCAAATCTCTTGGAAAGCCAACTCTACATTACAAGTTAGCTTAGCCAATCAAGCAATGCTCTCTACCTTGTGCAAGGATAATTCACTAGAACCCAAAGAGATCCCACACTTCCAATTTCTAAAGAAAAGAGCTAGGGATTTCAATGAGTTGTCTTTCCAACTATCCTCTCCAATCAACAAGAACATGTCAATGGACTCAATCCCCAAGGAGGTAGTGCCTTACCACATTAGTAACGATGCAGTCAAACCATTAACTAGCAATTTTAGGCGCCGAAGGAATTTTTCAAAGTTACACATGACTTTGAGCGAAGCTTTGGAAAAATTACAAGTTAAGGGATTACTGAAGCTATTGGATCCCAAGCCAATACCACATCCCCTGCCTAGAAGCTACAATCCTAATGCTCATTGTAGATATCATCAAAGGAAATGCCATAAAACTGATAAATGTTATAATTTGAGGCATGACATTCAGGATCTCATCCAGTAGTAAGTCATTACTCTGCCATCATCAGCCAGTCATCCTGACTTTGTTTGAATTTCATTTTGGCTCTTTGGTTTCATTGTTTATTTACAATTTGCTTTCTAGTTGGTTATTTGCTTAATAAAGTCCATGTTGTGTTTGATGCATATGATTCATCATGTTGTTCTTATGTACATAAAAAATTCAAAAAGAAGAAGAAGAGATCTTTTGGACTAGGGGCACTAGGCCTTCAAATCATTTCAATTCATTTTTGAAAAAATTGGACTGGGCGCATTGGGCCTTTTTAGTAACTTTTTTCTAAAAACCCTTTTTGTTCTTTCAAAGACTACAAGATTTTTCCCAAAGCCTCCCTTCCAAAGACTCCAAAAAATTTTCAAAAGCCTTCTTTTCAAGAGAATATAAGAAGATCTATTTGATAAAACTTTTTCTAAATCATGATGATTAATTGTTCTACCAATCAATTTGTTCCAAAGAGGGATTTAACTTCATTCAATCCATGTAAGGACTTTGCTAAACATTTAGAATATGAGAAGAAAAGGTCCTAAAAGGCAATCAAAGAAATTCATCAATTCATTCATAATTCTCAAGCCACATTGACTCAATCCCAATCTCTCAAGATTCTGTCATATCGTTGGAGCATTTGAACTCTTATTCCAAGAATAACTTATTAAAAGAGCTTAAGACACTATGCTAACAAGTAAGTATCACTAGGAATAGGAGGCCGCCTTTGGTAACCCACATTATTCCTTGACACCTATTACAATAATTATCCATTGCTAGCCAATTTGAGCCTCTAAACAGTTAGCTTGTTTTTCAATGAACCCACTAAAAACTTAAACCTTGGGTGGGAAAATTAAGTATGAATGTTTAAATCTCCAGATGAGGAAGGGTTGACCATATGGTTTTAGCACCACTTGGTAAGGTCCTCAATGAAGACAATGAGACTGGTTTAAAAGAAGAAAAAGATGAAGAGTTCATCAAGTTCAGAAAAGAGATTTCATCAAAGAAAGGGATAGTTTACTCCATCAAGCTAGAAAGGAAGAAAACCCATCAAGGAGAGATAAGATTTTGAAAAAGTATCAAACTATGAGAAAAAGAGAAGGCCATCAAGCTAGAAAAGACTTCAACCAAAAAGAGAGAAAGAGACAGAGAGAGAGAAGTGAATGCAAGAATTTTCATCAAGTTGTGAGAGAATACTGATTCATCAAAAGACACAAGGGACATGAGATTCCATGAAAGATCATTCAAGTTGAGAAGGATGAACAAAAATGAAGATTCATCAAGAGCAAAATTTAATCAAATTGAGGAAGATGAGGAAAAGAAAAAGTGAGACACATTTCATAAAAAAAAGAAAAAAAAAAGAAAAGAAAAAAAATGTGTTTAGTCAAGTCAAGAAAAATGAAAGTGCATTAGAAAGGATAAGAGGGTATTAAGGGGAAATGCAAATTCATCCAAGAAAGGTGAAAGTCTGTCAGATTGAAAGAAACAAAAGATGCAGTTGAGTGAGAGCCAATAAAATTCCAAAAAAAAAATTAAAAACAAAAAAAGCTCACTACGCTGAAAACCCGAAAGGGCGGTCTAAGAAAAAATTAGAGGAAAAAAAAAAAAAAAAAAAAAGCTCACTATGCTGAAAACCTGAAAGGGTGGTCTAGGCAAAAATTAGAGCCAAAAGAAAAAAAAAAAAAAAAAAAAAAAAAAAAAAAAAAAAGCCTACTAGGCTGAAAACCCGAAAGGGTGGTCTCGACAAAATTAGGGCAAAAACAAAACAAAAAAAAAAAAATCAAAACATTCTTTTACAAAAAAATGAGAGTGAGTGATTTGACCACAAGATAGGATGCTAAGAAGACCAAAAAGAGGAAGTCGTCAAGCTAAAAAAATCAAGACCAAATGAAAGGAATCAATGGAGACCAATGAGAAGATGATGAATATGATAAGGATTTCAGCCCAAGATTCAATGATGGAAGATGTGGAAAAATCTTCCAATGCTTGAATTTAAAATATTGCATACTTGGGGAAACATCATAAGGGTTTTTGAGCCTTTTATATCCTTCCTTTCAATAACCTGAACCCGACCTACATTACAACCTTTGAATAAAGCCCTCCTTGAGGTCCTGCTGATTGAAAGCATACATTTAGCTCTGATGATATATTCTCTTGGATTAAGAAGGAAAACTGCTCAAGATTATCAAGCCCCACTGGCTGATATCTTCAAAAGACAAATTTCACAAATTCTCAAGTGACTGAAAAAAATAAAAAAAATTCTAATCTCCAAACACTCACTTTTTGTTTGCTTCCAACAGAAAATAACTCTCAACAGAACAAATTTCCAAATTCTCAAAAAATTTTAAATCTTCAAACTTGGGATTTTTCCCTTTCTTGCTTATTCCCAACATGTGTGGTTCCCAAGCATTTCATCTCTTTGATTGTCTTTTAAGACTTAATCTAAAAAATTTTCCAAATGAAGAAGCAAATTTGATTACATGTTTTTAATGATTTCAAATCCTTTCTACCCAATGAGATCGAGTTAACGATTGTGTAACGACCCAAGGAAAAACGCTAGCCACATCTGCGTTATACCTCAAAAGGACTAGACACAATTGAAACTCCTTGTAGTTGTTAATAAATCCCAGATCTACCCAGTAAATACCCGATGTGGGATTCATCACACGCCCACACACATCACACAATCAATCAAATTAGGGTATCACAGATTGAGCATTATGATTGGTCAAAGAGGTTGTTCAAAGGATCACCTTTTGTTCATCTGAAAAAGATAAAATTTCAAAAAATCTCATTCTAATTAAATTGCTTCTTTTTTTTTTTTTTTTCAAAAAAAGTGACACATTTCCAAAAATTTATTTTTCAAAAGAAATTTCAAAACTTTTTTTTTCAAAACTTTTTTTTTTTCGAACTACGTCTGGACCTGATCCTCTATGAATGAGTTATGTAGATAGGCTTTTCAAAGGCCCGATCACAATCACCCAAAAAGAAACTACATTTCAAAAAAGAAGATTTTTCAAAACTTCATTTTTCAAAACATTTTTTCGAAGTACGTTTGGACCTGATTCTCTATGAGAGAGGTACGAAGGCAGCCTTTTCAAAATTCCCAGTCACAATCACTTAAAAAACATTTTTTTCAAAGGCTCAAAATCAAAACATTTTTTTTTTTTGGTGTGAATTTAGGCTAGGAGCATCTGTTTTGCATTAAGCATATCATTAATTTTCTGTGCAAGCATGTCTAAACTAAGGGCATTGGCCCAAAATATTTTTATAATAACTAATTACTAACAAGCTTATGGAAAGAATCTTTTGTAGGTTGTGGACATGGATCTTTCATCTACTCAACAATCACCATTAATCTTCAGTTTAGATGCTACCATCATTCCAGTAGTCCTTGTTTTGCCCAGTTTTGTGATTTTGATCTTATTTTACTCAAGTTTTTCTTTATTGAAGGTCCCTACACAATAAGATTTTTTCAAAATTCACATTGGTTGCCTCATTCATTTTCAAAAAGAAAAAAGAAAAAAAGATCATCATCATCTTTTCAAAAAATGAAAACCAAGATTTCCAAAATCATGCATCTATTTCTAAACTAGGGGCGTTCAACCATGCCTCATTCATTTTCAAAAAGAGAGAGATCATCATCATCATCATCTTTTCAAAAAAAAAATCAAGATTTCCAAAAATCATGCATCCATTTCTAAACTAGAGGCATTTGATCATTCCTCGTCCATTTTGAAAAAAAAGAAATCATTTTTCCCTCAAAAGTCAAGGTTTTCTAAACCTGTCAGGTAAATTCAAACCTTTGCACCACAAAGCTTTATCAGGTAAACTCTAAACTTTTCTAAATCAAGCTCTTACAAGAGTAAGTCCATACATATCGAAGTCATCAAATGAAAAGATCAAAGAGAGATAGTTCATGAGTTATACAAATTAACTAACTAGAAATCAGCTCTTGTTTTTCTTGCAAGAAATTAAAAGAGGAAAAATCTCCTGAACTTCAATTTTCAAAGGACAAAACCCCTAACAAAATTTCAAAAGGATAAATCTCCTAAAACACTTTTCAAAGGACAAATCTCCAAACAAACTTTTCAAAAAAGATAAATCTCCTAAAAAAAATTTCCTAAGGACAAATCTCCTAACAAACTTTTCAAAAGGATAAATCTCCTAACAAACTTTCAAAAGGATTAATCTCGTAAATTTTTTTTCAAAAGGACAAATCCCCTAACAATTTTTCACAGGATAAATCTCCTAAATCTACAAAGGATAAATCTCCAAAAAAAAATTCAATAGGAAAAATCTCTTGAATAAATCTTCAAATGACAAATCTCCATGAACAAATCTTCAAAAAGGGATAAATCTCCTTCACTTCAATCTTAAATGGAAAAATCTCCATGAACACATCTTCATAAAAGGAAAAATCTCCTGAATAAATCTTCATAGGAAAAATCTTCTGAACAAATCTTCAAAAGGAAAAATCTTCTGAACAAATCTTCATAAAAGGAAAAATCTCCTAAACAAATCTTCAAAAGGAAAAATCTCCTAAACAAATCTTCAAAGGACAATTCTCCATGAACAAATCTTCAAGGGACAAATCTCCATGAACAAATCTTCAAAGGATAAATCTCCTGAACAAATCTTTAAAGGACAAATCTCCATGAACAAATCTTCAAAGGAAAAATCTCCATGATCAAATCTTCAAGAACAATTTCAAATTTCCCAGTTCCATGGTAGAAAAGCCCCTTGGATACCTTCCATCAAGATCAAGGTAGAGAAGCCCCTTGGTCGCCCATAGTTTAAGATTAAAATGGAGAAACCTCTCAGTCGACCCAGGTTCCGAGGTAGAAAAGCCCCTTGGTTACCTTCCATCAAGACCGAGGTAGAGAAGCCCTTGGTCGCCACAACTCTAGATTGAGATAGAGAAGCCTCTCAATCATCCTAAGTTCTGAGGTAGAGAAGGCCCTTAGATACCTTCCATCAAGATCGAGGTAGAAAAGCCCCTTGGTTGCCACAACTCAAGATTGAGATAGAGAAGCCTCTTAATTGTCCTAGGTTCCGCGGTAAAGAAGCCATTAGTTATGTCACACCCCAAACTTGAAAGGGTCCAAAGCATGAGAAAAACATCTCAAAGGTACCTATAGATTTGTTCCTTTTGGCAATTCAATCCAAATAAAATCATAACAAATACCAACATCAAGAATTATCCTAATAATTCCATTACATATACTCCCAAAGTAAGTCAGAGCTCTATGCAATAAATACAATAACTATTGGTCACAAAAGAATGGAGGTCTGAATAAATAATTACATAACATCAACTTGTCCTATTAGTGGAAAATAAAGGCATAACCACTATTAGATACAAAAGAATTGGGTCAAGCCTACTCTAAGTTATACATCATCAATTATCTCCATCACAAAAGTCAACCTCCATCAACAGTTAGTCTAACTACTGCTAGCCACCAAAAAGCTGTCTCAAAAAGATAGTTGCCTACTCTGAAAAAGTTTGTAAAATAATAGAATGAGACAGAGCCCAGTAAGTAGCATAATTAATGGAGGTGGGGGAAATGCAAGTTTCATGATAATAACAATTTACAAATCATGTTTTAATTTAGGAATTTCCAAATAATTTCTACAAAACCATTTCCAAAAAGAATATGACAAGAATGAATAAAATGACATGGCACAAAGCTTCTCAAAATGCTCTCATGAAACTACGTACTATAATTTGTGAGCAAAAACAATACAATTCCAAACCCAAGGCCACATAACAATGTCGTCACAAAGACAGAACTAATCTGTCATCACAAAGATGGAACTCATCGCCGACACATAGCCAGAACTAAATATGCCGTCACAAAGACGTAACTAATATGCCGTCACAAAGACGGAACTCATCGCCGTCACAAAGACAGAACTCAATAACCATCACAAAGACGGGTGCTAAGATACCAATGTCACATAGACTATAGTATCTAGCTAGGTAATCACATGTCACAACACATGGGTAGAACATATAGGGCTCACAAATTACCTTTAATTCAAAATACATAATTCACTTCCAAGTAGTTTCATAAAATATTTGAATGCCCAAGATATTCACAAAGTTCTCAAAGCCTTCAACTCATTTCTTGTGAAAATGATTTTGTATTAACTTCCCAAATAACATAGGTCAAGATAAAGCATCTTTATATTTTGCAAATAATGCAATAAATCCATAAATTTTATTCTCAAGAATTTAATCAAGATGCTAGTCTTTTATATGCTAACAAATCATGCAATTCCCCATATGCAATAAGAATATGCACTTTCATATATAATAATAAATAGTAGGGTCACAACACAACACTTTTTAGAAAAACATAGTTCCACCATTAATTTTCCAAAATGTGTTTGACCCAAAAATAATGTTTATGCAACGTGATTATTTTCCAAAAATCCCATTAAAAGCTACTTACCTCGCAACCCGCAAAAGCCTAATTTTCCAAGCTCCAAATGAAATAAGCTAGAACCTAAACAATACCAAGCAAACCTATCAAAATAAGCATAAAGCTTGAAATTGTATTTAGCTACCTATTAGAAATTGCTAACTAAGAAATTCATTAGGCAAAACTAGCATTTAACCTCACAAATAATATATTCCACTTCCAAAGTTTCTCAACAATTTCATTACAAGGCATAGACTCCCATTATACTCATGAATCATTCAAGGTATTATCTCTAACATCAAAACCTCAATAATTTATGAGTAGTTTCCACAAGATTTTCACATCATCATCAAGAGACCCATGACACCAAAATCACAATATCCTTCAAAACTAACAATTTAAATCTTTAACTAGATCCAAATAAACCATAAAAATTATATTCACCATTTATTTCACATGATATACCTCAAAACCCCAAAATTTTCACCATACATAAACCTTAGTGAGCCACCACTAGTAAAACCATAAACCCACTCATCAAATTAGTCCACCAAATCAAAAACCCATATACAAAATTACAAGAATATCACCCAAGAAGCTCATAAATCTCAAGAACATCATTATTAAAGCTTGGGTAAAATAACCTCAAACAAGAACATAATACCCATCAAAAGATATTAGAACTTTTACCTCAAATAACTTATGTGAAGGTGTGATGTTCTTGAGGGTTTTCCGGTGATCTAGCTGGAAAAAATGGTGGAAGTGATGAGAAGTGTATCGGTGGGAGAGTGAGGGAGAGGAGAGTGTGTATGTGTGTTGTGTTGAGACAAAATGAAAAAGAATTTTGAGAGAAGATGAGAGCTAGCCGGCCAAAGGTGAGATATTTTGAGAGAAAAGGTGTCACGACCCAAATCCATGGAACATGAATTTAGATGCATGACCCACTTGCTAAACTTAAATAACCCCATAAACATAATTAATCCAAAATAAATTAATACTCCAAAGAAACAATGCTCTTAATGAATAACCTCTTACAAAAATCTGAACTCCACAAATTGGAAATAATCTCCAAAAATAAAACATGAATTACAAAATAAGGATAACTAAAATTCTATAAGTCTTCAAGGTAATAAAGAAATCGCCTACAACTTCCATGCTCTACCTTGCACCTTACAAAGCGATCTGAAGGTCCTATATTCCCAACTATACTTCAATCTGAAAATAGTAATTGATGGGGTGAGCCACACATCTAGTAAGTAATTATACAGAATACACAACGGAACAGAGTCAAGCAAAGCACGAGTATTTTGATTTTTCACAAACTCATTCAATGATATCAAAAAAATAATTATTCCAAAACGTATAATGAATCACTTAATACATATGTAATCACATCTTAAAATCATTAGAAAACACATACGTATGGTTGATCAGAGCACAGTGTCACATATACACATCACATATTCTCACATACAACCCCTGCTGGTGAGGGATCAACACATATTCTCACATACAATCCTGTGAGCGGATTTACACATATATCTGATATATTTGATCAATTCTAAAAACACTTATTTTGAGTCACATATCACAAAAGCAAAGTTTATACAAAATATAATAATTTACTTGATATTAACAATTATTCCAAATACAGAGGCATATCAAAGATCACAATATCGAATAGAACATAAATCAAAGGATGCTTGACTCTCTTAGGGAATGAATAAGAACTGAAGAGTTTCTATAAACATTTTTACAATTCTTGATGTAAGTTTGAAAACCCAATTTGCTAAAAGAAACTTCTTAAATACTATTTGAAAAATAAGAATATGACTTTGAAATCACTTGGTTTTAACAAATTTAAAGAACAAGAATCATTTTAGAAAACTTACTTTAAAACTCAATTATTCTCGGAAAATAATTTAGTTTAGAAATCATCTTTTAAATGAGATTTGGACATTCAAAACGTTATTTAAAATTCGAAGTTTCTCTTTAAAACATTGTCTAAAAGTCGAAGTTTCTCTAATGCTTTCGATAAACTTTAGAAAACGTAAGCTTTAAAAACATAACTTTTGAAAAACCTTTAGCTTCTAAGAGCCTAAAGAATAAAACTCGTGCATATTATGCATAATTACTTACCTCTCTTGCTAACACATTTGAACACAGCTGAACACTTTAATCTTCCGTAAGATCTAAACAAAAGAATGCTTTAATCAGTAAGCATGGAATCTAATCCTTACAAACCTTTTCTTTCCTACTATCCTACAAAAATCAGGTATGAAACTACTTTCGTTTATACCATTGAATTAAGCAATTTATTATTCCTGATCAAAGTCCCACCGCAACAATGTTTCCCGAAAACTGATCTGTACTACTAGGGTTCAAACAAATTTCTATAACCACAATTGATATTCTAGGCCAATAATGTTTCCTTGCATTGGGTCAAATCTCATATTACCATTAGAGAAGCAGCAGCCGAAATACCCTAGACCTTTGATTAATATTCCCATTGAAAACGTAAGGATACAGGGCCACCTTTAGGATTAAAGGTTATAATCATGAAGTCTATATTCGAAGGAAATCTGTAGGCAACTCAATGAAATCATGTACTCACTTTTAGGAATTAATCTAATATATATAATCCTTTGTTAGACCCAACGTCCTCAATTTCAACAGGTAATCAATATAAAATACGAAAGTACCGTTAACTTAAGAGTATTACAATCGGATCTTTACATGAATAACGCTCATATATATATATATATAACCATCTTTTCATTGTAATCGATTACTCAAATAGTAGACATAACTGAATCTTATCATGCTGCCATAATCGTAAATATATCTCAAGATTTATAAACAGTATAGAAATATTGAGATGAGGTTCTCACCTTGATTTTGTAGCCAAACCGTATGCCCCCAAAAATTTTTTGCCTCTTCAATTAACTCCGAGGAAAAATACACCTCCTAGCCTCCTTAGTGATGAAACCCTTCTTATATAAACCCTAATTTATCTTTTCCTCCACCTTATATTTTAACGCATCAAAGATGTGGGCTTGGTGGGGTAGTGGACTGTACCTTAAAACCCACTTGAGCTTATCTCTTTAGTCTCCAAGAAGCCCATAAAATACCTTCATCTTTTTTTTATTTATTTATTATCTTAATTGCCTCACTAAATTGTATGCACTAAAACTTTAATCTTCTCACCTATTTTGTAACACCACAAAGATTGTCTACTCCCATCTTACTATGCACACACATATAGTACCTCAACTCTATATTAATAATGCCGATGACGGTGATGATCATAAAATCAAATCGGGGTATTACAAAAGGAGTGGTGGGGAATTAAGGGGTAGGTGGGTGGGGCTCACGTGAGTCAAAAATCTGACCATCTTTTTTTTTTTTTTTTTTTTACTTGATTTGGGCGTGGGCATTACAGGTTACCTTCCATCAAGATTGAGGTAGAGAAGCCCCTTAGTACTTGCAGCTCCAAATTAAGATAGAGAAACCTCTCAATCGTCCCAAGTTCTGAGGTAGAAAAGCCCTTTAATCGATCCCCCACATTCAGACTGAGATAGAGAAGCCTCTCAGTCACCCCAGATTTCAAGATTCATTTCAGGTTTATCAATTATCAATTAGGTCAAGTATTCACAATTTTTATTTATGCAAAACAGCAAGGCACTAGTTCTATGTTTCAAGGTTTTAGGTTCTAGGGCTAGGTAATCTTTGAAGAAGTCAACCTCAATTAAATCATGGCTGCAAAAATCAGTGTCTTTGTTTTACATTGACATTCGCTTTGCAAGCTCTATCAATGAGGGGCATTCTATAGACTCTCGATTTCGCACCCATAATTTAATCTTGGAAGATGACTAGAGTGACCATTCATATACCCAAAAATTTAGAGTTGCATTACATGCATTAATTCATTCATTGCATATCATAAAAAATGATCTTAAGGTTCTAACGGTCACGACAGTATGCCAGATTTCCAAATCGGACCGTCGGATTGAAAAATATTGCATGATCAAGTTTGCACGGTCTACATACATTTTGTTTAGGTGAAACCAACCACGCACGATTAACTTAAATTAATTCTAATTTGCTAGACAATTAAAATTAATTAAATAATTTTGTGATTGGTTGTTATTTAGTGTCAAAAATAGGCTTGCTTGCATGGGAATAAAGTGGATAATCAGAGAACAACAAAATTATGGATAATCAAGACTTTTTGGAGTATTTATCTACAAGATAATCATCACCGTAAAAACCTGAATATCCAGAAAAGGGGTTTAATTTTTAGAATACGGAATAAAAAACCTCAAAAAAGGAGTCCAAAGAGGACCAAAACTCAAACGTGGATCTGGCACCCAAGAGGGCCATTCGGCACTCTTGGAGTGCTGATTGGCACAAATTCAAGACTCAACCTAAGGGATTCTGGATTGAGATAAACCTCATCCTTTTCGATTTTTTATAGATAACTGATTATCTAATTGGGCTAGCCTTTTGGGCCATTCCAATTGGGCTTTAGTATGTGTCTTGGAGTGGGACCAAAAGGGACAAAGAAGACACTAGCTCCAATGGATTTTAGGATTTCCGTCAACTCTTGACAAGCACAAAATTACCATTAATTATATTTAATACCACTATATAAATATAATTGCACTCTAGGCCTTACTAATAAATTATATCCCAAGACTTAATTGGACATTCAATCCCATCATTAAAACATTCGTAGTAATACAAAGTTATGAATGTTGACTGCCACTTTGAAAATTACTACATTTTAATCCTTGAGTACCCAGTTTAATCCTTTAAGTTATTCATCATATATTTATGAAATCCAATTTCATAAATATATACTTTAGTAACTTCTTACTAAAGTGGTTAGGCTTAACACTCTGAATAACCAAACCCATTAAACTTATCTCAAGGGAATATTTTATATCTCTATTAAGAGATTATGAATTCTATCTTAAAAATATATGTTCCTTCAACATTAAATATGGCTGCCAAATATACTGAGGTTTTGATCATGACTTTAGATCTCACTCCTGATATATCAAAGCAACAGACACTTCATGATTAAAGGTTCATTATTCTCTCAGGATTGAGAGTTCATGTAAATAAAAGTCGTGAGATTTATTATTCATTCGACAGTCGTTAGTAGAGTAATAAATCTCAGAGCGGTCCAGTTTAAAATGGCTTAACACTTAAAACATATCAACATATCAACTAAAAGTCTCCACTTCCATGATCAAGACAAATCATCTTAATTGATATGTTATAATCATCACAAATGAAATGCCCAATTTCATTACCAATTACGAACTAATATTTTGAGTTTACAAAGAACTTGTGATTTATATTTTCTGTGACTAAATCACATAGATCACATACTATGCATCTCATGAACTATATGATAATGTCCAAATATTCATGTTACCATTATTTTAGATAATAATAAAACAACTTTATTAATCACAACATAATATCATACATAATGTCATACATAGCATCATACAATAGGATTTAAAGGGCAAATATCCTAACATTAGGAACCATAAATATAGCGTCTTTCATGGAAGGACTGATCTACTACCAAAGCACGTGTCCAAAGTTTAGATATGGGGATGAGAAGGTGTTAGGCATCCAACCCTACCCAACCTGTGGGTCGGCTTTCACTCATTGTGTCTTACGTCTTAATCTCATTAAAGTTGTTAGGATATGTGTCCTTTAAATCCTATTGTATGATACTATGTATAACATTATGTTGTGATTAATAAAGTTGTTTTATTATTCTCTAAAATAATGGTAACATGAATATTTGGACATTATCATATAGTCCATGAGATACATAGTATGTGATTTATGTGATTTAGTCACAGATGATATAAATCACAAGTTCTTTGTAAATTCAGAATTTTAGTTCATAGTCAGTGATGAAATTGGGCATTTCATCCGCAAAGACTATAACATATCAATTAAGATGATTTGTCTTGATCATGGAAGTAGAGACTTCTAGTTGATATGTTGATATGTTTTAAGTGTTAAGACATACTGAATTGGACCACTGTGAGATTTATTATTCTACTAACGACTATCAAATGAATAATAAATCTCACGACTTCTTACATCAACTCTTAATCCTGAGAGAATAATGAACCTGATCATGAAGTGTAGGTTGTTTTGATATATTATGAGTGAGATCTAAAGTCACGATTAAAACCTCAGTATGTTGGCCAGCCACATTTAATGTTGAAGGAACATATATTCTCAAGATGGAATTCATAATCTCTTAACGGAGATATAAAATATTCTTCTGGATAAGTTTAATAGGTTTGGTTATTCAAAATGTTAGGCCTAACTACTTTAGTAAGAAGTTACTAAAGTATATATTTATGAAATTGGATTTCATAAATATATGATAAATAACTTAAAGGATTAAACTGGGTACACAAGGATTAAGAAATAGTAATCTTCAAAGTGGCAGTCAACATTCATGATTTTGTATTACTACGAATATTTTAATGAAGGGGTTGAATGTATAATAAAGTCTTAGGATATAATTTATTAATAAGGCCTAAAGTGCAATTATATTTATATAGTGGTATTAAATATAATTAATGGTAATTTTGGGCTTGTCAAGAGTCAAAAAAGCCCAAAACCCATTGAAGCTAGTGTCTTATTTGTCCCTTTTGGTCCCATTCCAAGCCACATACTAAAGCCCAATTGGAGTGGCCTAAAAGGCTAGCCCAATTAGATAATCAGTTATATATAAGGAGAGAAACATATAAAATGTTTTTCCAACAAAAGGCACATTCAACATTTATCATTCTAGACTCATAAACACACTAGCATACATCTAGTGAACAACATGGCACTTTTCATCCCAAACCCTAACATACATTTATCATGCATCTCATCATATCATATCCAAAGCAGAAACACAGTCATGGCAATATTCAAACACGAGTTATAGGCATCTAAATTTCAAGAACACATCATTCAACCAAGCATGTTCATACCCATCATCAAGGTAACACCATATGCATGTCCATATGAATGCATGACTTACTTCACTTACCTTACTACACCGTGGCACCTATGCATCAACGCATGATCATGTTATATGCACGTTCATGGCAAAACAACAAGATTGAAGGTAAGCCCTAATCTAGCGTACAAAGAACAAACAAAGCAAGCAAACATGGAGGCAAAGACTCATAAACATGAAATAAAGCAAGGCAGAGATATATTATATAAATAAAATAAAGAAATAGAAGCAAAAATGCTCGAATTAGGGTTTCTGGGCGTGAGTCTGCGTGTGTATACATAAGGTCTATGTGCGCAGCCCAATTGTATGCGTATGTGTACTTCAAATACGTGTGCGCATGCAAAACTTGAAATTCAAAGACCAAGGCCAAAAAGGGCCTCAATCAAAAAAATATTGACTTAAGGATGTTTTGTGAAAAACTCCCTCTTTGATTCACAATTTCTAATGAATATTATATTTTTCCTTAGGTTTTTTATGTCTCTTGAAAATGTACCATGTATGGCTTTTTATAGTTAGAAAACAAGGGTTTGGAATGGCTCATAGATGAAGTGGGATTCATTCCAAAACCAATCTTTAATGCATAAAAACTTGCCTTTCCTAATTTCTAGAACCTTAGCATGCACACACAGATCTTGAGCATGCGCGAGAATATGTGTATGCGTACACATGCCGTAGGGCTTCTGTGGCCTTTCTTTTCCAAAAATAACTTACTATTTTCATAAAAAGTTAGATTTTCCCAAAAACACTTTCCTCAAGTCAATTTCAATTTGATCGAGCCCTAAACCAACCTTGGGCTTTAGAATTCCAACATCATTAGGGAACGGGGGCCCAAGACATAAGAGGTATGAAATGCAGTGTCTACATCTGCAGCAAAGAAGTAGATCGCACCTCTGGATTGGGGATAGAACCTGAATGAATTTTAGATTTGGATGATTCCCCGTGTGTGCCAAAGCCGATCCTCTGAAATCCACAATCCTCCTTTCTTGAATGATCCATCCTGATTCGTTGAAGTGGGGGCACAACTGATGGCCTTCTTTGCCTGCTCAAAGTCTCTGCTTCTTCCCAGGACACTATAGGAGTGTCTGTGAGAAATGTCCACTAAGGGTTGGGGGTTTGAGACCACGCTGGGTGATCCAAGGCCAGGTTCCACGTTCTAATACTGGTTGGGGTTATGGGGAACAAATGCTTCCACGCATTGCTCAGTTCTACCTCGAACTATTCTGGTGTGTCCGACGGCGTTGCTTTTATTTGGGAAATCATCTCGTCGGAGAGTACTATCACCCTGTTCCTATACCATATTGCCCATCCTGACCATGGCAGCGGGAACAACCCGAGGTAACTTATTTCCATTCGAGGTGGCTTGCGAGTTTCCTGAAGGTGAGAGGTGCTGAAGGTGTAGAGACTTGCTTCCAGGAATGGATATCTGGCACTTCAAAGCTTTAGTACTTTTAATCCCTAGGCCCTTATTAGCCCACAGCTTCGAGCCCTGCACTGCCTTACCTTTAGTCCCATCCTTCTGCATACCACTCTTCGTATCTTTTGTAGTTACCCTTGGAAGATCTTAGCAAGAAACCATCTCACACTCCAAGTCAGGTTCCCTCTCACTTTGGGTATGTTGTGTCAAATTCTCACGTGCCTGGACAGGTAATGAGGCAGCTGGCTCCTCAAAAGGAGATTTTGTAGCTACGTCATCTTCCTCTAAATGGTGCTCATAATTACCCTTTTGTCCCTCTTTCACATGTTCAGCTTTTATCGAGGCACAAGCTTGTCTATTTCTAATAAGATTTTTCCTTCCATAACTAACATCCATGGTCCATAGTTGGGATCCGATTAGCTCCCTTGACCATCTCCATGAGAAGTGGAAGTTTCTCCATCCTCCCTAATTTTCTCTGCATGTTTGATGTGATAACAACAGTGTCTTGTTTGTGCCCAAGACGCCCACAGCAGAAACATAAGGAAGAGATACCTTAATACATCACGTGTTGTCTTAATCTCCCTACCCTGATCATAGTAATGAAAGGCTTCTCTAAGTCAACTTGTATGCACAACTGGGCATAGCTACCCCTTGAGATCGAAGCTATGTAAGAATCTATACGGAGAACAAAACCAATTGCACTGCCTATCTCCTTGAGCATTGACATATCATAAAATTCAATAAGTAGCTCAAGAAACCTTACCCACACTGCAACTGAAGAAAGTTTGGCTTCTGAAGCCTTGAAGTATGTCTCCTAAGGCTTAATCGCTTGGAAATGTTCCCCTACAAACTAGCCCCCCCCGCCCCAAGAACTTTATCATCATCATCATTGCAACTAAATCTAATCAGAAAATAGTCCTTCCCTAAATCCACATAGTCAATCTTTGCCACAGGCTTCCATAAAGCATTGATTTTGAAAGTGAGATAGCTGAATCCAACAGTTCTACCGAACACTTTCACTACCAATGCCTTGGACCAAGGCTCCCTAATGCAAGATTTAGTCTCTTTGGACAACTTAACACCTACCATGCCTTCAATCAGAGGTTCCAACTCAGTAGCCAATTCTTCACCATCATCTCTGATTAGATAAAACTTAAAGGCCTACTCATATGCACCTGGAATATCTCCCCCTAAACTATCTTTGTAATTGATAGGCACACGAGGTTGTGAGAACTGCCTTGCACCTATGCTTCCTTGAATTTCTTGACACTACGTCCCTATTCAACTTCTCCTTCACTTGAGCGAGGGGGTTCAAAGGAGTACTTAACTTCCATGACTTTTTTGATTAGTTAGTTAGGCCATGTTTGGATCAATTTTTTTGGTCACTCAATTTCCATCACTCATCACTCATCACTCATCATTTATCACTCATCACTCATCACTCTAAAATACCATGTTTATTGGGCATCATCACTCACTTCCCATCACTCAATATTTTTCACACTATTTATGGGCCCCATACCTGTCACCCGGTGCAGCTTTTTCTTTTTTCTTTTTTCTTTTCTTTTTTTTTTCCAATACCCAAACTCATCGAACCCAGTGAAAAAAAAAAAAAAAAACAAAAAAAAACAAAAAACAAAAAACCAGAACATGAAGACTGAACCAGTGAAAGAAGAAGAAGGAAAAAAAAAAAAAAAAAAAAAAAAAAAACTCAGAACATGAAGACCGAACCAGTGAAAGAAGAAAAAAAAAAAAGAAACCCAGAACAGACCGAACCAATGAAAGAAGAACAAGGAAAAAAAAAAGAACCAAACAGCCAACCCAGGAGAAAAAAGGAAAAAAAAGTCAAAAGGTGCAGCTGAGTACTGTTTGTGGGTCCCCTATGTGTGTTTAATTACAATATTGTCATTGAGTTATGAGTTATGGAAACTGAAAACAGCCAAAATGTGTTTTCAGTTTCCATAACTCATAACTCAAAAATCAGAAAATTGAGTGATGGAAACAGAGTTATTGTGCAGCCAAACAACCTTTTTGCTATGGGTCCCACCATTTTTGAGTTATGAGTTATGGAAACAGAGAATTGAGTTATGGAAACAGGTGAACCAAACAGCCTCTTTGGATTAATTTTTTTCATCACTCAATTTTCGTCACTCAATTTCCATCACTCATCACTCATTACTTAATTTTTCACACCCGTTTGGCACCATCACTCAATATTTTTCACACTATTTGTGGGTCCCATAACTGTCACTCGGTGCAGCTTCTTTTTTTTTTTTTTTTTTTTCTTTTTTACTGGGTTCGATGAGCCAGTAAAAAAAAAGAAAAAAAGAAAAAGAAAAGAGAACTGAACCCAGAAAAACCCAGCCAAAAAAAGAACCCAGTGAAAGAACCCAAAAAAAAAAAAAAGAGAAAGAATTGAACCCAGAAAAACCCAGCCAAAAAAAGAACCCAGTGAAAAAAAAAAAAAAAAAAAAAAACTGAACCCAGTGAAGAACGTGAAGAAGCCACTAGTGTGAAAGGAAAAAGAAAAAGAAAAAGAACATGAACGCACGCACTGAACCCAGTGAAGAAAAAAAAAAAAAAAGTCAAAAGTTGCGGCTTTGACTGATAGTGGGTCCCTCCATGTAGTGTTATTTACGAAAATGCCATTGAAATATGAGTTATGGAAACTGAAAACAGTTAAAATGTGTTTTCAGTTTCCTAGCTGTTTTCAGTTTTCATAACTCATAACTCAAAAATCAGAGAATTGAATAATGGAAACAGAGTTATGGAAACAGAGAAATTGTGCAGCCAAACGGACATTTTATCATGAGTCCCACCATTTTTGAGAATTGAGTTATGGAAACAAGCCATCCAAACAGCCTCTTAGTCTTTCATCATTGTACGCATGAATTATTATTATAACGCTGACTAGATTAGTTAGTTACTTTTTTTTTTTAGTAAACAGTAGTACTTATTAGAATTCACACGAAAATAGTAATACTAGTGTTTTAAACCGGGTTTATAATAAACATCCTAATTTTTTTTTTTTAAGTAAAAAGTAATACTTATTAGAATACACACGAAAATAGTACTAAATTATTATTTATTTTTTCATCATCGTACGCATGAAATATTATTATAATTTTTTTAAAAAAAATTGAAATGTTGTGTTCTCAAAACCAAACGAAACAACTTTTCTTTCATTATCGTACGCATGAATTATTAGGCCAAGGCCCTTGGCATAATAATTCTAGCTCATTCCGTCCCCACATTAAATTGAAATGTCATGTTCTCAAAACCAAAGGAAACAATATTTTTTTTTTTTTTTTTTTTTTTTGGCTTTAATGCGGGTAAAAAATTTCAGGCCATAGCCAAATCATTTCCTTCAACTTTGCAAACTTCTTCTTATTTTTTTTTTTAATCCGAATAGTTAGCAAGGATTTGAATCTTAGACATATTCGTTAAAAATATCAGAACATGTCAATTGATTGAGCTACAATGCTCTCTCAGCCACAACTTTGCAAATAAGGTTCAATATTCAAGCTTCATTTTCACACACACACATATATAACAAAAGAGTTTGAAATGTTGATGCCAAAGGCAGAGATAGGGGTGGGCTGGGGGGAATGGCGCCCCCTAACTTTTCAAAATCTCCCTTAAGAGCTGTAGTAATTAATAATTAAAAAAACCATAAAAGTTGAGAACAATGTACTTACTGCCCCCCTTAGGATTTTGGCAAAAATTATAGACATGTTTCAGTCCACAAATCTTAAGTTCGTTCAGAGAAAAAACCCAAAAACAAGAATTGAATTTGGCCAATTTCTTCAGCCCATAGCTCCTCTAAAATATAAACCCAAAAATAATGATTTTAACAAATTTATAATATTGCAACAAATAAAACCCAAATCTTTCCTAAATCAAGGCTCCTAATTAAATCAAAAGTAAACACCAAAAAAACTGAATAGTTAACATTTAACAACTCCAAACTACACAGCTGTTTACTATCAAAATGTAAATGTCGGATATAAAAATTTAAAAAAAAAAAAAAAACTTTCCCTTACACCGCCAGTCTTGCAAGCACAATGTTGTTTGGTGATCCCGTCCACACCATGACACCATTGAAGAATTGACCATCAGATCTATCTTCACGGTGGTATCTCTCTTAGTCTCTCTATCTATGTTCAATAGCTTTTCTTCAATTTGAATCTTTTTTTCTTTTTCTTTTTTGGGATGAAGTTTGAATCTTAAGAGCAAAGAGTTCTTTTTTTCCGGTAAAGAGTAAAGTACTAGACCCCCCAAATTGTTATTTTACACCCATACACACCAAAATCAAGCTTTACTCAGCTGGGTATATCTAAACTCTTTTAGCATCCAGCTACAATGTGTTGGTAAAAATACCAAATACTGTAGTATGCTTGTATAATTTTTGTATTGACTTTTATTAACTTATCTCTCCTCTCTCCTTTATTTATTCTCTATAAATTTTCTCTCTCTCTCTCTCTCTCTCTCATTTATATTTATTTTATTCATAGTTTATATTATTTTATTAGGTTGTATATAAAAAATAAAAAATAAATGGGATTTTGAATGTATTGTTAAATGAATTGGTAAAATAGACAAAGTTGCGTTTTAGAGTATAAAATATGTAAATTTTTACGAACCTAGATGTGAATGCTTTTACACATTTTGAATCTTGGATGGAGTAAAATAGTTCATTTTTATGCTTATTTTATTAACTAATTGTAAAATTGTATTATTTTATTGAGTTCGTTTGTGGTAGCCAACTATTAGTAGACTAGACTTGCAATTAAATTATATTATTTTGTTAAAGTTGTAGCACTTAGACTTATTATTTTATTTTTTGGCTTAAATTTGATAATAGTAATATGTATTATTGTTTGTTTAATTGATAGTAGTGTTTGACCACTTAACTTAAGCCATAGAGTTGTTGTTTCTTTTTTTAATCAATCTATATATATATAAAAGCAAAGATCTCATGTGGGAGAGTATGAAGTTTTGCCATGTGGCGCACTCTATGAAGAGAATTGAAATACTCTTAAGCAACATTAGAGATAAGAACAAATTTAAAAGTATGGACTCTTTTTATTTCCTTTGATTCAATGTTTCAAGACTACTATTTGTTACATTTTTTATTCAATATTTTAAGACTATTATTCGTTGTTCAATATTTCAAGACTTTTCCTCTCTCTCACACAAAAAAACTATTTGAATTTCCATTCATCCTTTTAACTTCTACTCATTTATATATACTTGCCCACAACCCTTCATGTCATTTAATCTCAAATAAACTAAAACAGAAAACGATGTCATTTACTTTCAACATTTCAATGATACCTACATAACTACAACATTGCAGTCACTGTTGATCCTAACTCGTATGGATAGGCTATGACCAAGGAAGGGGGTTTGCGATTTTATTTAGTGACGGTAGCTTACGGTTTTGATGTTGAAGTTAGAAATTGTTGATTTTACGAAGGTTATGATTCGTTTTGAGTCTTTGGATGTTTGAGATTTTGGTTGGGAAAGTCTTAAATGTATTTTGTTTAAAAAAAATTAATTGATTATTTATGAAGTTAGCTATTTTTGTGTGTTAGAAATCATAATTTGTAGGTTTTTTTATTGTTATTTTATACGGTATGAGCCATAGTGATAAAAATAAAAATTGATGATGATTGCAAAGTATTTTCTGATTTTTTTCTCTAAAGGATTCAGAAGGTCAACTAAAGACAATTAAATTTTGATAATTGGATGCGTTTTTAACCAATTTCTCTTTGTTTAATAACGTTCTCTTTATGTTGATATGTACAAATGATTTCCTTAATTTCATTCAGATAATGAATTGAGTGGTTGCTTAAATTTATGTAATTTTAGGATATAAAAGTATTTTATTTAAAGATTTCAACATCATTTAATTAGTTTTAAAAAATAAAATCTACTTTTAATGGTATATCTTATAATATATTATAGTCATAACGTTTTTTAGTTTTTTTAAAATAAAATATGAATTAAGAAAAAATCAAATTTCAAAGTATTCAACAATATTGCAAGTAAACATAAATATTATACAACAAAATAAGCATTACATGTAGGTCTTAATATACATAAAAATGATTTCAAATGAAATTGTAAAGTAGTCTGCGCATCGCGCTGGACATCATCTAGTTTTTTTAATTAGAGAGTTCAAAAGTTTGACAAAGTTTAGTTACAAAACTGGTTGTAGTATAAAGTTACAACCTTACTCAATAAAATAAACATTACTACATATTTTGAAAATCTAACCATTGAATTGCATGTTTTTTACCCTCTTAATACACATGTCAAATTTTGTGTCAATTGGATATTATTTACTATATGATCTATAAGCTTATATTTTATGTATAATTTTAAATTACAAAAACTTTCAATTTAAAAAATTTATTGATGACATAGCTATTGATCTTTAATTTCTTATAAATTTTGCAAGAATGGAGGATATAAGAAGAAGATATAATAAAATGGTGGATTTGTCAAAATTCACTTCCAATAAAAAGATAGGTTGTAGTTTTAGATAACAACCAATTTTATAGCTAAACTTTGTTCTTAGACATTTGATGTCCTACAAATATTTCTTTAATTTAGTTTATAATCAATTGAAAGTGATTTTAATGCAATGACACAACTCTGCTAAGTTGAAATTAATTTATGTAATAAAGTCTTTTTTTTAGTCAAGAAATTTGAATACCTAAAAAACTTTATCCAACTTAGCTCTGCCATTGGTCAGTGCCCTCCCTAGAATAGGCGAAGGTATTTAGTATCAAATGATACCATATCAATAGTATCAAAATCTAATAAGTGTGAGACATGTCAGCAAAAAATAACTAACACACTAACAACTGAAAAATATGTATTAGTGAGTAGTTATTGTTGGGAAATTTAGACCCCAGTTGATAGGATTAACAAGTTTTAAACTCAAGTTGTTAATTAGATTTATTATGAATAAAACCTTGTTAAAACAAACAAACATTAATATCATGTCAATATCATGAACAGCAAAAAAGTAAATAAGACAAGATAAGATGACCAAGGAAAACCAATGAAACAAACTAGTTTCACAGTAAAAAACCTGGGAGGAAACCTTCCCAAAAAGCAATCCACTATAATAAAGAGAAGTTTCAGATCTAATACAAAACCTTTGTCCCTAGACTTTACAATCCCAGTTGATGAACTTACAGCAGAAACCTTCTACCACTTCAGAACCTCTGAACTCTCTAATATATGAACGCCACCATTGATGCACAGATCCTAGTGCGTGACTAACCCTAGCAACTTGAAGAAGATGTTGTTGGCTACAAAGTTCTTCACTTCATCAACAATGAAGATTAAGAAGCACTTGATTACAAAACCCTAAGGCGCAAAGACGTAGTAACTTCTTGCAAATAGAATAAGGCACTAGGTCACTTTCTGCATATGTTCTCTATGTATAACGACCTTTAAAATAAGCCTTATATATGTCTAGGGTTGTGAGAAAAGAAACTTTACACATACATGTCAGCTAGGGTCAAAAACCAGATCTGGAAATTCTGATTTCGTAGATTTCGACAGATTCAGCTTCTGTTAAGCTTCGTTATTAAATCTTTATAGATACTATTTCTGTCGAGGTATCTGTGGAGTTTTAATGAACAGCTTTTCTTCACTTGTTTCTTGGTCCAATCTTCATGACTTTAGTACATGACATGAACTCTTGTTTCTTGAAGTACTAAACTCATCCTAGATCTACCTAATTACAAGTAAAGTGCATTTTGTCAAAGGATTAGCCAATTACATAAAATATGTCCTTAAATGTTATTTTTACACATGTATTTCTCATTTATGGAATTTTATTTAATTTTGACACAAGGTATAATTTGATATAAAATAAGGGTTGAAGCAATACGGCATTAAATTTGGACAGAAAAATCAAATGTCTGTGCGCGAGTGGCTATGCCCTGAGTCTAACTCTCAGGGATATTTTTCTTACTTTATTGGTTTCCTCCCTTCCCTTATCCCTGAACTCTATCTTCTGGGGGATATTTTGTTGTTCAGGTTGTTTCATATGTATTTAACACAGCAGAGGTTAGGTAAGGGCTCCCAAATTGAGGCAGAGATAATAATATTCAACCTTCTTACATGTTTTAGAAGTTTCCCATGGTCTTGGGTGCCATCTGGTAGCTACACGTGGATCATCTGTGCACCGCACCATAAATAAGGTTAATTCTCCACCTTCTTCACGGGAACCACTTTACTATGGTGTTTTCCTCTCTCGGGTGTGAGGTTTAGTTAAACTTCCTTTTTCTTATGACCCATTCCCCATGCAATCAAGCTTGGCCCAATTCGTTCTTGTGGCCCAATCTATCGATGGGCTCAAAGTCTGCACAGGGACTCTTTCACTCCCCACAATAGCCCCCCACAATCTCCAGGTCATTATTACTAAAGTGGGGATCGTAGTTCGTGAAAAGATGGATCATTAACTAACATTAATGAATAGTGGCGGCGTTAGGTAATTAATACTGTGGACACGCCCGAAATCCCCGCCCCACAATTCTTGAATACACCCCCATGTACTGTAGCTTTTAGGCTACGGGAAAGGCTATCACTCTAAGGCATCCTTTTCTTCCACAAATTGAAGTTCGTTGCAAGGGGTACATTTTATCCTCCTCTAAACGTGTCCGTCGAGAGGCAGCAACTCTTCACCACCTTTCACTCTCGAGGACTTAGGGGTGACCGTTGCTATTCCTACTCTAGTTGATCGTCCTCATTACCAACGAAAGAAAAAGACGAGCAACGTTTCAACTCGTAGCCCCTCACCGCCCCGAGAAGAACTTGACATTCAAACCGCTATCCCATTAGACAAGTCTCCAGCCGAGATGCCAATTCAGAGAAGTGGGGTCACCCTTGCACAACTCTTGGCCACTCCAATCGTGCCAAGGACCCAGACTCCTTTAGCCTTTGCTCCTACTACCAATGCTCCAGTGGCCACCTAAGCTGCTCCAACTACCATGGTTACAATGACTCCTGCCCGTGAAACTAGGGCTGGACGAAAGCTCCCCCAAGGTGCGGGCCAAACTTCTACAACTCTTAACTTTAAAAACTCCCCTCCCGACCTAGAGGATGCTTATGTTGATGTTGTTGGGGCTCCTACATACACTCACTCCTTCGTAGTGGATGGGGTTCCCCTCCCTATAACCGATAAGGTTAGACCATGAAAGGAAAGCCATAGGGGCAAAGTTGTTGAGAGTGTCGGTGAAGCACTCCTCCTCCCTAAAGACATGAAGCACTAGGCCAAGTGGGATGATGACTCCCTTCTACTGAATATGAAGAGGGAAGCCATCATGTTAATGAACTCTTTCCTTTCTTACTATTGTCTTCTTCATTTTTCTACTTCGCTTTCTCCTAAAAATGCTATCTTCTTTGTATGCTAGGGGTACCAATGCTCCGTAGTGATCGAGGGGAGGTATCAGGCAGCTAAGGCCAAGGCCAAGGAATTAATTATGTAATGACAGTGAAGATCTTTTAAGGAAGATCTCAGATGTCATGAACAAGGTCTCGAAGTCAGAGAGGCTGCGGTCTGAGGTAGGAGAGAACACCAAGACCATCATGGAGAGAGTAGAGGCCCTGGAGAAGGAACTGTAGGAGGCAAGGAAGGCTCTTGCAAACAAAGATGCCAAGCGGAAAGGCTATGAGGCAGCTGATGATGCTAAGCTCCAGGAAGCTTACTACCAGGGTTAGTATGACTGTGTTGCTACTGTGAAGCCAGAGGTTCAACAAAAGCTTTCAGTCTACTTTTCCAAGCGATGGACCGCAGCCTTGGATAAGCTACAAGTGGAAGCTTCCTCTTCTTTAAGGGTGGAGAATAACATTCCAATTCCCGAGGAGTTGGTCATTATTCCCAACCTTGAAATCCAGGTCATCATCAATGATGAATCTCCTATCCGTGAGGTTGTTCCACGACACTTTCTTCAACCGAGGAACCTCCTCGTGTTAACCTTTTTCTTTTTCTTTTTTTAAAGAATCCTATGGTTTGCCCAATTTGGGGGCTTTTGTTTTATAACTTACTACATTAAGTGCTTGAAATGTTTACCTATGAAAACTTCTAAGTGTGTTTTTCTTTATCTATCTATGCTTCATGCTTGTATTTCCTGATCTACTTAAACATTTGATTGCTAATTTTCATACTTCCTTCCCGTGGAGGGAACACCATTTCTCTTCCATCACATTAATAATTAGCTAAGTTGTGATAACGTTTAATAATTGACTAATGGATCAAACGTAAATGACAAATTTAGTCAACAACTTACCTGAGATATTTGCTTTGTGGAACTCACTTCATTTGATGCTCGTTTCCTTTCCTATACAAAGTCTTAGCCACATTTTCTATTAGTATCCATAAAGTCAGGTAGAAAATCCCCTTTGAAATTCACTCGAGGTAAATACAGGGCCAAGTACCTCGAAATTTAATTCAATAAAGTTTTAATTTTGCTTTCTGTTAGTGACCCTGAGGTTAGGCTAAGACAGAGAACTCAGTTTAAATCCTACCTGAGGCAAAGACAGGGTCTAGTACCATGGGGTTCATTTCAATGAAGTTTTAATTTTGTTTTTTGTTAGTGACCCTAAGGTCAGGCTAAGGTAGAGAACTCATCTTAAAACCCAACCGAGGTAAAGAAAGGGTCTGGTACCGCAGGGTTTATTTTCAATGAAGTTTTAATTTTTTTCTTCTGTTAATGACCCTAAGGTTAGGCTATGGTAGAGAACTCAACTTAAATCCCACCCGAGGTAAAGACAAGGTCTGGTACCACAGGTTCTATTTTCTCCATGTATTCTTAGAATTTCCAATCACACCTTCACAGAATTTATTGCTATTCACTAAACTTAGACAAAAAGGTAGTATGAGTAATATCTTCTTACATTATAATCAAAAGTAATACTTCTTCAAATTAAAAACACTCCATAGCCTTGTTACATGTCTCTCATCTATGTCTTCTAGCCGATAGGCTCCAGTCCTTACAATGGATGTGACTTTATACAGCCTTTCCCAAGTTGGGCCTAGCTTTCCCATAGTAGGATCTTGGGTATTACCCAGAACTTTTCTGGGCACAAAGTCTCCTAGGATAAACTCCCTACTCTTGATACCCTTGTTGTACCCTCGGCTAATCCTCTATTGATAGTTAGCCAACTTTGTCGAAGCACATCGTGGTTTTCTTCTACTAAGTCCAAATGCTTGCATAGTAGTTGATCATTCTTCTTCACTTTAAATACGCTTGGCCTTGATCAGAGCAGAAAATCGTTATGGTGACGCTCCTGCATGCCCAGGGCCCGTTGGAGGCCCTTCTCGATTGGTTGGTGCACTTGTTGTGTGGTTCGCGCGAAGCTTCGGGTGCTCTCTCTCTCGATGGAGGAAGGTATTTGTGTACCTTTGGCAGTGTGGCAAGAATCTTGGCCAAATTTTAGGTGATTATCAAAGGTAAGTGAAGTTGCCACTAGTCATTGGGTTTTTCTAAGGTGTGATTGGTCACCTATTTCTAGTGGATTTTATTACCGATCCTAGGCTATGAAAAAGGGCATTTTTCCTAATCTAATGTGGATGGTAAAAAAATCTTGATTCTCGAGTCCGGAAGTTTGGTTACGTCTGGGGAAGCTGTTAGGCACCCCACAACGCCTGTCCAAGGACAATCCTTTGTTTTGATAAAACCTTCATTTTCGAAGATTGGCAGTAAAAGCATGATTTTGGCATTGGCTTTCGGGGCTTTGCATGCATGGGGCTTTGAGGTTTGGATTTTGAACGGGTGTGATCCCAATCTATGCTTTCATAAGGCATTCGAGCAATGTACCAGATTTCCACGGTGATAATCCGACGACATGTCACCTTACTTTCGCGGCGGAAATTAGGCATCGCTTTGCCTTAGGTGACATGGACTGTGACAATCACACGGAAAGGGGCAAGTAGGTCTTCGCCCTTTTTGCCTGCGCCTGGGAGACCAAGCCCTAGCTCCATGTGTCCTCGCTCCATATGTGTACATGCAAAGGCAAAGACAAGAAACCAACAGACAAGCAATGAAAGGAAAAGATGCAAAGAGCATATGAAAGAGGTATAAAGTAGATAAGCATGATAGACATGACAAGCATAGCAATGAGAAAGCAAGCAAACAAATGAGAAGACAAACAAGCAAGAAAGCAAACAAAAGGTGGTGTCCGCGAGGGACAAATGTAGGTTTGGATCAAATGTCCAGAACTTCATTGTGTTGAAGCATGGACGACGCACTAGCAAGCGAGACTCATGCATGAACATGTAAGCAAGTGAGTAAAGATGCTTAGAAAGCCAACAGGTGGCACAAACAGGCATGGCAAGCATATCATCGCACGAAGCGAAAAGGGGGAAAGGTATGCACGAAGCAACCTGTATCATGGTGATGCTTTCCAAATGGTTACATCCAAACAAGGCCTCATGAGCGTCGGATGTAACCACACAACCACAAACTCGTTAAGGGCGTCAAGCATGGCAAAGCCTAGAACTAGAGAGGCTAACACAAGCATAAAGCATAGGAGCAAGCAAGCATAGACATGCAAATAGGGGTGATCCAAACCCTTTTATGCGGGCTTTGGTGTATGGATGATGACAAAGACCGTAGGGTCTAGATCGGGTCCTAACCCTTAGGCCAAAACACAAGAAAGAAAGACAAAGCGACCAAAGGTCTACAATAGCACATGGCATGACAAACATGGCTTAGGTCAAGGCACACAAATATGGCATGGAGTGCACAAGCACATAGATGATGCAATGAAGCATGCAGAGAACATAGATCCAAGCACATAGGCATGTGAAAACATAGATCTAGACATATAGGCATAGAAACATGCATGTAAACATGTAGAAGCCTAGAACATAGACATGGAAGAACATGGATCCAAGCATATAAGCATGCGAAGACAAGGATCTAACCGTATAGCATGGAAATAAGCACAAAGATACATAGATCCAAGCAAGGCATAGCCAAAAACATCATACAAGCATGTGAGCATGTAACCCTAACATCATCCTAAAACAAAACAAGGAACAAAGCATAGGAAAACATGGCATATAACATAAAGCGTGTAGATCTAACCATATAAGCATGTAAGGATGCAGATTTAAGCATGAAACATGGCATAAGGCATAAAAAGCAAGGAGATTTAGGCTAGAAGCACAAATAAAGCAAGCAACATGCTAAAGAAAGCAATAAATCATGTAATTCAAGCAAAAAATGCAAGATAAATGCTAGAAAGGGATTTAGAAAGTTAGGGGTGTGGATAGTTGCTAAAAAGCTACATCTAAACCCCTAAACCCCAAATCCAAAGTGTAGAACCAAGGAAGAGAAGACTGGGTATAAGAACAATACCTTGTGTTTTTGGTGTAAAAAGAAGAATTGAGAGGCTTTGATGTGTTTTTTGTGAGTTTTTTGTGTTTGAGAGAGAGGAAAAAAGCTCAGAATTCATCCAGGCAGAGAGAAGGACCCAGGAAGACTCTCTTTTTCTTGGTCTGAAGGGTACCTGGGGCCTTTTATAGCCTTGGAAGGGCTGCCACCTTCAAATTGTCCTGGATGGGGTTGATCTTGAAACCCCTAGAAAGATCTTGACTTCCAGTTTCTAAAAATGCATGGAACTCGAAAATCCAATGGTCGAATCAAAAGTTATGGCTCCCGGAAGTTAGCGGTGCATCAGTTGGTGTGTTAACCCGGTTTTGACAATATCTTGGTCGTTCTAACTCTGATTTCAACACATTAATAGTCATTGGACTGATAATTTGATAATCTTTGCAATGGCGTTGGTTTCAACCCATTCTGATGGTCGGATCAAAATTAGGGGTTCTAGGGCCCGCCAAGAGTCAACTCCGACTCAAACTTGGTCAAAGCTGCCAAAAGTATCGGTAAAGCTCGGGTTTGATGTAAAACTATGAAAAGTTTTGTTTTGTGAGGGTTTTAACCTTGTTTGACTTTCGGTCAACGCAGGGTTAACCGGGGGCGTTTTGGTCATTTTAGCTAAAAAAAGGCACTTTGAGCGCTCCGATGTCCGAACGGGTTGCGCCATGCGATTATATATGTTCTCACGGTCCCATAGAGAGAAAAATAATATTTTTGAATTTTTCGGGATCCGGCACGCAAATTGAGGGTGAACAAAATACAGTATCAACATCTGCTCCTTCTTTATTTGACATCTCGAGTGCAATGAGAGCTATCAGATAAAGAACGTGATTTCAAATTTTGTTGCCCCCAAATTTGCGTGTGGAGACTATTCATAGATCGAGACCAAACTTTACTTGACTAGCCCGATTTGCTGCAACTGCTTCTAAAATATTTTCCAGACACATCTCTGAACTCTAGGAGAGGAAAAGTTTTTTTTTTTTTAAAGGTTTGATCGGGTCAACCGGTCAACATTGACCAATGGCCCTTTAAGGTGTGTCGGGCTAACCCGACAGCCGAAGAAGGTGCACCGAGCAGCCTGGTTACCCAAAAGCCTATAAAAAAAAAACCCCTTTTAGGGCCAATTTGACCTCATTTCACCCTTTTCTTCAACTTCCCACTTCTGAAAATTCTCTAGAGCAATTACGAACTTGGTGGGTCTGGCTTTTCAGCTTCAATATGCTGTTTCAGTCTTTTTTGCACTTGAGGTCAATGTCTATCTTTCTTCTTCTCTTCTTTTTTCTGCAACATGTTAGTAGCAATACTACGAGGGATGCATGCTAGTGCTTATTTTATTTTGGAATTTTCAAAAGCCTATATTTTTGCCATGATTTATGCCATGCTATCTTAGCAAAATGCACATAGTATTTTTCTTTTTGTCTGTGTTATATGGGTGTGCAAATATGCAGGAATTTAAATGCTAAAAATAAAGTGCGGGATATAGGTAAGGGAACTTACCTAGCAGTCAGGAATAGCAAAAATGTAAGCCTAGGGTGCGGCCACTAGTTTACTCATTGTAAATTGGGAACTTGAAGACCTTTTGATGACTTGATAGCTGTGTGATGGCGAGGCGTATGGCGCTGCCGCTTTCTTAACCTCAAGATGGAATGTGAGCCTAGGGCACGGCCTCTAGTTTACCCATTGTAGATCAAGACCTTGAAAACTTTTGAGTGACTAGGTAGCTGTATGATGGTGAGGCGTACGACGTGGCCGCTTTCTTAACCTCAAGATGGAATGCGAGCCTAGGGCGCGGCCGCTAGTTTACCCACTCTAGATCAGGAACTTGAAACTTTTTAGAGACTTGGTAGCTGTGTGATGGCAAGGCGTACGGTGCGGCCGCTTGCTTAAACTCAAGATGGAATGTGAGCCTAGGGCGCAGCCGTTAGTTCAAACACTGTAGATCAGGAACTTGAAAACTTTTGAGTGACTTGGTAGCTGTGTGATGGCAATGCGTACGGCACGACTGCTTTCTTAACCTTAAGATGGAATGTGAACCTAGGGCACAGCCGCTAGTTTACCCACTGTAGATCAGGAACTTGAAAAATTTTGAGTGATTTGGTAGCTATGTGATGGTGAGGCGTACAGCGCGGCCTCTTTCTTAACCTCAAGATGGAATGTGAACCTAGGGTGCGACCGCTAGTTTACCCACTGTAGATTAGGAACTTAAAAACTTTTGAGTGACTTGGTAGCTATGTGATGGCGAGGCGTACGGCGTGGCCACTATCTTAAACTCAAGATGGAATGTAAGCCTAGGGCATGGCCACTAGTTTACCTATTGTAGAATGTGAGCCCAGGACGTGGTCGCTAACTTACCTACTGTAGAATGTGAGCCCTGGGCGCAGTCGCTAGTTTACCCATTGTAGAATGTGAGCCTAGGACGTGGTCGCTAGCTTACCCACTGTAGAATGTGAGCCCAGGGTGTAGTCGCTGGTTTACCCAATGTAGAATGTGAGCCTAGGACTCGGTCGCTAGTTTACCCACTGTAGGATGTGCAAGAATCTGCTTTCTTGTGAGAACATATGCTTGACATGAACCGGCATAACATGTTTAGGAAAAATTTTAGTTCATCTATATTGCCATTTGTTTCATGGGCTTACCACTTGTGTTTGAATTTCTGGTTATTTTGTAATTTATGTCTCAGAGGGCGAGTTCCAGGGGAGACCGGGGGAAGGCCCCCATTTACGCTACGTCCCATAGGGACAATTTTTCTGGTGATGAGACTACTTCGGCTGGTAAGCAGACAACTTAAGCTCTGTAGAGCCATTTTGAGTGCGAGGGTGATAACGCTAGGCCCACCGGTGGGATCCTTATAAAGACCTGATCTAGGAGGTGGCGTTCAACCGAGACAGTTAGTGTTTCCTTTAGGTCTCGCACTATTTCCAATAGGGCTTCCTCATGGTGTAGACTAGCTACGGGGAAAGGGGCCTCTAGAGGAGAGATGCCAGCTGAGGATCTCATTTTTGACATAGAGACTGATTTGTTTGGGGAGGAGGTCTATCCGGGCGCCCGAAGGCGTGGTTTGAGGCCGAGATTCCCGCCACGTCAGGCCGGGCCGATGCTCATACTAGAGTGGTAGACGGTGGTATTAGAGACACTCACTTTCAGCGTGGACTAAAGGATCAGCCTTCCTCCCAAGCACGAAAGGGAGAGATATGTTGTCTTTCTTCTTTTGTCATTTTGATTTATGTTATATGCATGTGCTAATGGATAGCTTCTAATTCTGAATGCAGGGGCCCGACAAGATCCGTGGTTGGGGTGCTTGGTCCACCTTTCTTCGGCGACTATCTGCTCCTATGACCCACAAGTGCTATGCAGATTTCCTGAGAGAGCAGGGATTCGAGGATTTCCTGATAATCCTTTTGTATACCATGATGCACAAGATTGAAGGGGGTTTGGTGCAGTGATTCCATACCGAGACAGGCACATTTCACTTGAGTTGTGGGGAGTATATGATCCTCCCTCTTGATTGGACGGCCATCCTGGGCATCAGATTTGGCTGGTTCCCGATTCCGACTGATGACATGAGCTTTAAGCTAGCCTACGAGATCATGGGCATCCCTCTCCCATTGACTATAGACACAAAAGGATATTTTGGGCCCACCACATCGCCATAGATCTGCACTATGAGGTTGCAGTGTAGCATCCCATGGAGTGTGGCACCTACTGACATTCATCTTCAGCGGTTCATCATGTGTTTTCTCGGTAGTTGCTTCTTTGGTAACAATCGATCGGTATTATCCTACCAGCTGCTATAGGCCATGAGAACAATCTCCGACGTTGGGAGATATGACTAGGGGTCCGTCACTTATGGCTTTTTCCTTAGGTGAGCTTCATAGCGGGATTTCAAGAGCCTGGAAGGGTGTTAGCAGATTCTGACATGGTGGGTGTATGAGTACATCCCAGCTTTACGACCATGGTTCTCAGGTTTGTCAACAATAGTGTATCCTCGAGCATACGCTTGGTCTCTCTATACGATCACTAGGGTTGTCCTAGTGCAGCTGGTCATTATCTCTATGAACTTAGATTGTGTCACCTGGGATGAGCTTGTGGTTTGTCCTTATGATGGCTCATTGTTAGGGAGGCCTAAGCTTACCATTGCCATAGGTTAGTCAAGGATACGACGATGGTTTTGGGCCCTATTGAGCTGGGAATTCTTTTTGGCAGAAAGGACCTTCCACCAAGTCACCTCCCCTCGGCTTGTCAATTGAGTCCATTGTCGTGGATGACCAGGCTTACGCGACAGGTTCTTTTGATGCCTACGTGGATACTCGCCGGGATTATGCCACTTGGTTCGTTGAGTCCTCCACGAGGCTTATCATTGGAGATATTCCTGTGAGTGGAGGTAGAGTGTTAGGAGGCATTGTTCATGCTCAGGTGGCCTATGAAGCTGAGTGGAGATTGCGTGTAGAGGCTTTGCAGACCAGGGTGACTAAGGAGGTGCACAAGTAGGAGGAGACTGCTCGGGCATTAGCTTGGGAGAGGGAGCTTTGGTAGAGGGATAGAGAGGCCCGTGCTACTATCGCAGAGAGAGAACGGAGCCAGCTTCAGAGCTAGCTAGCCATGTTTCATGGCTTTGCCATGGTTTTGATAGGAGAGTTATGGACGGCTCATATTCCTGTTCCACCTCCACCTTATATTCCAAGCCGGGGGCCCATTGTTCCTCCATACGAGCCCAAGTATATGCCAACTTCTCCATGTTCGCTGGGCGGTTGGGGCTCTTTTGCTCAAACTCAGGGGCCTTCTCAGGACCTAGGGTATTCTCCAGGCATTTCAGGCGGTACGAGTCCTTCTGCCGGTTCTCTTGCAGGCGATGGTGATGATGATGATGATGATGATGATGGCGACTAGTATTTTAGGGAAGATAATTCTTAGGAGGGTTAGCCTTTTGTTGTAGCTTGAGTAGCCCTTGTGTGGGCATGTATGTATTCTTCATGTATCTTGTAGACATTGCCCTATGGTTGGCCACTTATGTATGTATAATATGTATCGCCTCTTCGTAGGCCTAGACATGTGTGTATTATATTGCCCCACAGTGGGCCTTGATGTATAATATTATCTCTTTGTAGCTTTATGGTATATGTATGAAACAATGCCTCTTGTTAGGACTTACATGTATGATTCCAGAAAATGCCTTTGAGAGGGTCGATGCATGACTTTAGGAAAAGTGCCTTTAATAAGGCTGCTATTGTATGTGAAAAACAATGCCTCTGATTAGGACTTACATGCATATCTCTAGGAAATCGCCCTTGAGAGGGCTGCCAAAGTGTGTGAGAAACAATGCCTCCAAGTAGGACTTACATGTATGATTCTGGATGTCACCTTTAAAAGGGCTGCTGCTGTATGCATGAAACAATGCCACTAGGTAGGATTTACATTAATAATTCTGGGTATTGCCTTTCAAAGGGTTGCTGATGTGTGCAAGAAACAATGCCTCTAGGTAGGACTTACATGTACAATTCTGGAAAATCGCCTTTGAGAGGGCTGCTGATGTATGTATGCACTATCGTATTTTCATCGTAGATGGTGGTTTTGAACCAGCTTGTATCACACTCATTTGTACTGCACCGCAGTTTCACGGGTTTATCAATGGATTCGACAATGATCATCCCGCTGGGGGTAGAGAATGGAGAGATCGCGTGAAATAAACTGCCCCAGTTTAGGGTTTCATACGATTCTCGACATGAGAGACACATCCTTAACAGGACGAACCCATTCCTGTATATTGGACAAAGGGGAGGGAACCGTACAGAATAAACTGCCCCAGTTTAGGGTTTTGTGGGGTTCCAAGCATGCAAACTAGCTGAAAATGGCTTTGACTTCATAGACCATACCGAATGCTAGTAATGAATGTTGAAATTCTGAATGAAATCTACTTAAACATGCCATGAAGCGGTATGCACTAATTGCTCCTATTATTACCTGGGCGGGCTATCAATTCAAAGACAGGTTTCTTGGAGTGGCCTTATGGGAAATGACTCCTTCCGTCCCCAAAATAAGCTAAAAAAGCTGCCGCATGGCTGAGAACGGGCTCTAGTGTCTTTTTGTTGCGAACTCTAATTACTGGGGCTGAACCGACCCCTAAACCAAGTGAACTGGGCTTTAGAAAAGGAGGTTCAAGATATCTGGAGGTCCTGAACAAGACGCACAATGATAAACTACCCCAGTGTAGGATTTGTACGGTCTCGGATGCACGAGAGAGAATTTCTAACAATCTAGGTCACTGCCGGGCCGACCACGCACTACAGCGAGTGCTAAATCAGAGGAATCTTTGCTCTAAGGTAGTAAAAAATGTCCCAAACAAGGGGATAGTGTTTAGAATATATGAGGGTTTGTGCCTGGGGGCTGAAAGGGATAGAGACTGCTGCAGGGAGCTAGTTGATACCCTTATGAAGGATATTGAGGAGATGAGCAGTGTACATGAGAGTAAGCTTGCTACTCTGAGGGCAGAGCTTGATTAAAGGGGGCCAGCCCCTCTTGGGATGGAGGCAGAGTGTGTTCAGCTGAGATCCCGAGTTATGGGTTTGGAGGATAAGCTTGGATCTTACTCAAAGGTTTGTCGCTTTGGATCATACTTGGGTTGAGGAGAGGGCCGCACAAGAGGCCGGTAAGGCCGATGGCTTAGCATTGGAGCTAGCACAGGCGAGGGTCTACATTCATTCCACTTTGAGCATGGAGTATGGGCAAGAGGGTGATAAGCGTAGTGAGCCACAGTTGGCCTTCCATCGCCTTCAGACTGAGCTGGCTGAGAATGAGGAGGCTTTGAGTGTTGTTACTGCAGAGGTAGGCACATTGCAAGCTTTGCTAAACACTGAGAGACAGGCTCTACTTCTGATCCCACAATGGAGAGGGAGCTGGTCCGTCTTCGACATTCACATGACAGACTCAGAGAGATCGCCAGAGACCTAGGCTTTGATGCAGCCGGGTTACTTCACATTCATGCTCATGATGACCCGATTCTCCGTACTAGTTTTGGGAGATTGTGTCAGGCCGTGTCCAATCACTTGGGCCATGTTTGACTTGCTAATGTTCTTTTCTACTTATTTTGTTTCTGCATATGAGCTATGTAGTTAATATCCCACCATGTATAGAAAGGTCCTTCGTAAATTGCTAGGCAATTGCGTAAGGCCTTCCCCTTTTTGTTTGAGTTCTTAAAGCATAGTCTAGTCTGTTAGGCATGCTTAGAAACTGAGATATGGTGGAGAGAGATGCTTATGATGATATTAAGGATATATTTATGAGATGAGATTTCATGTTTTGATACCAGAATGCACGAAAGAAACTGAATGGCACAATACAGGCATGTTAATGAATATGCAGGCAAACGCTTTGAAAATGCAAGATTATACAAATAAGTGATAAATGTAAAATCCATGCATATCAATATCTTATTTTTCCTAGGATACATCGTGTTCTAGACAGATCATTTCCTTTTCCCATTATGGTACATTTCCCTTTAGCATGAGCCAGAACATCTTAAGCAAACCACCGGTTCGTGGTAGTATTGTAGACAAAGAGCAATCTAGGAAGTGTCTTCATATCTTGTCTCGGATGCTGGATCCATCTAATTTTCTGAACTTGATCATATATTCAAGCAGGCACAACTGACTGATTTTTCTTTTAAGATGTGACAGAACCAAGATGGCTGCCTACGTACCTCCACTGGGAAGGATCAGGTCATCATGTAGTTCAACTGACTTTTGATTGCCTTAATTTTTTCCCTAGACCGCCCTTTCGGGTTTTCAATCTAGCAGGCTCTCTCACACTCTTTCTTTTGCTCAGGCTCCTTCATGCAAAGTACCATATGACGATGTAAGAATTGGTAGGCATATTGAAGTCGTGCCCGTCCATGTCGGCTAGAATCAAGGCTCTTCCGGAAAAGGCCTTCTTTACCACATATGGGCCCTCATAAGTTGGGGCAAACTTTCCTCCATGATCAGGCATGGCCTAGTTATGCTTCTTCAAGACTAAATCGCCTTCTTCGATGACCTTGGGTTTAACTTTCTTATTGAATGCTCGCTTAACGCGGCATTGGTACAACTGTCCATGGCACATTGAGGTCATGCACTTTTCATCTATCATGTTCAGTTGTTCATATCGGGAACGAGCCCATTCAGCTTCTGATAGCTTTGTCTGAGACAAAATCCTGAGAGACGGGATCTCTACCTCTGTGGGGAGGATGGCTTGCATGCCATATACTAATGAATAGGGATCGCATCCATGGAAGTACAAACAGAAGTGCGATATGCGTACAAAGCAAACGGCAAGTACTCATGCCAATCCTTGTGTCTGTCATCTTCACCAAGATTTTCTTTATATTCTTGTTAGCGACTTCCACTGCAGCATTCATCTGAGGGCGATGGGGAACCGAATTTTTGTGCTCAATCTTGAATTGTTGGTAGAGTTGCTGGATCATTTTCCCATTTAGGTTCGCCCCATTATCTGTAATGAGCTTTCCCGGCACGCCGTAGCAGCAAATAATGTTATGTTTCAGGAACCGGGCTACAACTGCTTGAGTGACGCTTTTATACGAAGTGGCTTCCACCCACTTTGTAAAATAATCGATGGCCACTAAGATGTACTCATGACCATTTGAAGCTTTCGGAATCACGGGTCCAATGACATCCATACCCAGGCTTAGAAGGGCCATGGTGCTACTAAAGAGTGCAAAGGCTAAGAAAGAGCGTTCTTCCTATCTTGATAGGCTTGGCAGTGGTGGCATGTCCTCACATGTTTAATACAATCACTTTCTATGGTGAGCCAGTAGTAACTGGCTCTCATAATCTTGTGAACCAACAAGGGTCCATTGGCATGAGCTCCAAGTAAGCCTTCATGCATCTCTTCCATCAAATAATTAGCCTCAGGGCATCTACGCATTAAAGCAAGGTAGAATCGTGGTTCCTTTTGTATAGGACTTCTCCACTCAGGAAAAATTAGCAAGCCATGCGCTAGATAAACTTCTTTTCACTGTCTGTTGCACCAGGCAGGTATTCACTATTCTTGATATAAGCCTTGATATCATGGTACCATGGCTTTTTGTCGGCTTCAACTTCGACACTCATGCATTCTTCGATGTTCATGCAATAGGCTGGAACGCCACAGACTTCTATGCGCAATTGTCGCATGTCATCTCCTTATGATAACTTGACCATGCTAGCCAAGGTAGCCAAGGCGTCTGTAAACTGGTTGTGTGCTCGGGGCATATAGGAAAATGTGTTGTTTCGGAACATCAGAATCAAGCGGTTGACACATTTCTAATAAGGAATCAACTTGTTATTTTGGGCTTGCCATTTTCCTTCGATTTGGGAGATGATTAATATGGAATCTCCAATGATGCTAAGTCATAGGCGCCGAACTCTAGGGCCACTTGCAGGCCAACTATGCACGCTTCGTATTCTGTGACGTTGTTGGTGCAATCAAAATTCAGCTTGACTGAAACAAGGATTTGCTAGTCCTTGGGGGAAACTAAGACTGCTCCCACTCCATTTCCAGTAGAATTGGCGGCTCTATCGAAATAAAGCTTCCAACGCCACGGTTCCACACTATCTGGATCTGGCTCTAGTGCCATGAAATCCTTATCAAGGAATAGGGATTCTGAAAGCTCTGGATCATTCAGCGGCTGGTTCGCTAGGTAATCAACTATGGCCTGGCCCTTGGTGGCCTTTCATGTCACAAACACAATGTCAAATTCGAAGAGCAACATTTGCCAACGGGAGATCTTCCCCGTAAGAGCTCGTTTTTCAAAGATGTACTTAATGGGATCTATGCAAGAAATGAGCCACATGGTGTAATAGAGCATATATTGCCACAATTTGCGTGACGCCCACGCTAGGGCCCAACACATCTTTTCAATGGCGATGTAGTTGATCTCACAACTAGTGAACTTCTTGCTTAAGTGGTAAATTGCCCTTTCTTGTCTGGTTGGGCTTAACCACTTGGCCTAACATGCAGCCCATGGAGGTTTCTTGTATCGCTAGGTAAAGGATCAATGGATATCCCAGTGTCGAGGGAACCAAAACGGGAGGGCTCAATAAATACTACTTTATCTTGTCAAAGGCCACTTGGCACTCATCTGTCCATTCTATCTTTGTGTCTTTCTTCAAGAGCTTGAACAGTGGGTCACATGTGGCAGTCAACTGCGCTATGAAGCGAGCTATGTAATTGAATTTGCCTAAGAAGTTGTGAATCTGTTTCTCAGTTTGCGATGTCGGCATGTCTCGGATGGCTTGGACTTTTGCTGGTTCCACTTCGATTCCTCTTTGGCTGACTATGAAGCCAAGTAGTTTACCTGAACTCCTCCAAAGACACACTTATTAGGGTTTAGTCTCAACTTGTACTTGACTAGGCACTTGAACAGCCTTCTCAAATCTATCAAATGACCCATGGAAGTGTGGGATTTGGCAATAATATTGTCTACTAGACTTCAATCTCTTTATGTATCATATCATGGAACAAGGTTACCATGGCCCGCTGGTAAGTAGCATCGGCGTTCTTTAAGCTGAACGACATGACATCATATGCATAGGTTTCCCAATAAGTGGTGAATGTTGTCTTGGCTTTGTCTTCTTCGGCCATTTTGATCTAATTATAGCCTGAGAATCCATCCATGAAGGATAAGAACATATTAGTAGCGGTATTATCGATCAGGGTATCGATATGTGGCAATGGAAAGTTATCCTTGGCACTGGCCAGGTTCAAATCTCTATAGTCGATGCACATGCGTACTTTCCCATCTTTTTTAGGCATAGGAACAATGTTGGCAACCTAATCTAAGTAGGCTAATATAGTAACGAAACCTTCTTTCAATTGCTTTTCTACTTCCTCCTTAATCTTCAAAATGATCTCAGATTTCATCCTTCGAAGGGCTTGTTGCACTGGAGGGCATTCTGGCTTAACTGGAATTTTGTGCACAAAAATCTCAGTATCCAACCCTGGCATATCTTCGTAGGACCAAGAAAATATCTCTCTAAACTCTTTAAGTAGCGCTATGAGCTCAAGCTTCATGTCTTTAGGAAAGTTCACCCCAATCTTGACTGGTTTTTCATTCTCGCCTTCGCCAGCAAGGTTAACCATTTTTGTCTCTTCTATGTTGGGCTTGGACCCTTTGCTCTGTCTGTTTAGAGCTTCCAAAATATCACGAGGCAAACTCAGCATTTCCTCTAATCCTTCAATATCATGCTCCAACTCTATTATCTCATTCATGTCATCAATATCTCCGTTTTGGCAACAGGACGTTGCACCCGCTTGGGAATTAGAATAGATCCTATAGAACGGAACATATACAGAGAAACATAAGATAATTTGCACACACATATTCATAGGAAAGCAAATAAAGAGATAAATGCAAGGACTTCCTAAATAAAATGCTGGATAATTTCATTAATGGGTTATAGACAAGGAGATAACAAAGTTCATGCCTGATAATTATAAAATCAAATTTTTTTTTTTTTTTTGGGAAATAAACTGGGAAAATGCAAACCAAAAATTCAAGAAATAGGAAATAAACATGCAAAACAAACTAGATATTCTATTCCAACTCTTTCGGGCAATTGGAGGACCCAACCACACAATGATGGAACACTCCTTACTTAGCCGGTGCAACCACAAAGCAGGACTCGATGGTCCAATGGCCTACTGTCTCGCCTGGCACATAGGGCCTAATAGTAGAAGACAGATCATCCCCTAGGGATATGATGGCATTTACTGAGAATTCTTCAAGGCATAAGCGGATGAGACAAGCTAGATCTGATTCCTCCTCACATGATTCCTATGCCGTTTCTGATCTTATGACCTCAGTCAGAGCCGGAAAAGTGACCCTGATGTGGGGAATAAACATCCCTTGGCCAATGCACTTCCTTTTCTTTCCTTTGGAAGCCTAGAAAATTTCTTCATCAAAAGGGTCATAGACTAGACCAAATCCTCCTTTGTTGTCCGACGGTTCAATCAAAGCAACCTTCCCTTGTCCTACAGCATCGAGGCCTTCACTAACTGATAGCCAAATTTAAGCATCTCCTTGGTAGCCATTAAAGTAGCGGAGGGCCATACTGACTCAAGTTTCGAATCTCTAGAGATCATGGAGACTAGCTCGAAACTGTGGAAAGTTGCCTCCGAAAAGGCATTAACACCAATGTAGGGGACAGAAGTCTCCTTGAAGATAGTCAGGAGTTCTTCAACCATAATAGTGATCAACAAATCCTCGAAGGGGAACTTGAGCCTCCGATGAAGGGTAGAATCAACTGCGCCTGTGGCATGTAGCCAGGGCCTCCCTAGAAGCATATTATATGGGGAATCCACTTTGATGACTTGAAAGTTAACCATGAAGAACATGGGGCCAATTCCAATTGCTAATTCAATCTCGCTTTGCACCTCATGGAAAGTGCCATCAAAGGCTCTAATGATCATGGTGGTAGGGCGGATAAGAGAGGTATCCACATTCAAACGCTCTATAATAGACATTGGGCAAACATTCAGGGCTGATCCATTGTCAATTAGTACTTTGGAGACAATCATATTTTCACACTTTACCATAATGTGCATGGGCAAAATATGCTCACTACCTTTTGGTGGTAACTCATCATCTATAAAGGAAATTTGGTTAGTGGCTAACACCGTTGAGACCACACCCTCAAAGGAAGATTCTATGACACCTATAGGAACACATGTCTCTTTCAAGACTTTCAAGAGAGCCTTGCAGTGGACATCAGAGGATAGCAATAGCGCCAAGATGGAAATCTAAGCTGCGACTTGTTTAGCTGCTGAATCACATTGTACTCTGAGTTTCTGATAATTTTGAAGAACTCCTTGGCTTCTACGGCTGTGACCCTATGCCTGACAGGTTCAGCTGTACCTTCTTTTTTCTAGCTCCTTGGGAGTATAGCAGTGGCCACTCCTAGTAAGCCTAGATAGACCTGAAGAGATATTGGAGTAGACCTCCTCATATTGGACACATCATATTTCCATGGGACACGATGGCTATCTTCATAAGGGAACGACTTTGGCATGCGAATGATAACGCCTTCCTAAGTTTACAAATTGGGCACTACGGAGAACATTTTCGTATTAAAGACCACCGGACTTAGCAGAATAGCTTCAAGGGCTTTTGAGCTGGACACCCCAGAGATTCTTGAGGCAGGCTTTGGTAGAATAAGAGGATCGAAACCTCGGACTGCAGGGACAATAGCGGTTCCCTCCTGAACTGATGATGAAGTTGGCCCTACGACTGTAGGCATTGCAAGAACTAGAGGAGTGAATACCTCGATAGCTGCTGGGCTTGCACTTTTCCTGAATCTGATAACTCTGAATCTGCAGGTGATTCTATAATCTCCTCAATGACTACTGAAGAAGGAGGAACTGAAGTAACCTTACCAAGGCGTTGTTATAGATATTCGTCTCAATCCTTCCTTAACCCAACGGATATAACATTGCAGCTGGTTCCTAACTAGGTAGCTAGAAGACATAGGCTGGCTGCCATGCAATCATCTTTTCGCACAATTTCCCTTTCAATCCAGATAATACCACGATCAGCTAGACTCTAAACCTATCCTCGGAGCACACTACAGTAAAACAGGGCATGCCTATCTTCACTGTCACAGAATGAGCAGATTCCCCAATCAAATCCCTGGGTTCCTATACCCTTACGATCAAGGTGGCTCTCTTGGACCAAGGCTCAGAGTACAGCCTTCCATGGGAGTGACGGTGAGGAGAAATCCGAAACCCTTTCTTCCACCATGATGATGGCATTCACATTCCCTTCCTAATGGGGAGGCAAAGGATTGGTGATGATATTTGCAGTGGTTGCATTGCTGAACTGTATCAACTTATTGTCTATAAGATCCTGGACACGGTCCCTCAAATGGTAACATTCTTCCAGAGTATGCCCCTCGACCCTAAAATGGTGTTCATGCTTCTTGGACGGATTAAAGCCAGGTGATAGAGGGCTTCTCTGGGCTTGGAAAACATCGGGGTCACTAACTTCCTTTCCAGCAGGTAAGCGTAGAGATCTGCCATGGGCATGGGTAACAGAGTGTACTTCCGGTTTTCCTTCCTCAGGGGACAAGGTGAGTCTGGCCTCCCTCTTTGATTAAAGGCTCGGTTAGGTGCTTGAGTAGACTGAACCTGTTGCTGATAAGGTCTAGCAACTTGGGTTACATAAGTAGAAGTAATACCCCTAGGCCTTTCTGATGCATTTTCAATCATATGAATATCAGCTTCCTTAGTCTTGTGGCCGGTCATTTTCTTAACCTGCTGTTCTACCATGGAACTCAAAGACTCGGGATCCATGATCTTCTTGCTCCTAATACCCCGTTAATACGCTCCCCGATAGGGATGAGGCTAGCAAAATGGGTGACTTAGGTGCTTGTCATCTTCTCATAGTAAGAAGGCTTGAAGTTGTCAATGAACCATTTGATCATCTCATTTTCCATCATGGGGGGTTGCACTTGTACGGCTAGCTCACACCACCTCTGGGCATATTCTTAAAAAGACTCCCCACTCTTCTTCTCTATTCTCATAAGGACCGTGCGGTCGGGAGTTATCTCAATGTTAAACTGGTAGTATTCCAGGAAAGCGTTGGCCATTTCCCTCCAACTAGAAGTCTTTTCCAATCTCATATACCTTGTGGTCGTGGGGCCGGTCAAACTATCAGGAAAAATCTGGCAAAGCAGAGGGTAATTATCCTCATAGGGAGCCATCTTGCTACAAAACATGCGCAAATGCGCACAAGGGTCTCTCGTACCATCATACTTGACGAACTCTGATGCCTTGAACTTGAGAGGCATAACGACCTGAGGAAAGTTGGTCAGACTGTCTAGATCAACATTTCCATGGGCGCTCAAGGCCTCCATGATACAAAGCTTCTTAGCTAGAGTTTCCACTTGGGTCTTGACTTGGCCATACCTAGATTCGGGGCTCTTGTCCTTAGAAAGATCTGTTTCTTGGTCATTGCCCTAAGGCAGTATATTATGGCCCTAATCTTATCCTGGTGGAGGTTGATTTTCATTCTTGGTTTGGGGACCTCTTTGACCATGATCAAAAGAGTTTTGTCCTCCTCCTACAACTAGTTGTTGCATCATGCACATCAATTCTAACATTTGCTCTATCATCTGAGCGAACTCTGCAGGATTCACTTCGGAAGTCAGAGGCCCACTAGTAGACATCTCTCTTGCACGAGACCTAGTGATGATGGGATCACGATGTGGTTTTTTTAGCAATTTTTTGATCCTGGAAAAGAATAGGAGGTGAAAGTAACAGGGAGCATTTGACAATGTGGAAACACAACACCAAAATCAAGTTAGTTTATGTCCTTGTTATTTAACATGCATCTACCATTTTCAGAAAATTTGACTTTGCAACCTTGATCGGGTATTTATCATGGTGAGTTTCTGCTATGATGCAAGATTAATGCACAAGATTGGCAAGTAATCGAAACTTTCATGACATGCTCAACAATTTGGGAAGGACCCTTCTTTTGATTAAATTCTTGTACAAGATTTTCTTTTACAATGTTAGGTTTATTAGCTCCAACAGTAGGCCTTTTACAATACAAGGAATTGTAATTACAAGGAAAAGCTTGACTTCTGACAATATGGACTTCTCGGGGGAAGCTCTTGGTTAGCATGGATCTCTTGGTAACTTAGACAACATGGATCTCTTGGACCTTTGGATCTCTTGAGGGAGCCCTTAGACTCTTGACATCTTGGCGATTTGGATCTCTTGGCAGTTTGGATCTCTTCGATGATTTGGACCTCTCTTGGGAGAATTCTTGAACTCATGATATCTTGGGATTCTTGATAGTTTCGACAACATCTCCTCCTAGGGAGTTTTGGTTACTCGCCATAAATTTTATCTTTGCACAATTAGGTGACAGGACCAATTAGTGTATGCATGAGTGCCCTTATAGGGTTGTAAACCCTTAGAGATGAGGCAAGATAAAGCATGTACAAGCAACGGGGTTGCTTTCCCTAGGGGTTTAATCATGGATGCTGTGCAAGCAGGATAGAAAGAACCTGGAGTGGAGCACAATTTCTTTAGAGCAAGCAAAAAGGGTGCAACTGTTACAAAACACTTTCCCCTAACCTCTAATCCTAGAAGGGTATCCTTTCCTAGGTTTGGATGTTCACTCTTTGGGGTTTTCCTAGTCCTCATGGGCTCTAGGCATAATCTAGTCCTTACGGGTTTGACATAACTAGGCCAACTATATGCAAAGGCTTAACTGGTAGGTTGTTCCTATCCTAGGGGGACTCAATCACCATACCCCTCCTTTCATGGAAGTTATGGGGCAGGAAGGATCGAGGGGCCCTTTTCAGCTACGACTGTCCACCCATGGACCCAAAAGTGCCTACAAAGTCAACCTCAAATATAAACTATGGGTAACACTGCCGATGTTTATGTCTGGGCATCTGCAAATGGGGTGATGAAATCCCCAAAGAGATGTGACTACGCCAGTAGTGCAGAGCCCGAGTTTGGCTCAAAAAGGGTGTATATGTCATGCCATCCTTAATGAAGGGGAAAGACTTCTCCAAACACAGCAAAGATATATATATATATATATATATATATGAAAGCAGATAAAGGTGCAGCAAAAATTAAGTTTTGCTACCTTATGTTTGCATGTGAAAGAAAGCTGTAAAGCATGTGAGGAAAGCAGTAAAGCATGTGAGGAAAGCGGTAAAGCATGTGAAGCAAGTGGTAAAGCATGTGAGGAAAGAGGTAAAGCATGTGAGAAAAGCTATAAACCGCCGTCATCGGGCCTTCGTTCGACCACCCGTCATGGTGACGCTCCCACGTGCGCGGGGCCCATTGGAGGCCCCTCTCAATTGGCTGGTGCACTTGGTGTGTGGTTCACGCGGAGCTTCGGGTGCTCTCTCACTTGGTGGAGGAAGGCATTTGTCTACCTTTCACAGTGTGGCAGGAATCTTGGCCAAATTTTAGGTGATTGCCAAAGGTAAGTGAAATCACCACCAGTCATTGGGTTTTTCTAAGGTGTGATTGGTCACCTGTTTCTAGTGGATTTTATTACCAATCCTAGGCTAAGAAAAATTGGCATTTTTTCTAATCTTATGTGGATGGTAAAAAAATCTTGATTCTTGAGTTTGAAAGTTTGGTTACGTCTAGGGAAGGTGTTAGGCACCCCACAACGCCTGTCCAAGGACAGTCCTTTGTTTGGATAAAACCTTAATTTTCGAAGATTGGTAGTAAAAATATGATTTTGGCATTGGCTTTTGAGGCTTTGCATGAATGGGGCTTTGAGGTTTAGCTTTTGAATGGGTGTGGTCCCAATCTATGCTTTCCTAAGGCATTCGAGCAAAGTACCAGATTTCCATGGTGAAAATCCGGCGACATGTCACCTTACTTTCGCAATGGAAATTAGGCATCGCTTTGCCTTATGTGACATGGACTATGACAATCACACCGGAAAAGGTGAGCAAGTATATATATACATACATCATGCATAATGCAAGCACACAGAACAGGAAAGTAAATGCCTACATCTCTAGAGCATGGCCAAAATATAGGTGTAGGAAAGTAAACAGTGGTCGCCATACTCTAGAGATGAGGACGAATGGTACATGGCGTGATATACCTAATACAAACCATCTAAGAGAGATGGGAATGAGGAAGAAGGGGTTTTAAAAGAGTACATAACCAAATGGGAGAGGCTAGACCCCGAAAAATACTGAACATTGCCGCTTTGCTTATATCTACATGCTTGCGTCTTCGCCCTTTTTGCTTGCGCCTGGGAGACTATGCCCTAGCTCCATGTGTCCTCACTCCATATGTGTACATGTAAAGGCAAAGACAAGAAACCAGTAGACAAACAATGGAAGGAAAAGATGCAAGGAGCATATGAAAGAGGTTTAAAGCAAATAAGCACGATAGACATGACAAGCATAGCAACAAGAAAGCAAGCAAACAAACGAGAAGACAAACAAGCAAGAAAGCAAACAAAAGGTGGTGTTTGCGAGGGACAATTGTAGGTTTGGATAAATTGTCCAGAACTTCATTGTGTTGAAGCATGGACGACACACTAGTAAGCGAGACTCATGCATGAACATGTAAGCAAGCATGTAAAGATGCATAGAAAGCCAACGGGTGGCACAAACAAGCATGGCAAGCATATCATCGCACAAGCGAAAAAAGGGAAAGGTATGCACGAAGCAACCGACATCATGGTGATGCATCCTAAATTGTTACATCCAAAATAAGGCTTCATGAGTGTTGGATGTAACCACACAACCACAAATCTGCTAAGGGCGTCAAGCATGGTGAAGCCTAGAACTAGAGAGGCTAACACAAGCATAAAGCATAGAAGCAAGCAAGCATAGACATGCAAATAGGAGTGATCCAAACCCTTTTATGTGGGCCTTGGTGTATGGATGATGACAAAGATCATAGGGTCTAGATCGGGTCCTAACCATTAGGCCAAAACACAAGAAAGAAAGACAAAGCGACCAAAGGGCTACAATAGCACATGGCATGACAAACATGGCCTAGGTCGAGGCACACAAACATTGCATGGAGTGCACAAGCACATAGATGATGGCATAAAGCATGTAAAGAACATAGATCGAAGCACATAGGCATGTGAAAACATAGATCTAGACATATAGGCATAGAAACATGCATGTAAACATCTAGAAGCCTAGCACATGGACATGGAAGAACATGGATCCAAGCATATAAGCATGTGAAGACGAGGATCTAACCATATCGCATAGAAATAAACACAAAGATACATAGATCCAAGCAAGGCATACCCAACAACATCATACAAGCATGTGAGCATGGAACCCTAACATTATCCTAGAACAAAAAGAGGAACAAAGCATAAGAAAACATGGCAGCCAACAACATCATACAACCATGTGAGCATGTAACACTAACATTATCCTAGAACAAAAAGAGGAACAAAGCATAAGAAAACATGGCATATAACATAAAGCATGTAGATCTAAACATATAAGTATGTAAGGATGTAGATCTAAGCATGAAACATGGCATAAGGCATAAAAAGAAAGGAGATTTAGGCTAGAAGCACAAATAAAGCAAGCAACATGCTAAATGTTAGGACATATGTGAATCAATGTTAGGAACATTTGTCAATATAGAATTGGCTAATCCTTTGACAAAATGCACTTTACATGTAATTGGGTAGATCTAAGATGTGTTTAATACTTCAAGGAACAAGGTTTCAAGATCAAGTGTTAAAGCCATGCAAGTCTGTCCAAGAAAAAAGTGGAGAAGTGCTGGATTTTAAAACTCAACAGCTAGAATCTATCGAGGTTTAAAAAGTTTTTTCAGCCCGATGCTCGACAACTGCTCAACAGATAGGGTATTTATCAAGGTTTATGAAATTCAGTTTTTTAGAGCTGATTTCACTCCAATTCGTGAATAGATGTTTGGGCTTTCTTTTCTCATAACCCTAAACATATATAAGGATTGTTTTAAGGGCCGTCAAAGCTAATGCAACTCAATGTAAAAGTTTTTCACAAGCATATTGTGAACCGGAGACATATGACCAAGTTCATCTTTTTATGCAAGAAGCTGCTATGTTTGTACACCGTAGGATTTTGTAACCAAGGAGCTTCGTGATCTTCATCGTGTGATGAACTGAAGAACTTTGCAGCCAACATCCTTCTCAAGTTGGTGAGTAAGCCGCATATTAGGATCCGCGCATCGAATTGGTTAGTCACGTATTGGGAGCCGTGCATTAAAAAGAGAGATTGTCAAAACAGAACAAGTCCAATTAGGTATTGGGGTAAGGGATCAACTGTAGGTTGGTATAAAGTACTAGGATTTGTTGTGATAATAGTGAATTCTCAGGAGTGATGACCTTAAAATCACTCGATGGGGGTTTTTGCCGTGTAGATTTTTCCCATTCGTAAACAAATCACCGTGTTAATTTATTTTCCGCTGCATTTTAACTTAGTTGGTGATTTGTTTGTGCTACCACGCTTATTGCATGCAAATTGAATTAATTAATTAACTTGGCTAATTAATTGGATAACTCATCACAAAGGGTCAATACATTCTTGGCCTATCAAGTGGTATCAAAGCAGGCACACTCTGATTAGGTTTTAATCTTTGTTGTGTGATCCATTAACCCCTGTTTGTCATGGATAGAAGATTGTCTCTTATTATACATCCTTTATTTGATGGCACTAACTATGCATACTGGAAAGTACGCATGAGAGCTTTCTTGCAGTCATTAGATGAAAAAGTGTGGCAAGCTGTAGAGATAGGCTGGACCAAGCCAAAGGAAGTGCTGGCCGATTGAGATAATGCTAAAATCAAGGCGGCTAACTTCGACAGCAGGGCATTGAATGCTTTATTCAGTGCGGTCACGAATGAGGAATTCAAGAAGATATCCTCTACTGAAATTGCCAAGGAAGCATTGACCATTCTCTAGACAACCTATGAAGGAACCAAGGCTGTCAAGGATTCAAAGCTTCAGAGGCTTACTGCGAGCTTTGAAGAGATTAAGATGGAGGAGGATGAGTCATTTGATGAGTTCTATGCCAAGCTCAAGGACATAGTGAACTCAGCCTTTAATTTTGGGGAAACCATTCCCGAACTCAAAATTGTTAGAAAGGTGCTTAGATCTCTACCCAAGAGATTTCATAACAAGATCACCATAATTGAGGAATCGAAGGATATTGACAAAATTCCTTGGACAAAGTTGGTTGGAAATCTGCAGACCTATGAGTTTGACAAGGATAAGGAAATCTAGTAAGGGAAAGAGCATGGCATTGAAGGCCAAGAGTAGTGACACAGATGAGTCTTCAGACGATGAAGATTCTAAGATGAAATCCTATATCACGAGGTAGTTCAAAAAGTTTATGAAGAATGCCAATGCTAAAGGATTTGATAAAGACCGCAAGCAGTCTAGCTCATCTTAGTTCAATAACTAGGACAAAGGAAAGAAGGATACTAGGGATAGCGGTCAGCACACTGTTCCCTCAGGACCAAAATGCTTTGGATGTCAAGGCTTCGAACACATGAAACAAGAATGCCTTACATATCTCAAGACCATTGGGAAGAGCAAGGCACTTACTGTTACTTTGAGTGACACCGAGCCTGAAGATGACTCCAACAATGAGGATGGTGGAATCCTAAATGCCTTCACTGCCATTGTAAATCCTACTGAAGGGATTGTTGAATATATGGATGTAGAAGAAGACTTGGTGGAGTCTAAATTTGAGAAGATGGATGAACAAGATGATATCTACATAGCCTATGCAAAATTATACAAGGTCTCGAAAAAACATGAGAAGTTGTATAGGTTGGCCATAAAGAAGCTCAGTAAAGTGGAGCTTAAACGAGAAGAAATTTACACAAAGTTTGATGAAGCCAATCAAACCATTGGAGCACTGAGATTTGAGAATAATTTCTTGGCTGAGAAGACCAAGAAGCTTGAGGTAGAATTGTTCCAAGTCAGAGCTCAGTTGGAAAGGACTTTAGGTGCAAAGCCTGATGAGATGCTTAGTCTTCAGAAATTTACTTCCGATCGAACCGATTTAGGGTATGATTTCTCTTCTCCTAGTATTGCTTCTGCTACTACTACTATTTTTGTTCCTCCTTGTAATAATGTTGAATCTGAAAACAACAATGTGCAAAATGTGTTAGCTAGTGAGAACATAGACAAGGGTAAATCTATCTTAGGAGCACCCCCTAAGTAGGATAAGAAAGAGATCAAAAACCCTAGTGCTAAGAAGGGAAACACTCAAAAGCCTAAACAGAAGAAGAAGCATCTTTGTCATCACTGTGAAGCAGTTGGACATACTTCACTTAATTGCTACAAGTGGTTAGCCACTCAACAGAGCTACCATATGATCTCATCAGGAAACCATAATCAGTTTCCATCCTCCTTTGCTCCTCTTGGAGATCTACTCAGAGCCATCATGTTCCTTTTGAACTTGAACAGTTTCAATTCTTCCCCCTCACCGCCGGATCAAGAGTTTGCTAAACATAAAGGTTCTTCCAAGGTGTGGAAGGAAAAAGGCTCCAAGTAATTTAGTCACTTTTTCTCTCTCTCCCCTTCTTGTTTTTGATTTTACATTACTTGTGTGTTTTGCTTTCTTGTTTTGAGTCAATCTAGTTTTATGCATTGCTTTGTCTAACATGTTTTTGGTTGTTTATTTTCAGTTTTGATTTATTTTGTTTTTAAAAAAAATGAAAAATTAGAAAAATACAAAAACAGTGTTTGTTTGTGTACATTGGTACTTGTGTACCTTGGATGGCCATTGAAACAAAGTTTCTAAGCTTTGTATCTTTTGCAGCTTAGATGAGCATCTCTATGCACAACTAAGCAAGTGAGCTTTGTGGCTCGTGTTTGTGATGAGTAAGATTAAGTAATCTCTTGTACTTAACACTCGTATCACTCTTTTTAACGGGAAAGACTAGAAAATCCTAATAGAAAGGCATAAATAATCATCTCACCACTGTTTCCCGCCAATCATGAATTGACATTTGTATGCTTCGACATAGCAAAAGTGGAATGTCAATTGCTTAACATCATTGGGTATTTCTTTTCTATCTCTTATAAGCCCATGCATGGTTTGCTTAAAAGAAAAAAATATGCAAAGAAAAATAAAAAGCAAAAAGAATCAAAATGCTTTATATATGATTGCAAGCGTGTCTTCCGGGAGATGTGGGAGTTATAGGATGTACCTTGAAGGTGATAGTCTCCATCAAATAGTTATGATTGTGTGTGAGTTAAAGTGATTTTCTCATATCTCAAATCATCATAACATGTAGATACCTACGCAATCTTCCGATGTTTTTCACACACAACACGCAATATTCTTTGCTACTTTTGATACATATGCAGGTACAATGTGATTTGGCCATCGCAAGTAATACATGTGTTAATGTATGCTCACTAAATTCTCTCAACTTGTTTTTGAAATATAAAATTGGTTAGACTTGTTTAGTGTGTGTGTGTGTGTGTGTGTGTGTGTGTGTGTGTGTGTGTGTGTGTGTGTGTTTTGGATTTGTGTGCTTGACATTTTTCTTGTTAAGAGATGATTTTGAGAGCTTAAATGTTGTTTGGATCTTTGGTTGTATAGCATGCTTGATTGCATTCATATCTGTGTTTTTTTCTTCTTGAAAAACTATTTTTAAGCAATCTCGATAGCTGTTAGACACCTCTCGACAGCTAGGCTATCTATCGAGCCCTTTCAGCTTCTTTTTATCGCGTTCTCAATAGCTTCTCGACAGCTACTCGATCCATCGAGGAACTTTCTGGATGCTCGATAGATGCTCGATAGCTTCTTGATTTATCGAGCCCCTTTTGCTATGGACACCTCTCGACAAATCCTCGATAGCTGCTCGATAGCTATTTCTCGCATTTTTATTCACGACAGATCTCGATACCTCTCGATCCATCGAGAAACTGGAGTTCCTATAAATAGGGTTCGCGCAATGTTTTCTTCATTTCTTCCCGATCTCTCTCGACGGAAAACGTCTCCTCACCTTCCTAGTCACCTCTCTCACACTCCAAACCTCATTCCCAAGAGATCTTTGACCTCTAGATCATTTTTCTTCTTTGGTATGATGCTTTCTCACTCATTAATCATGCATTTCATATCTTTTGACCTAACTTTTGGGGTTTTTGAACATTTTTGGTATTTTTTCAAAATTGTTGAGGTTTTTGCAAAATTTTTGGGATGGGTTTTTGTTTGAATGAGTTTAAAACCTCATGCATTGCATCACATCTACATTATAACAATGTTTCATGCATTTTAGATGTGTGTTTACTTTGTTGCAATGATGTGTGCTAGTAGGTTTGGATTAGGCTGAGCCCATGATGCTTTTTATGTTACATATCACATGCTCGTACATTTTCATGCATATGTACCAATTATTTTTCTATCATTTGATACTAAAACGTTTGGTGCTTTCTGCGTCTCTCTCTCTCTCTCTCTCTCCTTTTTGTGTTAGTCTACTCTATGGCACCTAAACACAAATCTACTCCGTCCTAGAACCCTCTTCATTCTGGGACATCTTCCTCTGATCCTACCCCCTCCTATGTTAGGTTTCGTGATGAGAAGGCCAAGTCGAACTTCTCGAAGAACTTTTCACGACGCGACATTCATTCGGAATGCCAAGTCGTTCTATTGGATTTTTTCAATACTGACCTTCCCACTATCATCTACAATCGAGGTTGGGAGTCACTGTGTGGCATCCCGATCACTTGTCCCTCCGTGATCATACAGGAGTTTTACTCCAATATGCACGAATTTGATACTTCTGTACCTCATTTTATTACTCGCATTCAAGGTACGTGCATCATAGTTACTCTAGATATTGTATCCGATGTGCTACACATTCCTAGGGTAGCGCATCCTAACTACCCTATCTGTGATCGTCTGAGGACTGTGTCCAAAGACGAACTCTCCTCTCTATTTTGTAAGACACCTTTATCTTGGGGTGACCATCAAAACACCCCTTACTCGGGCTTTGCAAAAGGTCTGAGATTCCTTAACATGGTGATGACATTTGTTCTCCATCCATTGTCTAACTATAACTCCATCACAGAGCCTCATGCTCGATTTTTGTTATCCCTTCTTAAAGGACTTTCTATTGATTTTCCCTCCCACTTCATCCTATCCTTCATAGATGTCTATAGGGATACGGCAACCCGTGATAAGCTCATTTTTTATTCGGCTATCACGCGGATCCTTCGCCATTTTTTTGTCTCTTATCCCACGTCTCTTCATTTCCCGGTCATGTGTGCCATAGATGCGACTATTGTCAGACGGAGTGAGGTCCAGCTTCGACCGAAGTGGCCACTGACAGAGATAGCAGCTTCTCTAGCTTTTTCCGCTCCTTCCACATCCGCACCTTCTTCATCGGCGGGTAGTGTGACCCTTAAGGTGGTTATGGCGCAGCTACAGCGCATGGATTCTTACCTTGACACACTTAGTAATGAGTTGTTTCAGGTGCACATCCGTGTCGACCATATTGCTAGACGACAGGCTCGCCTTGGTGGCTTCGTGGAGTCTCCCTCTCCTTCTCTAGAGGCATCTGAGGACAAGGATGATGACGGTGACTTCGACGACGATGATGATGATGAGGATGAGGATGCTAGCTCACTCAGTGATGATGAGATGTCTACTTGATTTACTTACCCTTTATCACTCGTGACAAAAAGGGGGAGTAGGTTTGATATGAGAGTAGTCATATACATAGGGGGAGAGTTAGTATAGGAGATTTTTGTTAAGGGGAGTGTCTATATTTTTTTTAGGAATGTAGTGAGGACTTATGTATTTTTTTTCTTTTCTTCTTTTAGAGATACATTGTTCTTACATTGTGATAGCAAACCTTGTACTTATGATCTTATATATATGATGAGGTTGTTATTATAGTTCTTTCACCTATCTTTACATGTGTTGTTTCTTTTCTCTCTTTATGCACATGGTTCTTATATATTGTATGCAATGTTATATTTCTGTTTCACACTAAGATGCCGTGATGAGTTTTGTTTAAAGTGTTTCAGAAATACAGGTTGTCAAAGTCTTCTTGAAAAGTTTTTGAAGAGTTTGTGTTATGATAGATTTTATTGTATTCAACAAGTGAGAACGAGTTAAGTGATTTATGACTTCTCTCATATGTTCATTTGTTTGTTGTGGTTTTGTCACAGATTGCCAAAGGGGGAGATTGTTAAGACATATGTGAATCAATGTTAGGAACATATGCCAATATGGAATTGGCTAATCCTTTGACAAAACGCACTTTACTTGTAATTGGGAAGATCTAGGTTATGTTTAATGCTTCAAGGAACAAGATTTCAATATCAAGTGTTAAAGCCATGCAAGTCTATCCAAGAAACAAGTGGAGAAGTGCTGGATTTTAAAGCTCGACAGCTAGTATCTATCAAGATTTAAAAAACTATTTCAGCTCGATACTCGACAGCTGCTCGACAGATAAGGTATCTATCGAGGTTTATGAAGTTCAGTTTTTCAGACCTAATTTCACTCCAATCCATGAATAGATGTTTGGGCTTTCTTTTCTCACAACCCTAAACATATATAAGGATTGTTTTAAGGGTCGTCACAGCTGATGCAACTCAATGCAAAAAATTTTCACAAGCATATTGTGAATCGGAGACATATGCCCTTGTTTATCTTTTTATTCAAGAAGCTGCTGTGTTTGTACACCGTAGGGTTTTGTAACCAAGGAGCTTCGTGATCTTCATCATGTGATGAACTAAAGAACTTTGTAGCCAACATCCTTCTCAAGTTAGTGAGTAAGTCACGTATTGGGAGCCGTGCATTAAAAGGAGAGATTGTCACTACTGAACAAGTCTAATTGGGTATTGGGGTAAGTAATCAATGTAGGTTGGTATAAGGTACTGGAATTCTTTTACTTGTAACCGCTTCTTATGATAATAGTGAATTCTCGGGAGTGGTGACCTTAAAATCACCCAATGGAGTTTTTGTCATGTAAGTTTTCCCCCATTCGTAAACAAATCACTGTGTCAATTTATTTTCCGTTGAATTTTAACTTAATTGGTGATTTGTTTGTGCTACCACGCTTATTGGATGCAAATTGAATTAATTAATTAATTTGGCTAATTAATTGGTAAATTCATCACAATGGGTCAATACATTTTTGGCCTATCACTAAAGAAAGGAATAAATCATGTGATTCAAGCAAAAAGAGCAAGATAAATGCTAGAAAAAGATTTAGAAAGTTAGGGGTATGGATAGTGGCTAAAAAGCTACATCCACACCCCTAAACCCCAAATCCAAAGTGTAGAACCAAGGAAGAGAAGATTAGGTATAAGAACAATACCTTGTGTTTTTGGTGAAGAGAGAAGAATCAAGAGGCTTTAATGTGTTTTTTGTGTTTTAGAGAGAGGAAAAAAGCTCAAAATTTGTCCAGGCAGAGAGCAAGACCCAGGGAGACTCTTTTTTTGGCCTGAAGGGTGCCTAGGGCCTTTTATAGCCCCAGCACAATTTTTGAGGTGGCGACCCTTGTAGTCCTAGATGGGGTTGATCTTGACACCCCTGGAAATATCTTGACTTCCAATTTCTAGAAAGGTGTGGAACTCAAAAATCCAACGGTCGAATCAAAAGTTATGGCTCCTAGAAGTTAGCAGTGCATCGATTTGTGTGTTAACCTGGTTTTGACAATATCTCGGTCGTTCTAACTCTGATTTCAACCCATTAATAGTCTTTGGACTGAGAATTTGATAATCTTTGCAATGGCATTGGTTTCAACCCATTCTGACGGCCGGATCAAAATTAGAGTTTCTAGAGCCAGGCGGGAGTCAACTCCGACTCAAACTCGATCAAACTTGGTCAAAGTTGCCAAAAATCTTCAAAAAGCTCGGGTTTGATGTAAAACTATGAAAAGTATTGTTTTGTGAGGGTTTTGACCTAGTTTAACTTTCGGTCAACACAGGGTTGACTAGGGGCGTTTTGGTCATTTTAGCTAAAAAAGGCACTTTGAGCACTCCGGTGTCCAAACAGGTTGTGCCACGCCATTACATATGTTCTTGCAGCCCCATGAAGAGAAAATAATATTTTTGGATTTTTCGGGGCGGACAAAATATGGTATCAACAACAAATACCCCAAAAACTTTCCCGAGCTGACCCCAAATGCACACTTAGAAGCATTCAATTTCAAACGGTGCTTTCGCAATGTCTCAAAGGTTTCTGCGAGATCCATGAGGTGATCTTCTATGGCCTTGCTCTTTACCACCATGTCATCTATATAAGCCTCCATATTCCTTCCCAACTATTCTTTTAACGTCTTGGTCACCATCCGCTGATAAATGGATCCCGCATTCTTCAAACCAAATGGCATAACTTTGTAATGAAAATTTCCAGTAGGTGTAATGAAAGAAGTTTTTTCCTGATCTTCGAGGGCCAAAGCTATCTGATGGTACCCCTGAAATGCATCAAGAAAACTCATTTGGGGTGCCCAAAAGTTGCATCAACAAGCTGGTCTATCTTGGGCATAGGAAAAGGATCCTTTGGACATGCCTTGTTCAGATCTGTGAAGTCCATGCACACTAGCCACTTTCCATTTTTCTTTTTCACCACCACCGTGTTAGCCAACCACTCGGGATAAAAGACCTCCTTAATTACCCTAGCTTCCTTGAGTCTATCCACCTCTTCCTTCACTACCCCGGTATGTACATCCGAGGATCTGTGAGGTCTTTACTTCTTCGATGGACACCAAGGATCAACATTAAGCCGATGACAAATAAAATTTGGGTCCACCCTGGGTGCTTCATATGGACTCCACACAAATACATCTAGATTACTTACTAAAAACAAAATTAACTCTACTTTTTCTAAGGTAGGAAGGTACGCTCCTACTTAAAAGTATTTACCCCGAGGTCAATGCATATTTTCTCTAATCGCTCATAGACGTCCTCAGGGGGAAACTGTAACTGCTACAAAGAAGCTGCTGGATTAGTCATTTCCTCCTTCTTATGCCTTACAACAACTATTTGGCATCTCTATGCTACACTTTTGTAAAGTTATCATTTACAACTATTTGTTTTTGTTGGCTTATATTCCGTGCCAAATTTGATTGTAATTATATTCAATCTGTTGTACCCTGTATTTGTTATGGGATTTCATTGTAAGGGTTGTGTGATAGAGAGAAAGAGTGTGAAGACTCAAGCATCTGAAGACTGAAGATTTCTCGCGGGTGTCTCGCGACTTAGCTTCCCGCGAAGTGATACATGTGCCCTGCACATGCTGGAGTGCGAAGAGTCAGGCCAGGTGGAGACAGCTGTGTCTTGCGAGTATCTCGCGGGTAAGGCCTTCTCGCGAGACACCCGCGAGACATTCTGTTCTGCCAGCCTGTCCAGCCTGAGTCACACTTTCTGTACCCACACTATATATACCCACATTACCCACAATTGAGATGAGAGCCTCTGAGAGAAAACCCTAGCAAAACACCTTGAGAGTTAGAGATTGTTATACCCACAATCCTCTACACATTTGTTTTGGGAATTTCCTCATCTCCTACCTCTTCATTTCCATACCATTGAGAGGTTGATAGCCCAAACACTTACCATACTCTTTCAGAGTGTGAAGTGACGTTTTGGTGCTACTGGGAAGCATTGGAAGAAGCCGATGATGGCAGATGCAACATGGAGCTTGTTGCGGGATCCGGAGAACTAAGACAAGACACGGTTCCGAGAAGCCTTGTTGGAGTAGGAGCTTGGAGGGCTTAGGTACATCGGGTAGATTAGGCTTGGAGGGTCTCTTGCTAACCCATGTATCCCAACTGATTGTCTAGTGGATCGATTTCCCCTTGGAGGGCGGCGGAGAGGTTTTTCACCGAGTTCTTCGATTTCCTCTTCGATAACACATCTCGGTGTTATCTATATTAGCATCTCTCTTCCCTACTCTTGTTCATTTCATTTTTACTGTTGTGTTGCTTTAAATATGGATTAGAGTAGTTGTTGTGCTTATACGCTTGTGTTTACACTATTCCGCACTTAGCATTAAGTTAGTGTAAAATCAACCAAGCCGTAACTTTAATTTGGGGGTCTAAACCGCTAGTGTGTTTTCGACACATTTCCGAGCTTTCAATTGGTATCAGAGCGGGTACACTCGCTGTGGTTTACATACCTGAGTGTGATCCTTGACCCTTTTTGAGATGGATAGGTCTCAATCCCTAAATGTTCCACCATTTTTTTATGGTAACAATTATGCTTTCTGGAAAGTCAGAATGAGGGCATTTTTATGCTCTATTGAGGATACCGTTTGGGATGCGGTTGAAGTAGGTTGGACTAGGCCGGAGGCTGCAAAATCCACTTGGGATAAGGCAGCTCTTACGGCGGCTAATGCTAATAGTAAAGCTTTAAATGCTATTTTCTGTGGTGTGTCTCCAAATGAATTTCACAGGATTTCTCACATGACAATTGCCAAGGAAGCTTAGGAGATTTTGGAGACTACATATGAAGGTACAAAGAAGGTTAAGAACACAAAGCTCCAGACGCTTACCACCAAATTTGAAGAGCTCAAGATGGGTGATGATGAATCTTTTGATTCATTCTATGGGAAGCTCAATGAAATTGTTATTGCTAAGCTCAATCTTGGTGAGAAGATTGAAGATACTAAGGTGGTGAGAAAAATCTTGAGGTCCTTACCGGAGAGCTTTCGAGCAAAAGTCACAGCCATAGAGGAAAGCAAAGATTTGGATGAAATTAAGATCCAAGAGCTCATTGGGTCTCTTCAAACGTATGAGCTTGGATTGCCTTCCCATAAGACGAGTAAATCGCTTGCTCTCAAAACCATCACCGAAAGAATGGATGATTCCTCCGAAGAAGATGGAGTGGAGAAGGAAGTAGCATTTCTTGCGAAGAACTTCCGCAAATTTCTGAAGATGAAGAACAGTGGGAAACCATTCAACAGAGGGAAGTTTTCATCTTCAAGAGGTGATAGGAAAGAGTTTAAGAGGAAAGAGGGGAAGGATTCTCAATCTCCTTCAGACATTGTGTGTTATGAATGCAATGGCCATGGACATCTCAAGAAGGAGTGTCCAAATTACCTAAGAGGAAAGGGTAAGGCGTATGCCACAACGCTGAGTGACTCAGATTCTTCAAATTCGGATTCTAAAGAGAGCTGTGACGGAGAAGGAAACTACTTCGCATTCATGACCATTGCTCATATGGATTCCTCAGATGATTTGGGTGCACTTGTGAAGGAGCTTGGTGAGCACTCTGATTTGGAATCAATTAGAATAGTTGAGGAATCTGAAGATGAGGTAGACGGAGAAGAAGTGGGTCTGCAAGAGACTTATAATTCCCTCCTTGAGAAGACTGGTGGATATGCAAAGGTGGCTAACGCAGCCATTAAAAAGATGAAGAGGGCTGAGGAGGATTACAAAAACCTTCTGGTGAGATATAAAGAGGCGAAGTGTGAGATTGAAACACTAAATGGTGAGCTATCAGAAGCTTACACAAAAGTGAGATTTCTTGAGCAAGAGGTAGTGCAAGCACAAGCCAAGATAGAAAGGGTCTCTTCCAAAAAGCTAGATGATGTTATTTCATCTCAAAAACATGCCTCAGACAAGTCCAGACTGGGATATACCGGAGGGAGCAACTCATCAGCCAATGTCACCAAAGAAGTGAAGTTCGTGAAGGCCAAAGATACAGTTGTAGAAGAGCCGACTCTTGAGAAAGTTAAGGCTGAAAAGAAGAAGAATGTGGCTGATCAACGGGTGTTTAATAAGTCCCGTAATCAATCAGAAGCCAGATTTGGATCCAGAGGAAGATCACTTCCAAGGTCACAACAGGGTCCTATAACGAATCATGTGTGTCACTTTTATGGATTACAAGGACATACAAGACCCAACTGTCATAAGCTGAGAGCATTGAACAATGCAAGTGCTCCTCGGTCACGAGGAAGGAGAAATGACGAGAGGACTTGGGGTGGTGAGCAACCAAGAAGTCAAAACCGTGATCCAGGGATGATGGACGTGATGAAGATGATTGGTGCCTTCACCAACTGTTTGGAAAGCTTCACACGGAGGTTTGAAAGTCCCAACTCTCGTACCCAATCCGTCAAGGATATCACCCCAAACGCACGTGACGTGTGGGTGAAGAGGGGTACTCATGCATAAGCATTATAACATGTCCATGCACTAATTCTTTCAATGATTAGGGACATTTGCTGTTGCATCTTATCATGCATTGTCTTCATTTTATAGTATGTTTTCTTTTACTTGTTTTTGGTTTGTACCAGTTGGTTTTTGTTGATCTTTCTTTATTTCGATTTGTTTTTGAGTGTGTTCAAAAATTCAAAAACCCATAAAAATTGAAAAATCTCAAAAAGTTTGATCACTTGTTTTGTGTATGTCACATGTGAGTTTGGCCTAGTACCTTCGTACTTATGGCGTAGTGCATTTACGAGTTTAGCTTGTTATGTATGCACATTTATCTTTGTGGACGAAATCTTGAAAATTATGTGTGATTATTGTAAATAGATCTTCAAGCTTGTCATGAATGATTGGTCAATAGTCTTGATAGTCTTGATACATGTATAGACTTGTGTCTATATCTTTTCCCACTTTATTTTTTTTGTTTTTGCAAAAGAGATCTCTAAATGTAAATCTCCAAATGAAAAGAGATATAGAGCTGCAAAAGCCTGTCGCACATACTAGTATTTGACTAGGAAAAAGGGAAAGCGACTTGTGTTCTGAATTGTATGGTGCTCAAAAAGCCAAAGGCTAATCAACAATATTGAAATATCAAAAATTTCAAGCACCGATCTCAAAAAGGAGATGTATCATCCAAAATGGATCAAATGTAATCAATTGTCATGCTTTATGCAGAAGCCAAATGAAAAGCTTCTAAGTTATGTATTCAATGTGCGGGAGGTCATATATACTCATTTCTATAATTGAGATAGTCCACTTGATTTTGTATCAGTTGTGTATGACTTGATTGAATTGATCATTGAAGCTTCACTCTGGTCTAAGGACTATTTCACACTTGATACTCACCCACAACACACAAGACTTTGATTCAATGAATGCTTATCTCATTTGTGTGATTGTACATGTTCAAATGTGATGTGTATGCTCAAGAACTTGTTGATCGAACCCAAAAAGATTTTTGAGTGTTTTATATGTTTTGAAAGTGATTTTATACTTTCGTGTGTGTATTTTTGGTCAAAATGCATTTTGTGTGATTTTCATCAAAATCTGGTTCAGGGGTTGTTTCGTGAGAAGCTCGCGACTTAGAGCTTCCCGCGAAAAGGGCTTAAGGGAAATAATTCTTTCATCATGTCACACAGAGACTATCGCGACTGTCTCGCGACTGTTTCGCGACCAACAGCTTCTCGTGAAATGCTGTTTGGCAAAAACTGGATTTTTCCAAATTCAGACAGAAGGTATCACGACTGTATTGCGACCTAAAGCTTCTCGCGAAATTTCATGTGCTTCAATGGCCATTTTCACGACTGTCTCGCTACTCTCTAACCCACGAAAAACGCGTGTTTTCAGTTTTTATGTAGCAGATGTGACAGTTTTTCAAAACTTTCTCACTTCCCTCGCATAACCTCATTCGAACCCCTTTCAACCCAAAATCAATTTCTTTCAAAACCCCATCAATTTCAAGCATTCTTCTGCAGTTTCTACATCAAGGTATGTTTCCTTCACCATTTTCTTCATAATTTTCTTAGATTTTGCAGTTTTTATGCTTAGGGTTTGAAAATTGGGGATTTTCGAAAAATTGTGTTGGTTGTCATTGAAAGTGAAATTATTTCAATTTCTTTGATTGGGCTGAGTCCCATTTGCTTTTTGTGCATCTGTGTTGGCCCCATGTGGCATTTTAACATGTATTGAGGGTAGATTTTCACATGTTCATGCATTGTTCATGCTTAGAGTACATTTGTGCATGCTAGGTGTTTGACAAAATGTCCGAGTGACATTTTTGTGCCTAATTGGAATCAAGTGATTTCAATCTATGGGTTTTCACTTGTTTGACCACGTTTCACTTGGTGTGGTCATTGTTCATATGTTTCATACACTTTGCACATGTTGAACACACTAGGCACACACCTAGGCACCCTTCATGCATCTGGTGCTGCACTCTCATGCATCAACACACGCACCCACATGCATCAGCACATGCACACATAAGCACACACATGCACAGTCACTTATTTTCATGCATCGTGTTTATGTTTTATAGGTTTGTATGTTTAAGCATGTTGTTAAGAGTCAACTATGCTATGTTTTAAGTTAGTTTAACTTTGTTTTGAACTATCTTGAATCTAATCAAGTTCTGTGTTCTGTTTTTGGTGTTTGTGCACATATTCCCTTTCTGCTTTATGAAATTGTGCAGATGTCTCCCACCAAGCATGCAGCTAAGAAGAAATCATCTTCTAAACGTGCAGGCACTGATTCTGAGCATTTCAAATCAGCGGAAGCTGATATGAAGTTCAATGACTGTTACAAGCACAGAACAATCATCATGGAAAGGATAGTTCAAATGGAATCTCTGGAGGGCACATTTATTCCTGATATTTTCAAAGAAAGAACGTGGACCAAGTTTTTGACACCAAGTGGAGTGGTCTACTCAGAAATAATCAGAGAATTCTTCTCAAACGCTACTGTAGAAGATGATCACATCAACTGCTGGGTGAGAAGGAAAGAGTTTCTCATTACGAAGGATAGCATTCAAGACTTTCTTGAAGTTCATCCTCCATCTCAGCCTATCACCACCCAATATGAGGATAAATTGGGTTCTATTGCAGAAATGGTGAGAACACTTGATGGGACAATGACTAAAAATGCCATGAACACAATATCGTTTTCACCAGAGATGAGGACCTTAGCCTATGTGATGATTCACAATTTGTACCCAGTGACAAACCTAACTACACTGTCTACTCCGAGGACTTTCTTCCTATATGATCTCTTCACTCACAAAGAGATTGATATATGTGGGCACATCTTTCACGTACTGAAGAAGAGTATCATGCCCTTCCCCACTCTCATTATGGGCCTTATTGCAAAAGAGAGGCTCAAACTTCCAAGTGGTCTTATAGTAGTTCAGAGGGACTATCCCATTGGTGCTCATACCTTATCTAGGAGCACAGCCCACATCAGAGGTTCCAGGACTGGTGTGCATACCATCCCACAACCTCGTGTTGAGCAAGATGAGGGTGGAGATACAGAGGAGGAGATTGATAGATTCACTTATGCTCCAGAGACTTTAGCACAGCCATCGTCTTCTGCTCCAACACAAGGTTTAAGCAAACTTGATCAATTAATGGCTAAAATGGATCAGATGTCTACAGTGCTGGATTCTCATGTACAGCACACCGCGAACCAATTTGCATACCTTCAAGGACAGATCACCGCGTTATCATCACAGATTCAGGACTTGTCCTCCGCACATGGATCAGACTCCGAGTCGGATCAGTTCTAGCCTCTTTAGCCATTCCGGTCAAAAAGGGGGAGAAAATTTTGAGGGGGAGCTGAGGAAGAGCTTGCACAGAGCTGAGGAAGAGCTTGCACAGTGATAGGGGGAGCATAGTTTTAGACTTATAAGCATTGGTTATTGGTTCACAAGAGGGGGAGCTAAGGAAGAGCTTGCACAGAGCTGAGGAAGAGCTTGCACAGTGATAGGGGGAGCATAGTTTTAGACTTATAAGCATTGGTTATTGGTTCACAAACGGTTTACCTGTGTTTATTTTAGTTTTTATAACTGCTGGTTTATGCTTACTGTTTTTACTGCTTATGTTTTAAACTTAAATACTCTGGTTTAATCTCAGTTTTATTTCTATTTAATTTTGTGATTCTCTCAATGCTTTTGTAGCATTTCTTTTGTACTTTTAAGATATTTTTATTATGTCTTAAGTAGCTCACTTTTGTGCCCATGTAGGATTTTTCCTAGATGCACATACTTCATGTACTGTGCATTGGTTGAGTGTTGGTCATTCAAGTGATTTGCCTTGTGTTTTTCAACTTGAATGTCCGGATGTTCATTCCAAGTGTGAATGAGCATTGTGATCACTATTGTATAAGTGATTACGTGTTTGGTCAAGCCATGGTCTAGTACTTTATTCCATTTTGCTTGATCGCATTGTGCTTGTTCCATTTTTCATTACAAGTTTTCTGCATAACCATGAACTTATTGTGTTGTTGTGTTTCAGGAGATACTTTTCATTATGGTTCAAGAGCTTCACAGCTTCTAGATTAGGTGTGAGTGAGTTTTGCCAATGTTCCCAAACTCACGTTTAAGTCTAGAGTCTGTTTTAGGGGTTTTGTCACGGAATAGCCAAAGGGGGAGATTGTAAAGTTATCATTTACAACTATTTTTTTTTTGTTGGCTTATATTCCATGCCAAATTTGATTGTAATTATATTCAATCTGTTGTACCCTGTATTTGTTGTGGGATTTCATTGTAAGGGTTGTGTGATAGAGAGAGAGAGAGTGTGTGAAGACTCAAGCATCTGAAGACTGAAGATTTCTCGCGGGTGTCTCGCGACTTAGCTTCCCGCGAAGTGATACATGTGCCCTGCACATGCTGGAATGCGAAGAGTTAGGCCAGGTGGAGATAGCTGTGTCTCGCAAGTATCTCGCGGGTAAGGCCTTCCCACGAGACACCCGCGAGGCATTCTGTTCTGCTAGCCTGTCCAGCCTGAGTCACACTTTCTGTACCCACACTATATATACCCACATTACCCAAAATTGAGATGAGAGCCTCTGAGAGAAAACCCTAGCAAAACACCTTGAGAGTTAGAGATTGTTATACCCACAATCCTCTACACATTTGTTTTGGGAATTTCCTCATCTCCTACCTCTTCATTTCCATACCATTGAGAGGTTGATAGCCTAAACACTTACCATACCCTTTCAGAGTGTGAAGTGACGTTTTGGTGCTACTGGGAAGCATTGGAAGAAGCCGATGATGGCAGATGCAACATAGAGCTTGTTGCGGGATCCGGAGAACTAAGATAAGACACGGTTCCGAGAAGCCTTGTTGGAGTAGGAGCTTGGAGGGCTTAGGTACATAAGGTAGATTAGGCTTGGAGGGTCTCTTGCTAACCCATGTATCCCAACTGATTGTCTAGTGGATTGATTTCCGCTTGGAGGGCGGTGGAGAGGTTTTTCGCCGAGTTCTTCGGTTTCCTCTTCGATAACACGTCTCGGTGTTATCTGTGTTTGCATCTCTCTTCCCTACTCTTGTTCATTTCATTTTTACTGCTGTGTTGCTTTAAATATGGATTAGAGTAGTTGTTGTGCTTATACGCTTGTGTTTACACTATTCCGCACTTAGTATTAAGTTAGTGTAAAATCAACCAAGCCGTAACTTTAATTTCGGGGTCTAAACCGCTCGTCTGTTTTCGACACATTTCCGAGCTTTCAACTTTGATCTCCACGCAACTCCACAATACCTTGCTCAATTGGAAACTTAACCTTTTGATGCAAAGATGAAGCTACTACACCCATAGCGTGGATCCAAGGACGTCCGAGGATTGCTGTATATGGTGAATAGGATTGCACAACAATAAAATTGACCATTTCCTTCCTTCCTTCCACCTCCATGGGGAGAGACACCTGTCCAGCTGGCATGAGAATAGTTTCGTCGAAAGCTACCAAGGGGCTATCATATTTTGTTAAATCCCCTAGGGTGAGCCCTAACCCGTCATACAAGTCAGGATACATTATTTTGGCTCCACTTCCTTGATCTATCATAACCCTTCTGACATCAAAGCCTCCAATCTGCAGTGTTACCACCAATGCATTTTCATGAGGTTGTAGAATGTCCTTAAGGACTTTCCCAGAAAAGCCAATGCACTCATCTTCCCAGTGCCCCTTCTTAGGCATAGGGCCATCTAGCTTCGGGTCTAAAGCAGAACCCACGGCCAATATCCGTGGAGGAGCTTCAAGAGTCCCCGATTGTTGACTGGTTATATATATCACTCTTATGAGCCCCCGAGATAGGACCAAAGATCTTGAAGTGCTAGTCCCCTTCAACTCTTACGAGTAAGAATCCTCCCACACTATGAATCCCCCTAAATAGCCTGCCTTTTCAAGCTGACATAAATAATCCCTCAAGGTTTGGCAATCTTCAATTGTGTGCCCACAGACCCGATGGTATGAACAATAAAGATTTTGATTTCTCATCGCAACATCCTTGCTAATTTTATTTGGCCAACGAAAGTATGGGTTATTCGTTATCTTGTCCACAACCTGGTACACTGGCTCTTTGTATAATGAGCTTACTATCTCTAATCTAGGCTTCTGAACCTAGGGAAAAAATCCCTCCAAGGTCGAGAAGCTTGATCTATTTTAACCTCCTTCTTCTCCATGGTAAGAGCTTTTGCTTAGGCTTCTCCTACAACTAGACATCTTCCAACCTATTGTATTCTTCTAGACGCTCCATTAACTTGTTCATATCTGAAATTGGCTTCATGGCCAAAGAAGCTCTTAAATCAGAATCAATAGGAAGCCCCACTTTAAAAGTACTAGCTGCAATTCCTCCATTATCTCCCCCGATCTCATTATACAACTCCCAGTAACGATCTGAATATGCTCTAAGGGTTTCCCCCTCCTTCATTGCCATGTTAAGGAGTAAGGCGAATGGCTTCGGGGTCCTACTACACGTCACAAATCTTGCCCCAAACGCTCTAACCAACTCATCATACCCTCGAATAGATCCTTTTTCCAACCCATCAAACCACCTCATAGATATGGGCCCCAAGCTGGAAGGGAAAATCTTACACATAAGAGCTTCGTTCTTAGAGTATATGGCCATGCTTTCATTATAATGACTGACACGTTCCACAGGGTCCATCTTACCGTCATTTATGGTAAAGGATGGCCTCATAAACCTACAAGGTAGGTCAGTGGTCTCAATCTCCTCAAAAAAAGGAGATTAAGATATTTGCTACAAAGTTTTGCTCATAGCATCACCTCCCAAGGTTGATGGTGTCACTAGGATTCGGGAGTGTGGAACCGTCATGTGCTGAGAAACAGGGCTTCTATGCCTCTCCCTTTCTTGCTCTTCCCTTCTGTTCTTCCTGGGGGTGGGGAGACCGTTCTTTCCCTGTGAGGAGTCTGCTCTCACTCCCCATGGGGATGGAACGTTTTCCTATCTATCTTCTTGGTCCTATCTCCCAGCACTTGCTCATCTCCTTGGGAATGACTAGGCGCTAGACTTGGACCTCTTCAGTGATAAAGTTCTTCATCCTTACGGCGAAGTAACTCCTTGTCCCCATCCACCTCCCTCTGCAACATCACCACTTGCTCCCATAGCCTTTCCACTTCCCTCTTTCTGCTAGGATGTAAAGGACCATCTGTGTTAGTAACAAATTGCTCTCCTTATGGACATGGACTTGGTGGCGATGAACTTCTAATCTTACACGTCGATCCACATGAACGAATTCTTCTGAGACACTTGGACGTTCCAGATGGGCTGGACCGCTCCGAGACTAATAAGCCATCAAAAGTAAACCAACTTTTGAGCCTACTGCTTAGTAGAGTTTCCCACAGATGGCGCCAATTGTGGGCAGACAAAATCCGTCCCCTAGTTAACTTCCACGGAATACAAACAAAAGACTCACACAATCTACTTTACTATGAAATGGTTGGGAATTAACACTCCAAAATGGGAAGCTCAAATAATTGATTTCATTAGTTGTGAGTATTACAAGAGAATTTTAAGTACTTCCTCTACTACAATTCCTTCTCTCCCGTGGAATCATCATCCCTTTTTCAGATTGACTTCCCTCTTATTTATAGGCACACTTATGGTTCCTACTTTCACAGCAGTTATGTTGCCAGCCTAACTCTTAGGGATATTTTTCTTACTTTATTGGTTTCCTCCCTTCCCTTATCCCTGAACTCTGTCTTCTAGGGGATATTTTTGCAGTTCAAGCTATTTCATACGTATTTGATGCGGCAGGGGTTAGGTAAGGGCTCCCAAATTGAGGCAGAGATAAAAATCTTCAACCTTCTTACATGTTTTGGAAGTTTCCCATGGTCCTGGGTGCCATCTGGTAGCTACACGTGGATCATCCATGCACTGCACCATAAATAAGGTTAATTCTTCACCTTCTTTATGGGAACCACTTTACCGTGGTGTTTTCCTCTCTCAGGTTTAAGGTTTAGTTAAACTTCCTTTTTCTTATGGCCCATTCCCCATGCAATTAGGCTTGGCCCAATTCGTTCCCGCGGCCCAATCTATCGATGGGCTCAAAGTCTGTACAGGGACTCTTCCACTCCCCACAAATATTATTATCAAGCTGCTAGTTTAGAGGATACTATTACTACTGTTATTACGGCCAGCGCCAAAGATGATATTAATAATACACCCTCCAATTTATTGGCAAGTGATGACTGCTCCGACAGAGAATCTAGAATTATTTCTGATAGCTACTATACATGTGCAGTATTGTTTATTAGTGTGTAATAGTGTACACATTTATTATTAAAAAAAAATTGACAACAAACTTGGTTGTAGTCTAAAACTACAACTCTACTTAATATTTTTTTTATTAGATATAAATTTTGACAAATCTATCGTTGAATTACATTTTCTTCTTATATTCTTCATGTTTGCAAAAATTTCAGAAAATTAAAGATCAATAGCTATGTCATTAATTAAATATTTAAAGGGCTAATTGCAACTACTCACCTGTGGTTTGACTGAAATTTAAGTTGCCTACCCATGGTTTAAAACTTGGCACTTTACCTACCTGAGATTAGCTTAATTAGGATTATGTAACCCACTTCTATTAAAAATGGGGTTAAATATGTAATTTTGCTACCTTTTATGTCTCTCTCCTCCCAAAACATAAAAGAACAAGGAAAACAAATCGAAACATGAAAGTTTTGCAAAAATTAAGAACAAGTGGGGCTCATGTTTGTTCTTAAAACCCTCACTTTTTTATCTTGTTTTCACTTTTTTGAATATTTTTTTATATTTTGAGAGGAGAGAGATATAAAATGGGAGCAAAAATACATATTTAGCCCAATTTTTAACAGAAGTGGGTTAGAAAAACTTAACTAGGCCAACCTCAAATGGGCAAAGTGTTAGATTTCAAACCACGTGTAGACAACCTAAATTTCAGTCAACCACATGTAAGTAAGTTGTAATTAGCCCATATTTAAACTTTAAGTTTTTGTAGTTTAAATTATGTGTAAAAAATAAATTTATAGATTGAATAGTAAATAATTCGATTGACATGAAATTTTATATGTACATTAAGAATATAAAAACCATGCTATCCAATGATTAAATTTTAATTTTTAGGTGGGAGTTATAGCTTTAGGTTACAATTAAGTTTGTAGCCAAACTTTGCCCTTCACCAAATAGTGAAAATGGAGCAGAATTACATTATATATATATATATATATACACACACAAGATAGAAATTCTACTCTATCTTAATCTAAGTGTATATGTGTGTGAAGCTCCCTCCTAGAGACTTGAACCTTGGCCCTTGGCCCTTGCCCCCCAACATCCCACAAGCAGTTATACTTATGAAGTGACCATTACACCAAAAGTGCACAATGGTATAATTACATTTTTTTAAAAAAGATATGTGTTAGTGTAAGAAAACTATAACTACTTTAATAAAAGAAGAAAAAGTAATAATAGAATTAATTGACAAAATTGAAATATCCATTAATCAAGAAGGAATATTTAAGAAAATTAAGCCAATCAAGCAAACCCTGATAAAATAAATAGAGAACAAACAAATTATTATAATTTATGGAAAATAGCTAGAAGGTTCAAATAGGAGGCCAGTAACATTACAAGACCTCCAACTAGAAATAAAACAAGACATTCGGGAATTGAAAAATAAAATAAATTTCTCAAAAGAACAAATGGACCCAGATCTAGTTGCTTTAAAATTAGAGTTTCAGTCCTTATAACACTAGGCTACTACTACAAAAGTTAGACCATTTTGTTGTGGTACTCTGGTTATGTAATATATTATAAGCCTGTTTAAAAAACTCTATCCACTACTTTTGTGTTTGTGTGTTCTTATAAGTATTATTGTTTCCTCAAAAAAGAAAAAGAAAAAAATGACCTTTATACTAGAAGAAGGAAAATCGTATGACTTAATAATTAAAGAAGAAAACAATGAAGGAATTAATAATTTGAAATTTAAGAATTTAATGTCACAAGATTTTAAAATTTGATTGATAGAATAATTTTTCAAAAATTGTATAAAAAATTAACTATAAAAGTAAATAAATAGTATGTCTTCAAAAAAAAAAAAAAAAACAAAACAAAACAAACAAAAAGATAGCATGAGTTCACAAGGCACAACAATAGCATTAGTAGATTCATGAGCAGATATAAATTGCATTCAAGGAGTTATTCCAACTAAGTATCATGAAAAAACATTTGAAAGATCTAGATTAAAAGTTGAATATACGCTTTAAAATGTTGGAATATTATTATAAAATTATTATATATTTAATTCAAATCAAAATATCTCTTAATATTTCCGTTTTATTTTACTAACTGGTTTCAAAAAACTTTCCAAAATGATAAGAATGACTTAATGTTACATAATGCCGTGGGTTAATAGCTAGTTGTAAATGTAATATGTCAAATTCGTATACAGCTATATACCTTTTATATTACTATTAATGTATTATGTAAATATAACTATTTGATTTAATATATTTATGGCATTACCATCTGCTATCTATTACCGTTTGTTATGCTTAAGAATAGTGAAAAAGTTTTAAAGGGATAAACGGGAAAGTCATTCATTGCCTCTTTTTTTGATAAAGTTAGTTAAGTTAAACTCACACACACAAGGGAGGGGGAAGTAAGACCTGTGGACGCAATGGGTCGTTTTTAGGAGTCACCACCTAATTTTTGCAATGGCCTAGGAACCATATATATAGCGTCCTTTCGAGCAAGGACCTTTTGATCTTATTACTAGAGATATGAGTTTGGAGTTAATGTACGGTCTTGGAAAGGTATTAAGCACCCAAAACCGCCCAACCATAAGGTTGGCTTCCTATTATTGTGTTTTATGTCTTAACCCTATTAAAGGTACACTCAATACTTGTATCTAACTCACACACACACTAGCATACATCTAACAATCAACAAGGCATCAAACATCCCTAACCATACGTCTATCATGACCATACATCTAATCATGCATATCAAACAACCTATCACTCATCTCATCATGGCATAACACATCATCATAAACCCTAGCATTCATCTAATCATGGTATCAAAGCATTCATCACCTCACAAACCCTAATCATACATCTAAACATGCTTCATCATTAACTCCTTGTTATTCAACCAAGGCAGCAAGCAAATCATGGCAGAAACACAAGCATAGAAAGATCTAAGCAACATGTGATTGCGTCTACACATTGGAAATACTCATCCAAACAAGCATGTTCATAAGCATTGTCAAAGTAAGATCAAACCACAAATACATGTTCATTACAAATGCATGCTTACCTTTACTTACCTTGGAGCAACTCAGCACCTATGGCATTATGCATGAGCATGTGAATGCATGTTCATAACAAAACAAACAACATAAGAGAAACCCTAATTCTAATATGCGAAAAACAAACAAACAAATAAAACATGTGAAACAGAAGTTCTGAAAGCTTAAAAGTATAGAAAAGAAACTAAATAAGAATATACATGTGAAACAGAAGCAAAATAAAAAAAAAATAAAAAAAATTAGGGTTTCAGGGCAAGTTCGTGTGCATAATCAAGCCTACGAGCGCAAGTTTTCGCACAAAAACCCTAGAAACACAACAAAACTTAAAGCACTAAATCTAACATCCCAACATGCATTTTAAACATACAAAAATGTAAACCTAGACTACACAAACATATTAAAACATATTGTAACGAGAAAATAAAGCAAATAGAAAGATTAAAGTGCAAAAAGGAAAAGAAAAAGAGAAAGAAAAGTTTAGACTAGATACCTTAAGCAAAAGCTCTTTAAGCTTGATTTTTGACCGTTCCCCTCAGTCAAATCTATTCACAATTCAAAAAAACATTGATCTTAAACTCAAAGATCAAGGATAGAAAATGCCCCTAATTAAAAGAAAACTGACTTAAGGATATTTTGTGAAAAAACCCTCTCTTTGATTCACTATTTCTAGTGCATCTTAGTGTTTTCCCGTGAGATTTTTGTGTCTTTTGAAAATATACCATGTAAGGCTACTTATAGTGTGAAAATAGGGGCTTGGAACGACTCCCAGATGATGTGGGATTCATTCCAAACCTTAACATTAATGCAAAAAACTTGTTTTGTATAGTTTCTGGAATTCGCTATGCGTGCACAAGATCGGGCTTGCGTATGCATGCAGAAAGCTGCGTGCGCAGGCTGATTCTTGCATGCGCATAGCAAGGTTTCCTTGGTCTTATTTTTCCAAAAATAGATTTATTTGCTCATTAAAAGTTATATTTTTCATTTTAACATTTCTCAAGTTAATTCACCATCTTATTGGGGCCTAAACCAACCTTGAGTCTTTGATTCAGCATCATTGGGGAATAGGGACCCGAGTCGTAAGGGGTACAAATTGCGGTGTCTATAGATGGCCCTCTTTTGATTTGTGAGCTTTGCTAACAAAATCAAAAGAATAAGAGATGAAACATTTTGTTTTGACCTATGGCTTGTGCCCAACCCACGCACACGACACACATCACGCATACATGGGGTAGGGTGCAACTCCAAAGCGTTGCGTGGGATTCGTATGTTTGAATTTCCACCTTTGTTGCTCAAGAAACGAGCAACGATAGATTCACTATCCCAGAACCTATTTTTCCAATTGCAAGCAAAAGGCAAGTGACTCACTATCCTAGAGTCACTAAAAAATATATAAATAAATAAATAATTAAAAAATTAAAAAACAAAAAAACAAAGGTGCTCTTACGAGCTCAAACAAACAAACAAGGGTGCTCTTACAAGCTTAAAAGGATATATATCTATGGTTTCCATCTGGGGCTCTTGCCTCAAATTTCTCCAGGTAGTACTTGTCTTCCATCTTTATCTCTACCTGCTCTGGTGAGGCTCTTGCCTTAGGTTGACCTTGGTCTCTATATCTATCTCTACCTCTTCTACCACGCTTGCATGTTTAATTCCTGTGGGATATGTACGCGAAATTTGTAATGATGTGCCTACATATTCAATTCCCAAAGGATATGTGCACCACCCTGACTTGTATAGGATCTGTGCCTGCATATTTAATTCCTGTAGGATATATGTACAAGTTTTGTATTTTGACTTCTCAGAGGATATGTACACCACTCTGACTTCTATAGGATCTGTGCCTGCACATTCAATTCCCATAGGATATGTGCACAAGTTTTGTATTTTGACTTTCTGACTTGTATGGGATTTCGTGCTTGCATGTTCAATTCTCGTAGGATATGTGCACGAATTCTGTGTTATATGGGTCGGTGCCTGCATATGTAATTCCCGAAGGATATATGCACTACTCTAACTTGTATAAGATCTGTGCCTACATAATCAATTCTCGTAGGATATGTGCACAAGTTTTGTATTCTAACTTTCTGACTATTTTTGGATGAAAGATCTACTGGGATGCTGGAGGACTCATTAGGGAGTATAATTCTGTTGAAAAGTGTTTCGGTGATGATTCCAACCTACCATGAAGTCTTGATGATGTATGGCCCACAAAGGAGGAGGTAGTGTACTGGGGACTTTCTGATGGTGTGTTGTTCATTGGGAACTTCCTTTCATAGAGGAATGATTATCTTCTTCTTTCTCACAAATCACTAAGGATTGAAGTTGACTCCACCCTCGAAGGGGTTTTACCAATCACTACTTGGGAAATTTATTTTGCAACTCTCGAGGGGGCTGCTTCCATGCCTTGGACTCACGTGGGAGTCCGTTTATGATACCGGGTTTACTTGGGATTTAGTTGACGATCTTGATTCACGGAGGAGTTTTTATGATGACTTCTAGCCCACTGAGGGATGTTTGATGCTTTCGATCTACTAGGGATATTTTTTATGGTTTCAATCCACTGGGGATGCTTTTGATCCACTGGGGATAATTTTGCCATCTTTGGATGTATTTTTGAATTTGCCTTTGCACATTTAGCCTCCTGGGAACTCCGTGGGATTCTTTTGAATTTTTTTTTTTTTTTTTTTTTTGGCTAAACTACATGTAGTTTAGCAGGAAGGCCTAAAAGTTTAGCCACCAGGTGTGTTCCCACCTCTTCATCCTTTTTTTTTTCCAACGATTACCAACCGTTTCATTTTTTCATTCTCTTCATCTTCCCTCATCTCTTCTCAATCTCTAACTCTCCCTACAAAAACCTCATGTCTCTCTCTCATTTCCTTACAATTTGACCCTCATCTTCTTCTTCAATCTCAACTTCTCTATCAAACTCTCTCAGTTCCTTCAATGGCACCCTTTGGAATGGAGTGGTGAGGCTAATAATGGCTCCTCCCTTGACCCACAGATTACAACAACACCTTTCGGAGGGTGCAAGGGCTGAATCAGTTAGTTTTTCAAACTTTTCTCATTTTTTAAGTTTTCCTTTGATCTTTTGTTTCAATATATTTTTAGACCTATAAATACTTGGGTTTTGCTTTGGGATGGGTTTAGATGAAAACCTGACACTCTAGGAGGGGTAGGAACATGTTTAGGTTGAGTTTTGGTTGAAAAAACTTGGAGAATATCGAAGAACAACCTTCTGTGTTCGTTCTTGTATGCGCAGATTCGAGCCTGCGTGCGCAAACTTAATTCATGCGTACGCAAGTTTGTTCATGCGTGCGTGCATCTGTTCTTCAATTTATGCGCGCACAAGTTCCATCTTGTGTATACATGCAGAACTCTGCGTACACAAGACCTTTCCAACGTACTCATGGCACTAGGCAGAGACCCTAATTTGGACATTTTAGCTCCTTTTCACTTGTTTTTCATCTGTTTTCAATTTTAACATCATCCTTCACCATTTTTTAACTCAAATATATGTCTCATGTCATACTTCATCCAATTATGCATCCAATTTCATTTTCTCACCTTTTCCTTCACTTAATCATGAATTTAATCCCATTCTCTTTTTATAGGTTTCAGCCCCATATTCTAGTAGGGGTAGCACCAGTCGAGTCTTAATGTGGTACTCCATCCTAACCAAGGAGACTCGGGGCCATATTCATGCTGTGGATTTCGAGCCCGTTGTTCGTTTGATGCCTGAGAGGTCTGCTAGTGTTGTCTTGGTGTAGACCTTGCCTGAGAGGTGGTGGGACACTACCCACACCTTCCACATTACTAGCCGGGAAATAACCATCACTCCTCACAACTTCCACCGCATGACTGGCTTGCGGTTTGATGGGGCCCTGATTAGTCTAGAGGACGAGTCAGGCATTCGGTTGGGCATAGACTTGCTGGGGAGGAGGTATGCTACTGAGACAATCTACTATGCTAATCTTGAGGTGGATTTCATGCATCATCCAAAAGGGACAGCTGAGTAGTGCCTTCGGATGGCCAGGTTCTTTCTGCTGTACATGTTAGAGGCGTACCTGTTTGCCAATGCTGGGCAGGTGATGTCTTTGGGATGGTTAACCCTTTTCTAAGAATTTGAGAGGGCTCGAGCTGCCAACTAGGGGTTGGTATGCTTGGCCTACTTGTACTCCTCCTAAGATACTCTCAGTTAAGGGACATTACGCCAGCTAGTGGGGCCTTGGAAGCTCCTTGAGGTTAGTTTGTCTCTCTTTCTCTTATAGTTCATGCATTCTCAGTCTTATAGTCATACATTCACATTCCATCTAGGTTAGGACCATGTACCATATTCCTGTTGATTGCATTTATACCCATGTCTTGAAAATTGTTACCCTACCATATTTGTCTTACACATTGTACCATATTTGAACCTTGCAAACTAACATCTTGCAAAATGTACCATAACCTCTTACAAACTGTCATTTCTGAATCTTGTACACTGTCATCTTGCAAACTGGTCTTTTTTGAATCTTATACACTACCATTTTTACCTCTAGGTCATGGAGTATGGTCATATTGCTAGAGGGGATGAGGTGAACTTGAGGAGGATCACTTCGCTTCGAGCTCACCTTGACAATGTAAGTTTGAAACATATTGCTTTCACTATTTGCATGCTCCTTAAGGTTCTCTTTGTAACCCCATGTATTATCACAAATCATGTGGAGTCCTTAGGCCGGAGTTGCCCCTGTAGCAGGCCCAGGCTCGAAGGCAGCTACTATTGTTGCTTCTAGTCTCTCTTAGCCCCTTGATGGCGGTGGGTTGAGGGTGATCTACTTGGCAGAGAGGGTGTGCTACTAGTTGGTGGGGGAGGACACACCTTGGGTTCCCATAGACCTTCTAGTGTTCATGCTTGCTTCTCATTCCCTGAAGGTTGCGAAGTACAACTTGTGGAGGCTAGGCATTCCCTTCACTAATCAGGTCATGGATAAGCTAGATTATGATGAGTTTAGTGGGACTCACCTCATGCCCTCCCTCACCACTCCAATATGTGTTCTTGCTCTTTTGTTTCCTTTAATCAGTCATCATCAGCATTCTTGAACATTAGTAACACTCAAATGAAACACTTGTGTCAGAAGGGCCTATTGTCGGTGCTGTTATTGATCCTCCCTATTTACCTTGGTCAGTCTATGCTTACAGCCCTGACGGCTTTGCTCAGGAGCATCCCGTTAGGCGCAATACAAATGTCACGAGCTACCCCTTCCTTGAAGGCACACGAGCGGTGAGTTCTCTTTCATTCTTGTTCCTTTTCCTTTTTATTCTTGCATTTGAATACTTATTCTAACAACTTTTCTTTCAAAATTCAGCCTACTGTCCAAGAGCATGAGGAACTTGTTTCGCTTGTGAAAAACCTCAAGCTAGAGTTGACAAAGTACTCCTATAGTTGTACAGAGGTAGGGATGATGAGGATGATGATGATGGTGGTGGTGGAGATGGTGCGGGAGGTTCAGAGTCGACTTTGAGCCATTAGCAAAGGAAGAGGCACTATCAATGATCCTGCAGACAGACAGACACAATCACAGACACAACATAGCATAGCATACTTTTTCTTTTGTTGCTTTTATTACTTTTCTCTTTTTAGCACACATGCTTGCACTTTATATTTGGTTTCAGACATTGGGTTGTATTTTAAGAACACCTCTTACATTTATGCTTTTACTTGGGATATGTACTTAAATTACAAACTTGTGGGAACTTTTATGCCATCCTGTTGTTCTTGGAAACCTTGTGCTTGAATTGTGCCTTGAGTAGTCTCTTTAGTCTCTCCCTTGTACCTTCCCATATCACCAACTTAAAATGAATGAATTTTTTTTTTCTCTTAATCCCTAATTTTTGCCTAGGTCCTCGACCTAGCGAGATTCCTCTAACTTTTGCATGGATTGCCTTTCGGTTTTCAACCCATCGAGGCTCCTTATATCATTTTTGAACTTATTTTTCCTTTTTTCTTATTTTTCTCTCTTTTTTTCCTTTTTCTCACATCTTCTCTCCTTCTTTCTTTCCTCTTCCAGATATGGCCATATGAGAGGCTCCAATTGCTTCATCCAACTTTAGGATACAAGAAATGACTTAAGGTTGTCATAAAGTGGGTTCACATAGCTAAGAAAGCTTACAAAAAGTCCAATCAAAGGAAAGAAAGATTGACTGATCACCTTGATATGCCCCAAATTTTACTTTTCTTCACTTTATGATTCTTATGTCCTTTCTTATGAATTTAATAAAGAGTTGGAATGTCCCATATCCCCTATAGAAACAATTTATCATCTTCTAATTTGAGCAATGAGAGAACCACCCATTTATTATCTTTGCTTAATGTCATCACTTTTTTTTTCTTTTCTTTTATCCATGCCATGTAATTTTTGCCGATGACGTCCTTTGAGGAATTTTTGCCATGCCCATGGTCTTTGCCCCTATCTTTTGCCTAGATCGCCATTTCGGGTTTTCAACCTAGCGGGGTCTTTTTGCCTTAACTTTTACCTAGGCCACCTTTCAGGTTTTCAACCTAACAGGCTTTCCTCTTTTTCTTTTTCTTTTTCTTTTTTCCTTATCAAATGTGGTATCTTCGAAGTCTATCCATGTTAATTGGGCAAAGCATCTCTTCCCCATCCAATCTGTAATTTTGGTAGCACCTCCTGACATTATCTTCTTGATAATAAAAAGACCAGTCCATCTTGGCTTCATCTTTCCTCTCAGATCAAAAGCTTCATCTCTAAGCACTTTTAAAACCAAGTCCATTTCTTTAAGGTTTCTAGGTCTCACATTTTTGTTAAATGCTCTGACAATCCTCTTTTGGTATCCTTGTGCATGGTATTATGCCGTAGCTCTCTTGATGTTCTTATTGGCTGCTTTTACAACTCCATTAGTCTATGGTCTATATAGTGAAGACTTGTGATGCTCAATGTTGTACAGCTCCATGATTGTTCTAACCTTTTCCCTCAAAGTGGGAACCATTGTCGAAGATAATCTCATGGGGTACCCCATATTGACAAATGATATTATTCTCTATTAATCGAGCCACAAATCCCTTGATGAATCTCTTCCATAACTTTCTCGACTTCTTTTTTCTTAAGACAACGAAGGTGTATACCATTATAGGATCTCCTATAGAGTTGTCCTCCACATAAGATGTATTGCATCACCATTATCCTAATTGAACAATGCTCTCTCTTGTCGGCACCATCTGGATATACCTCAAATTCTAAGAATTTCATGATGTCATAATACCAAGGAACCCCTTCTTCTTCTTCTATAACCAAGACTGAAGCTTCCTTTGTGTACCATCCCATAACTTTGTTCAATCTCTAAAGGTCATGTCCACACTTCTTCGGGTATTTCAACCAAGGAAGCTAAGGTAGCCAAGGCATCTACAAACTGATTCTGAGCTCTAGGGATGGTCGCGTACTCAGTTATGTCAAAAGTTTTGGTCAAATCCTCTAGATACTGCTCATAAGGTTTTAAGTGCTCTTCCTTCACTTTCCACAACCTTTGTGCTTGAGCTATAACCAAAGTCGAATCTCCAAAGACCTCGGCCTCTATCACCCCCAATTCTCAGAGAGCCTCCATTCCAGCGATACAAACCTCATATTCTGCCATGTTATTAGTTGCCTTAAAATTCAACTTAACTACTAAGGGTATGTGAGATCCTTCAAGAGTGATCAAGAGTACTCCTATCCCATTTCCATTTTAGTTCATGACTCCATCGAAATACATCTTCCATGCCCTTAGCTCAATATCCAAAATATCCTCGTCCGAAAAATCTTCTCTACCATCCTCTCCTTCCATAGGGTTCTCAGCGCAAAAATTGGATACAATACTCCCCTTGATGGTTTTCATTGCAGCATACTTCAGATTGAATTTTGCTAGTAGGATCAACCATCTTAATAGTCTTCCACTCAAAGCGGGTTTCTCGAACAAGTACTTCAATGGATCCATTCGGGCTACTATCCATATTTGGAAAGGTAGGATAATGTGCCTCAACTTTTGTACAGCCCATACGAGGGCAAAGCATGATTTTTCTATGGGTGTGTATCTAGTCTCATAATCATGGAACCTCTTGCACAAATAGTATACAGCTCTCTCATTCTTATCATTATCTTCTTATGCAAGCATAATTCCAACCGCATCCTTTATGATAGAGTGATAGAGGAGTAATGGTTTTTTGTACATCGGGGGTACCAAAATAAGTGGATGGAGGAGATATTCTGTAATGAGCTTAAAAGATTTCTGACATTCATCATTCCATTCATGGGGTTCATTCTTCCTTAAGAGCTTGAAGATGGGCTCACAAATGGAAGTGGGTTTGGCAATGAATCGGCTAATGTATTGCAATCGGCTAATGTTTTGGTGAAGGAATTTCTAATATGGCTTGGGTCTTTGATGGGTCAACTTCTATCCCTCTATCACTCACCAAAAAGCCTAACAACTTTCCTACGGTTACTCCAAAGGTGCATTTATGCAGATTCAATCTCAACCTATACTCTTTGATCCTTTCGAAGAACTTCCTCAAGTTAACGATGTGACCCTCTCTCTCCTTGGATTTCACAATCATATCATCGACATACACTTCTCCCTCATTATGCATCATATCATGTAACAAGGCTATGGCCATTCGTTGGTAGGTCATACCCGCATTCTTGAGCCCAAATGGCATCACAATGTAACAATAAATTCTCCCTTCTGTGGTAAAGGTAGTCTTGGTCATATCTCTAGGAGCCATCTTGATTTGGTTGTATCCCGAGAAATTATCCATGAAAGACATCAAGTAACTACTAGTAGTATTATCCACTAAGACATCTATGTGAGGAAGAGGGAAGTCATCCTTAGGGAAAGCTTTGTTCAAATCCTTAAAATTCACACACATTCTTACCTTCCCATCTTTCTTGGGTACGGGCACAACATTGGTTATTCATTCGGCTTGGTGTACGGGTTTGATGAACTCTAACTTCAATTGTTTGGTGACCTCTTCTTTGATCTTTAAAAGCCATTCAGTTCTCATACGCCTCAACTTTTGCTTGACAGGCACCATGTGAGCATGGGTGTCAATATGATGTTGAGTTATCTCGGGATTAATACCAAGCATATCTTCATAGGACCATGCAAACACCACTTGAAATTCTATGAACAACTTTTTGAGATCTTTCCTTTCTTTTTTATTTATGGTTGAGTCATTGATTGAATAAAAATAAATAAAATCTTGGTAAATTAAACCTTACAAGGCTTTGAGTCCTACTTACAATCTATGCAAAAGAATACAAAGCTTTTTGTCCTAGTTACAATCTACCAAAAAATAAAAAGAAAGACAAAGTACTAGTCTACCTATCCAAAAATCCTAAATTCGGGGGCTAGGTTACGAAATGGGAAGGTGTTAGGCACCCATTCCGCCCAGACAAAGTCTGGTCTTCTAGACTCTAATGACCAAAATACCCTTTTTGCATGATGTGAATGATATGTTAAATATACATGACAGACACTTGACTAACACTAACTCAAATAAATTTATCTTATGAATGCATCCTCTTTTTTAGAAAAATTCAAATCTATTTTGTGAATTAAAAAAATTGAGATTTGTAAAGAAAAATCAAATCTGTTTTTGTGTAAATAAAAAAAAAATAGATTTGTAAAAAAAATCAGATCTATTTTCATGTAAAGAAAATAACAAGATTTTTGTAAAAAATGTCAGATCTATTTTAGTGTTAAAAAAAAAAAATATATATATATATATATATATGGTTTTATCAAGAAAAATCAGATCTATTTTGAATAGTAAAGAAAACAATTTTCGGTTTATAAAAAAAAAAAAAAAAAATCAGATCTGTTATTGGTCATAAAATACAAAAAGACTTTTGGAAGAGGATCATACTCATAAGATAAATTTACTTTACATGCATCACAGATACAAAACTGCAACCTAACTTTTAATTTCTTCTTTTAAATTTCAAAATCTGCAATTGTGTCAAAGAAAACTTTTCTTAAAAAATCAAATTTGTATTTAATGAAAATACAAATCAGTTTTTGGAGTTAAAAATAATCAGATATGTATTTAATGAAAATACAGATCAGTTTTGTGTGTAAAAAATATCAGATCTGTATTTAATGAAAATACAGATTAGTTTTGTGCGTTAAAAAAATCATATTTGCATTTAATGAAAATACAGATCAATTTTGTGTGTTTTGAAAATCAGATCTGAAATTTTAGATAAGTTTTTAGTTTAAAACGATCTTTAATAATTAGCAAATTTTGAGATTCAAGAGAGAAATCATAACAAAAAATCATCTAAGAACATATTTAAAGAAAAATTTCAAACAACACATGGCAGTTATATCAAGAATCAAAAATAATAAAACACCTTAAACCTATTCATGCATCATCAAATAAAATTAACAGAAAAGACTAGAGAAAGAAAAGAAATAGACTACCTCTTGCATGAGCATGCTCTTCTTAGTGAAAGGATATTTTAGGATTCAAAGAATTTTATTCAACTCTTTGAAGCCTAAAATATTTTGCTTACAGAAAAGAAATTCCTAAGGCAAGAGACTTCTAAACGTCTTTAATGTAAGGGAGAAAAGAAAAGAAGAGAAGAACCAAAAAGAGGGGGTCAGAAAGCGTGAAAAAGTGTGCTGAATTTTGAGAGGCATCCTCTATTTATAGAGGCTAGGATGTTTGAAAAATTAGCTGAATGATCAGAATACGAACTGGGACGCGTCCTTTTCTCTAAAAAAATCGAAAAGGATCAAATTTATCTCAATGTAGAAGCCCTTGGGCCATGCCCACAATTTGTGCCAATCGGCGATCGGCACTTGGAAAGTGCTGAATGGCCCTATTGGGTGCCAGTCCCGTGTTTGAGTTTTAGTCCATTTTCGACTCCTTTTTTGAGGTTTTTTGAGTCGAGACTTGCACTTAGACGCGTTTTTAATCCATATTCTAAAAATTAAACTCCTTTTCTGATGATTCAGGTCTCTACAGCAATGATTATCTTGTAGATAAACACTCCCAAAAGTCTTGATTATCCACAATTTTATTGTTATCTGATTATTCTCTTTATTCCCATGCAAACAAGCCTATTTTTAGCACTAACTAACAACCAATCACAAAGTTATTTAATTAATTTTAATTTTCTAGACAATCAGAATTAATTTAAGTTAATCATGTGTGGTTAGTTCTACCTAAACAAAATGCATGCAGACCATGCAATATCTTTCAATCCGACGGTCCGATTTGGAAATCGGGCATACCATAACGACCGTTAGAACCTCAAGATCATTTTTATGAGATGCAATGAATGAGTTAATGCATGAAATGCAATCATGAATTTTGGGTATATGAATGGTCATTCTAGCCATCTTCCTTGATTAAATTATGGGTGCAAAATCGAGTGCCTACAGAATGCCCCTCATTGAAAGAGCTTGTAGATCGAATGTCAATGTAAAACAAAGGCACTGATTTTAGTAGCCATGATTTAATTAAGGTTGACTTTTTCAAGGATTACCTAACCCTAGAACCTAAAACATCTGGACATAGAACTAGTGCCTTGCTATTTTGTAGAAATGGAAATTGTGAATACTTGACCTACTTGATAACTAATAAATTTTGAAATGAATCTTGAAATCTGGGGTGACGGAGAGGCTTCTCTATCCTAGTCTGAATATGGTGGGTCGATCAAGGGGCTTTTCTACCTTGATCTTGATGAAAGGTAACCAATGGGCTTCTCTACCTCAGAACTTGAATTGTGGCGACCAAGGGGCTTCTCTACCTCGATCTTGATGGAAGGTGTCCAAGGGGCTTCTCTACCTTGGAACCTGAGTTGTAGCGACCAAGGGGCTTCTCTACCTCAATCTTGATGAAAGGTGACCAAGGGGCTTCTTAACCTCAAATCCTAAATTGTGGTGACCAAGGGGCTTCTCTACCTTGATCTTAACGAAAGGTAACCAAGGGGCTTCTCTACCTCAATCTTGATGAAAGGTAACCAAGGGGCTTCTCTACCTCAGAACCTGGGACGATTAAGAGGCTTCTCTATCTCAAGCTTAAACTGTGGCGGCTAAGGGGCTTCTCTACCTCGATCTTGATGGAAGGTGTCCAAGGGGCTTCTCTACCTCGATCTTGATGAAAGGTGACCAAGGGGTTTCTCAACCTCAGAACCTAAATTGTGGCAACCAAGGGGCTTCTCTACCTTGATCTTAACGAAAGGTAACCAAGAAGCTTATCTACCTTGAAACCTGGGTTATGGCAACCAAGGGGCTTCTCTACCTCGGAACCTGGATTGTGGCATTATTCTTGAAGATTTGTTCATGGAATCATGGAGATTTGTCCATTGAAGATTTGCTATCAGAGATTTGTCCTTTGAAGATTTGTTCACGGAGATTTGTCCTTTAAGGATTTGTTCATGAGATTTTTCCTTTTAAGATTTGTTCACAAAAATTTGTCCATTAAAGATTTGTTCTTGGAGACTTGTCGTTGAAGATTTGTTCATGGAGATTTGTCCTTTGAGGATTTTTTCAAGGAGATTTGTCCATTGAAGATTTGTTCTTGGAGATTTGTCCTTTGAAGATTTGTTCACAGCAACAAACAAATAATATTAGGGTTTCTGGGCTGCGGCTTGTGCACGCAAGAACAAGCCTACGTGCGCAGGCAAGATTATGCATACATAGCCTCTTGCCCAGAAAACCTAAAAACACCAACACAGAGCAGAACCTCAAACCAGGAATTCTAACAACCTAACATGCAAACAACATAAAAAGAACTGCAAAACTAACCTAAACAGACATACATAAACATAAAATATGCAAAGAAACAAGATTTAAACAGAAAAGAAAGACTAAAAAAGCAAAAGAAGGGTTGAAGCTTGATACCTCAAAAGGGAGTTCCCAAGCTTTGATTTTGACCGTTCCCCTCGATAAAATCTATCACAATCCAAAAAAAGCAGTGATTAGGAACTTTAAACTTGAAGGATTGGGGCTAGAAAAGGTCCCAATCAAATAAAAATAACTTGAGGCTGTTTTGTGAAAAACTCCCATTTGATTCACTATTTTCTAAAGAATCTTAGGTTTTTCCCCGTGGGATTTCTGTGTGTTTTGAAAACGTATCATGTAAGGCTTTATATAGTGGAAAAAATGGGGTTTGGAACGGCTCCTAAACGATGTGAGATTCATCCAAACCTCAACCATTATTGCAAAAAACTTGCCTTTTTATGTTTCTAAAACCCTAGCTGCGTATGCAAGAATGTGCTTACGCATGCTTTGCCCCATATACGCAGGCCGTTGCCCATGTACATGGGCTGAGGGCCACTTTCATCATTTTATTTCCAAAAATAGATTTTTGCTCATTTGAAAGGTTATATTTTCCATTTTAACACTCCTCAAGTTAATTTGATATTTGATTGAGCTCTAAACTGGCCTTGGGCCTTAGAATTTAAGCATCATTGGGGAACAGGGCCCCGAGTCATAAGGGGTACAAAATACGATGTCTACAGTTGTGTAAATGTTTGTTTTACATTATTTTGTTCTTGTATATATTATGCTTGCTCCTAAGCCTTTTTTATTTTTATGGTCTTATTATTAATGTTGAATATTATACTTATCTTGTTCATTCTAGATGGGTATTGGACCATTATCCAAGGCTATTCATGGGAAATACCCTTAGAGGGAAGAAATCTCATCCACCTAGGCATCTAGGATTTTATTTATTGCTTATATTTTCTTGCAATCCCATTTACTTTCAAGGACCCAATGTGCGACAACCGGAGGGGGGAAACTCTCCTGGGAGCATCCACAACTTGGCGACTCTGCCTAAGATGGTTAGAGAGTTTAGGCCTAAATTGCTCTGTCTTGAGTGACCTGTTTTTGTTTGGATGTAAATATCCCGCTTCAAGTGGTCCCTTTGGCGAAAATTTCTCATTCTTGAGTGGCTTGTTTGTGTTTGGATGTAAATTTCTTACTTCAAGTGGTCCCTTTGGCATAAATTTCTCATTCTTGAATGGCCTGTTTGTGTTTGGACGTAAATTTCTCGCTTCGAGTGGTACCACAAACTTCAGGTGGAGTCCTTCAAACTCAATGGTAGAGTCCTTAAATCTCAAAAATATCCCAGATTTTCTTTTGTCTCTTATGGTAAATTTCTTGTTCCCAAGATTGCTTGCATGTATGTGTGTCATGAAGGTAGAGTCCTTAAAACTTGAAAACATCCCAGATTTTCTTTTGTGTCTCTTATGGTAGATTTCTTGTTCACATGATTGCTTGTATGTATGTGTGTCATAAAGGTAGAGTCCTTAAAACTCAAAAGCATCTCAGTGTTTTTTCTTTTATGTGGTTTTTGAGTTTTTCACACTTCTTGTTGAAAGTGCACTAATCACCTTTTTTAAGCACACCTCCATGTTTGCGTGATTGCTTGCATGTTTGTGTGTAGTGAGTGTGTGTGTGTGTGTGGACTCAAAATTTATTAACTTACAAAATGTTTGTCTTTTCAGGCTTTTAACTATACTTACAAAGCAAGCAAAGTTAAAATAATAAAATAATAAAAAAAAGGGCATCTATAGACACCTCATTTTGTACCCCATTAATAAATTTTGGTCCCCAGCCCCAATGATGAGCTTGACATCTGTCAACCAAGGGTAATTAAAGAGTTCACAATAGTTTGGAAGTAATCACAACTCAAAAGTCGCGTTGAATAAGATTTTGAAAAATGACCTTTGCTCATTGTTTTGAACATAACTATTAATTCACAAAGTATTTTTGAGTGCGATTTGTTTCATTGGAAAGTAGACATCCTAGGCTTCAATTTGAACACAAAATTTTGCCTAATGTGGATTCATATTGAGTGAGTTATGGCTGTTTGATGTTGGGCCATCAAAGCTGCCAGATTAGGGTTTTTGGTGACGCATGACCCGACCATGCGTACATAGGGTCATTTCCAAAATCCTAGAACTTCAATTTTAGGGGCCCAAAACATCATTCTTTGATGTGGGCCAGCCCCTAGACCCTTAGGAATGTCCAAATACCATTAAAAACCCCTAAAACCCATAATTTCAACTTATAAATACTCACCATATGTCTCCAACCAAAACCCTAGCTAGTGAAAGTTATTTTTTGGCCTCCATAAAACCCTATTTTTCTTTTCTAAAACTCACACACAGTACCTTTGCACATTTTTTACAAATAAAAAACCTCTCTTTAGTTAGTTCTAAGGCAAAAACTATTTTCCCAATTTGTTTTCTAAAACCTTTTTAATTATAAGTTTGTTCTTGAATTGTGATCATCCTAAAAACTATTGTGTTCTTCAATTATTCTTGTTCCCTCAATTTAATCTTTGGGTTGTAGGCACTGAGGGGTCAATTAAATAATCTCAAGCAAGGTGAGTGTTCTTCCCATGAACTCCTCCATTGCTTAATACGATTCACATAAGTTCTTGATTTAGTTTCTCTATTTGTTATATTTGATTTGTTTATTGTTTTTAATTCTTTTGATATGTATTAATATGATTTTAGGTTGTTTATAATCTGTTTTGGTTGTTCTTGTTTTATTATTTTAGTTTTTATGTAAGTTTAACATGATTATTTATTTTATGTTAGTCATATTTATTTGGTTTGTTCATGGTTATTTGTTTATATTGGTTTGTTTTGTTTCCTTTATGTTAGTTTAGTGTTTAGGGTTCTAATATGCTTGTTTAATTTTTGTTTTAAAATCTTTGAATGATTAAATCAATAAAAATGTGATTTTTCAGTTTTGTGTTAAAGGATGCGTACGCATTATCGAGAATGTGTGCACACGGTTCGACCATGTGTATGCATAGTTAAGTATGCGCATGCACCCCAAACCCAGATTAGGGCAAAAATCTTGTTTTTATTTATTTAATCATTTTCACATGTTTATTGATTCATTTTGACTCTATTTAGGCTAATATATTGTGTTTAATTATTTTCTAGGTTTGTTTTAGTATTTTTGCCATGTTTGGTTTATTTAATATTTTTTCCTTGTGTGTTTTATTTAATTGTTATCTTTTCCTTTTTTAATATATATGTGTGATTGTGTTTTATTTGCTTCCTTTTATATTGTGATGTGATAATTAACATGTTGGGTGTGTTATTTTATTTAAGTGCATGATGTATGTTTAGGTTAAGAATTATGACTCTTTTAATAATTTCTTTATCTAAATATGATCCAGCAACACATAATGGAGGCCAGCCCACAAGCTGAGTGGTCTTGGGTGCCTAACACCTTCCCAAGCCATACCTAAACTCCGGACCCATAATCTAGTATGCAGACCTATATATGTAAGTGAGTGGCCCAAAAGGCCCAATATGGTTCCTAGACCTAATCTAAGTGGCCACTCCATTTTTCATCCTTCTCCACAGTCCATTCCCAAAGGCCAAGGCGTACTCCCTTGCACCCACAATGCAACAAGGAGGCCCAAAACTAGAAAGATTCATTTGACTTTGTAGGTTCTTGCATGATAGGCTCATAGCATATTTGTTACCTTAGGCTTTCTTTTCAAAAAGGCTTGATTTGGCTTATGATAGCAAATGGGCTATAGCCCTATGAACCTTTCAAGTTAAGACATACTTTTGGGATTTCGCATAAGCCTCTTATATGTGAGATACTTCTTTTCTTTTCATCCCAAAATCTTAAAGTATGCCATAACACTTAGGTCATCCTCCCAATTTTAAATCTTTTATTTGTCCTTTAGAATTAGGTGATCACAAGATTTATGGTTGAACAAACAAGAGATATAAAGGGTATCCTCTTTGATAGGATCTAGGATCTCTCAATGTGTAGGTAAGTTCCTTAAAGCTAAAGGGATAAATCAATAGGTCACTCACAACTAGGTGGGCTATTATTCCAACCTTGGGGCTAAATGGACCCCATATGGATTGGTGGACAAACTTTTAAAGCACTCAAATCCCATCATAGGCAAAGGCATAGATTGTGAGTTAGTGGGATGAACTTCAGAATGTCTTCGCCCTAAATGGAGCCTCCACGTTCCCACTCATCACCAACCATGGAAAAGGTATAAGAGAACCAAGTGATAGTGTATACAAAAAAATATTAGAAAAGCCTTTGTTAGGATTAGGAAATGGAACACATTGAAGTCAAACTTCTCTATGGACAGCGGGCAGTAGTGGTTTCCTCGTAGGAAGTACACCTCAGCCTAGAATGTACTAGGGAGGGGGTGGAAATGGAGTCACTACCTAACTTAGGTCTTGGAACCATATGTATAGCGCCCTTATGTGAAAGATTGGTCTTACCAGAGCACATGTCTAGAGTTTAGGTATAGGGATACGAAGGTGTTAGACACTCAACCCCGCCCAACCCATAGGTCGACCTCCACTCATTGTATTCCAAATCCTAATCTCATCAAAGGGTCTTCTAACATGTTATTTTAGACTCATATACAATTTAACATGCATCTAAAGCATTCAACATGGAATAGCATCCCATTGCATCACATGTTATATAGTCCTAACATCCACCTAATCAATTCATGCATTTATATCCAAGGGCATTAGACATCAACAAGACAACAACATCAAAGAGGCAGTAGCATCAAGAATCATCACATGCATATTCACCATAACAAACACATCCAATCACTTAAACACGACATCCTCATATCCAATCATACTATCATTTAAAAGATGTATGTTGATATTCATATGCATGACTTACCTCACTGCATCACAACACCTATGCATCAATGCATGTTCATGTTCTATGCATGCTCATGTTAATATCCAAACATGTGAAACACTAATCTAACCATTATACCAAAGAAACATTTTATCTTACTGGCCTAAAGACCTAAGCATGCAAAACTAAATCAAACAGGAGCTAAACATGTGAAAGAAAACTAAACAAAACAAACAACGCTTGAAGAAACTTGAATCTAGGTTTTTGGGCATAAGCATGCATGTTGTAGACACCTCATTTTATACCCCTTACGACTCGGCCCCTGTTCCCCAATGATGACATAACTCTGAGGCCCTAGGTTAATTTGGGGTCCAACCTTATGAAATTTTTACTTGAGGAATTATTCATGGAAAGAATAAACTTATTTTTGGAAGAATAAACCTATTTTTGGAAAAGAAAGGCTACCAGAAACCCTAACTATGCGTACACATACACACGTATGCGTACGCACACTCAAAGAATGCATATGTATACTTAAGGTATGTGTAAGCAACTAGGGTTCCAAAAAATATGAAAGGAAAGCTTTTTGCACATAAACCTATGTGGAACAAATCCCACATTGTCTAGGAGCCGCCCCTACATCCCTATTTTGCCACTATATAAAGCCATAAAAGACACTTTTTCAATATGAGGTGAATATACACAAGATTCACTAGAGAATAGTGAATCAAAGAGAGCATTTTTCACAAAACATCCCCAAGTCAAGTTTTACTTGGTTGGGACCTATTTTGGTCTTGGTCTTTACTAACCTACTGGTTTTGTTGTTGATTAGATTGACTAAGGGGAACAATCAATTCAAGCTCTAGAAGAGTTCTTGTGTTAAGGTAAAGGTTCTAACTTTAGCTCTTCACTTTATCATTGTTTTATTGTTTGTTTTTATGTTTTATTTGCTTTAATATGTTTGTTTAGTTTAGATTTACTTTGTGTTCTTATTAGAAGCATGATAGGTTGTTAGATTCCTTAGTTTTCTTTTGTTTTCTTTTCTGAGTTGCTGGGTTTAAGGTTCTGCACGTGTATGAAGCAGGCACACAACAGTTGGGATGCGCACGCATACCATATGTATGCGCACGCACACTTATGTCCAGAAACTCTAATTTATTTCTCTTTTGTGTGCTTCTTTTCTCTTTCTCATATTTAGTTCCCATTTAAATCTGTTCTTCACTTGTTTGAGTCTTGGGTCAATAGTCTAACATGCTTTGTTTTGTCTTTATGCTAGAAGTATAATTAGGGTTTATGTCCTTGTTGAATACCATGAACATGCATATAAACATGAACATGCATTAATGCATAGGCGCTGTGTTGCAACGAGGCAAGTGAGGTAAGTCATGCATAGATCACATGAACGTGTATTTGAGTGTTTGAACATGAGTCATTTGATATGTTTGGTTGAATGTCATAGGTCTTGGTTTAATGCTTAGATGATGTTTGTATAATCTGTCTTATGATGCTGATTTTGTTTATTTGTGCTAAATGCCATGATAAATGAATGTTAGGCTTGGGGATGATATTCCATAATTGATTGCTTTAGATGCATGTTAAAGTGTGTGCTAGTTAGGATAACATGTTAAAATACTCTTTAATGAGATTATGGTTTGGAATACAATGAGTGGAGATAACCCACGAGTCAGGTGGGGTTGGGTGCCTAACACTTTCCTATCCCCATAACTAAATTCCAGACACGTGCTCTGGTAAAGATTAGTCCTTCCACAAGGACACTATATTTATGGTTCCTAAACCTAATCAAGGTGGTGACTTCATTTACACCCTTTGTCACGGTCCACCCTAGGCCAAGGCATACATCCCACGAGATCCCAAAACTCATCGCAGGTGCTTGCACCCACAAATGTGCATGCACGAGGTATGTGTGCGCATCCTATATGCATGTGTGCGCATGCTATGAGTATGCATATGCATGCATGAAGCACGCATACACATATACACCCAGAAACATAAACCCAGAAAAACACTAAATAGACGATTAAAAACTGGAAATCTAATAACTTATCATACTTATAATATGAAGATTAAACAATTTATACTATAGATAGAGATATTAAAACAATAAAACAAAAAAGAAATAATCAAACAAACAAGAAAAATGAAGAGACAAATTTGGAACCTTTACCTCAACACCAGAACTCTTTAGAGCTTTGATTTGACTATTCCCCTCAGTCAATCTAATCAAGAACAAAATCAAGAAGGTTAGTAAGCTTAAAACTCGAAGATCAAAACCAAAATAGGTCCTAACCAAGTAAACTTTAACTTAAGGATGTTTTAGTATAAAAACTTCCTCTGTGATTCACTATTTTCTAGTGAATTAGGTGTGTTTTGATAAAAGAGCCTTTGAGGCCTTTTATAGTAATCATAGAGGGGTGTAGGACGGTCCCAAACGATGTGGGATTCACTCTACATGAATTTATGTCTAAAAACTTTCCTTTCAGGTATTCTAAAACCCTACATGCGCACGCATACTCGAGGCATGCATGCACATGCTCTATGTATGCATACACATACTTAAAGGCATGTGTGCACATACACGTGTATGCGTGTGTATGCTTAGGATTTTCCCTACACATTTTCTTTACCAAAATCATCATTCCAGTCAAAGTTTCACAAGATTGGGCCATAAATCAATCTTGGGCATCCCAATGATGTCGTCATTGGGGAACGGGGGCTCAGGTGGTAAGGGGTACAAAATAAGGTGTCTACACTTGCATGCTCATTTCCCTTGATTGTGTGCTTTATTTGCATGTTTTGTGCTTTCCTTTCTTTGTTCCTTTGATTGTCTATTGGTTTTTTGTTTTGTTTGTTTGTTGCATGTATGGGTGGAGCAAGTGCGCAACTTCTCAATGTAATCCAAAGGACAACGATCAATAAATTAGGGGTTTTAGCCCCACTGAGAGGTCCTTTCTTTCCTAGCTTTTCCATTTAGAACCATGTCTATAGCTTTCCTAGATTAGGATTTCCTTTCCTGTACCTTGCTTTGGGCCACAGCCTCTAGGTGTTGATATGTCTACTTTTCCTTTCTACTCTGTGTATATATGCATTGTGCATGTTATTTATGTTGTTAAATAGGTAGTAATGCACTTCGGATGATGGACATACATGGCTAGGAAGGTAACCCCTTTCTAATCATGGATGCTCTTAACCTTGGCGTGTGGATATGCATTCAAGGCTTGTGATGTAGATGCATATTCATGCTTAATTAGGTGCATGACCTACCACATATGTGATTGCCCCTATCTATGTTAGCTAGTGACATTGGTTTCCCTGTGCCTACGACATGCATCATGTGTTTAATACTTCAGTGAGCCTGCCCTAGTCCGAGTACACTAACGCATGCCGTATACACAGGAATGAAACTCTGCCAATGTGTTGTAGTGCACCAAACGCGAAACTCAACCAGAAATCCACCGTGAAAATGTGGCAACTTCTTGCCATATTCTTACTGCGAAAGCTTGGTGAGAATAATGTTTTGTGTGATGTGACACACCTGACCTGAAATGTTACCAGATTTCCACCATGAAAATAAGGTGAAATGATGCCAGATTTTCATCATCGAAATTTGATAACAATTTCAAATGTGCTAGCAAAGCATCGATAAAGGCCACACCCCTACTCCAAATCAAACCTCAAAGCCCAATTTATCTAAAGCCCTAAAAGCTAATGCCAATAACTTGTTTTCTCTGCCAATAACCGAAAATTAAGATTTTACCAAAATAAAATACTTTCTCACAATAGGCTTTATAGGGTGTCTAACACCTTCCCCACATGTAACCAGACTTCCGAATTCAAGAATCAAGATTTTTACCATCCATTTTGTTTAGGGAAATGATCTTTTTCTTAGCCTAGGATTGGTAATAAAATCAAATAGAGTCAAGTGACCAATCATACCTAGAAAAACCCAATAATTGGTGGCGATTTCACAACTTTGGTAATAATCAATTAAAAAATGACTCAACTAATTAGTCACACACTAGAGGTTGCCCTTTTTACCCTCTTCACAGCACCCGAGCTTGTGCAACTGCCCTTCTGGGGGTAAGGGGGTGCATGTGTCACTGTACGGGGTGGTCGACCATCATGAGGTATCGACATCATGCATGGGAAGTACACCTCAACCTAGGGTGGACTGGGCGGAGGGTATTAATGATGTTGCCACCGAGATTAGGTCTAGGAACAATATACATAGCACCCTTGTGGAAAAATGACTGATCTTTACCAAAGCACATGTCCAGAGTTTAGGAGTGAGGATGAGAAGGTATTAGGCACCCAACCCCACCCCACCCGTATGTCGGCCTCCACTCATTGTGTTCCAAATCATAATCCCATCAAAAGGCCTGCTAATAGGTTATTCTACACACACACACATAATCTTATCCTAACATGCATCTAACACACAACATGGCATCTTATCACATTCATGGTATAAAAGGAAAGGAGTTCAAATAAAACAAGCCAAATCAATTAAAACAAATCAAATATTTAAGGAAAAAAACATGTCAAATATATTGTGGAAAATTCAAGAAGAAAATCATGGCAAGAAATTAATTAGAATATTCTTACCTAATCAGAGTCAAGAATAAATAAACATGGAAAGTATCATAGCAAATCAATCATGCAATTAAAACAAAGATTCTGCCATTTTCTAGGTCAACATGCGTACGCATCTTTATGAGCATGTGTATGCACCTTCAAGCATACATGTGCATGTTCACTCAGAAACATGAATCCAACAACGTTTTCACATGTTCAAAACAAATTATCACATGTTCATATATCAATTCAACTCCTCAATCAAACACATGGTAAGACACAACAAATCAAATCTATTCCTAAACATGATCAAGAAAAAAGTAAAAATAAAACAAACAAATCAATATCTATTTCTAAACATGCATAACATGTAAATCAAATAAAAACAATAAGAATACAAGTTATAAAAAATCCAAATTAAGTAAAAGTCGTGGAGAGAGACTCGCCTTACTTACGGATCACAACTTGATAGATATTTAACTAGCCCCTCAGTGCTAGCTATTTAACCAACCTCTCGGTGCCTACACAACAATAATCAATGAGATATCAAGGGAATCAAAGAACTCAATGGAACTTTAGTTATCGTAACTCAAAAATAAAAGATGTTCTTAAAAGCTTTGAAGAATGTCTTGAAAAACATTTTCTCTATCAAAATGGCTCTTAGATATAGGTTTTACAGATCTAAATCATGGCTCAAAGATGAAATCTTTTCTTAAGAAAAATAGGTTTTCATGAAGAACACAATAAAAAATATTCTTTCTCTAAAAATATTTCATAAAGTTTGAAAGAAAGCTTTGAAAGATCCTTGGAAAATAGTTTTTCGCCTAAGTGAGAAATAGAGAAAGCTTTTTGAGAGAGACAAAAATGTGTGTGGTTCTAGGGTTTTAGAAGGTTCAACGTGGAAGAAAGGTGGTGAAAATTATCTCTCTCTAGCTAGGGTTTGAATTTGGAGGCATAAGGTTGTGTGTGTGTGTGCTTGTGTGTGTCCTCAAACTAGAGTTTTCGGAGTCATTTAGAGGGCTTTGGATGTTTTTAAGGGTCTAGGGGCCGGCCCACATCAAAGAATGATGTTTTGTGACTCAAAAACTAAAGTTCTGGGCTACTGGAAACAAGGCTGCGTACACACCCTTACCCCCATGCGTCCGCATGCTTTCCAAGAACCCTAATTTCAACTATATTGTTGGTCCAACTTCAAACAGCCATAGCTCACTCAATATAAATCCAAATTATGCAAAACTTATGTCCAAATTAAGGACCAAGATATCTATTTTCCAATGAAATAAACTTCACTCAAAAATTATTCGTGATGCAAAAGTTATGATCAAAATAGTGAGCAATGGTCATTTTTCAGCATCGTTTTCAAAGCAATTTAAGCACTTTTGAGTTGTAATTACTTTCGAACTATCAAGATAACGTCAATTACCCTTTATAGACATATCAAGCTCATCATTGGGCCAGGGGTTAAAGGTTATTAACGGGGTACAAAATGAGGTGTCTACAATGGGCGATAAATGGCTTTTGGGTGGCAAAATGGGGTAACAACAAACTAAAACCTAAATATCATAAGACATAATGAATTGTAATTTAGGTTTTCTATGTGTTAATTTCATTAGCATACCTAAATCACATACAATGCAACTCCTAAACTATTCATCAAATGAATGAATAATGTCCAGTGTTCATATAATCTTAGAAAATAAAACATTTTTATTAATTAAAAAACTATCATGAAAATTGGATTAAAGGGAAAAAATCCCAACACCAATTTTATTATAAACTAAAATTATATTAAATTTTCTATATTGTAGACAAAAACACTAATGATAATACCCAACAACTTCAAGTTCAATTTATAAATTGGTATAGAAAAGTTTGTATCTAAACTTCGTTTTTTTTTATAGGTTAATTTATAATGAATTTTTTGCAAATTTCTTTTCCTTTACCTAATATGTGATATACGTTTTTTACGTCGAACTTTATATATTTAGTTATTTTTATAGGAGATTTCATTTTTTTGCTTATGACAAGTGCGATTAAGGTTAATCTTTAGAATATGACAACTACTTTTTCCTTATGTCTTACTAGTGAATATGAAAAAGTTAATTAGTGTACTATTAAGTATTAACCAAAAACTTAATAATTTATGTATTTCTGTTTTTCAATACAACTGAAAAAGTAATTTATTTATTAAATATAAAAAAAAAATTATAAATCATATGAAATAATAAATATTTAAAAATTTTAGGTTAAAATGCAGTGAGTTTTACCATAATTTATTTCAATCTTTTAGTTTTACTTTCATTCATTTCAATCATTTAAATTTTGTGTTATTTAATTAAGGCATCTCCGTAACTTTCACTAATTTTTTTTTTTTTTTTAATTTGGAAAATATTTTTCAATCATTAATTAGATTCTTTTTAATTTAAAATTTTTGAAAGATAAAATTAAAAATTGAACAGTTGTTGATGCCCACTTTGGCAAAAAGGCCCAATAACAAGAAGAAGTCCAACAATATAAAAGGGGTGAAGGAAGGAGAGTTAGCAAAGTAAGAAAAACTATTAAGCCCGAATGGCAGGAATAATGGTCCAAGCCTATAAAATAGTAAAAAATGTCACAAAGAAAGCAAATGGGCCCAAGGGAGCCTAGAGAAGGAAGTAGTAAGCCCATGGGAATTATAAGAAATGGAAAGCAAGCAAAGATGGGTCGGAGAAGCCCAAAGGAAGGAATTAGTAAATGGGGTTAGTGCAATGACCAACAAACCCCAAAGTAAAGGATATGTTAATTGGGCCATGGAAGCCTGAAAGATTTAGCAAAAACCCATGGGAATGTAAGAATGGAATGGGCCGAGGATGCCCAAACGAATAAAATGGGCCAAGAAAGCCCAAGATGGTATGAGAATTAACCCAACAGAAATACTAAGCAACATGAACTGAATAAAGGAAAAGCACATGGCAGGCCCAAAGGAGGCCCAGCAAACATAAGTCAAATGATAACATGGCAAAAGCAATGGAGTGGCACAGCAGGAATACTAGTCGACCCACAAACCAAAAGTAAGAAGAGACAGGGGCTGAATTGAAGGAGGAAGGGCCCATGCCCAAGCAAGACCCAAACCAAGGAAGAAACGATGTGCAAAGAATGAAGACCCAGTGATTCATCCACGCCACAAAGTGTTACAAATGAGCAGCAGAACATGCAGCAAAGACCAGACAAACCCGTAGGCTATGGTAAACGCGTGAACAGCAGACAAATTATGGACTCACATTAAAGTGGAGTGTGCACAAGGCTCAGGCACCACCCATTTGTACCCAGCCAATATAAGGGCGGTGGGTCATGGGTCAGAGGTAAGAGAATGTATGGTCTAGCAGTGGGGAGAAAGAGGAAGTCTATTCTAGGATTCACACTCAAGCTCTTTTGAGGGAAATGTCCTGCTAGGATGACATACCACCCAAAACAGGGAAAGCTGAGCTGGAATCACTAGGTGCATGCCATAAGAATTAGAAAGAGAGAATACCCAACCTTTATCTAGATGGGAATGCCACAGAGAGCAAAAAAACAAAAATAAGACTCTTTTGTCTAGAAATGGAACGTGACACAGCCAGCACAGGGTAGTGGTGCTAGTTAAGCACCCAGCAAACCAGTGGGTGGCCTAGGAAGGACACCCATACCAGGCCAAAAGCAGTTGAGGGGTCAAACAGTAAAACTTATCACAACAGACAATATAAAAAAGGGCTTGGCTGTGCACAGCAAAGTGGGGGAGGCAAGCAGTAAAGAGGAACAAGTGAGAAAAATAACAAGAGAGAAAACAACGGAAAAACAAGGAAAAATAGAGGGAATATGGGAGTGAAAAAGGAAATGGAAAGCAGAGAAAGACAGAGAGGATAAAAAGTGAAGTGAGGAAGTAAGAGTATGATAAAGCATGCATCAATAGACTACCCTCTTCTCTCCCTCTCAATAGCCTACCCTCTGGTAAGTTAAAGGACTTGAAATTGAGCCATTTAGGCCCATTCTTTCAAAGTATGCAATTTCCATGGCAGGATCTTCCTGTTAGACTGCCCACATTGGAGATTAGTTCCCTTCTTGGACCTAAATCTACCAAGGAACCAAGCACAGCAGACTAATCCCCCTTTCCCCTCTTTTATTGTATTTGATTAAGCATTAACATTATTCTTCTTTTTATTGTTGCTAACTTATTTCTACCATACTCACATTACTGTGTTTTTCTTATTGAAAGAGTGGTTTAAATATTATCTTTTGTTGGTAGTAAACATGTCTTTCTATTCTTGTTATATTATGTGTATCCTGCTATAACATTTTTGTGACAGCATCCTCTACCATGGACACGTGATCTCAGCAAAAAGGGGTCCTAACTTGCGCACAAGCTGGCTTGAGGTGAGTTTCAATTGAGCCAGTCCTAACTCTCCTACCCCAGAACTATTGGGCTATAGCGTGGCAAGAAATAGTCTAGCCCAGAACCACGAAAAGGCCCACCACAACAGTTAATCAAAACATTTTAACAAAAGTTTATAAATAACCCTTAGTTGAAAAAATTGAAATTTAAAAGCTTGACTTGTACCTGATCAAATTAAGAGTCTATTTGGAATCATCTTATTTTGCTAAAACTAAAAACGTTTTACTGAAAGTACTATAGATAAAAAAAAAAAAGTTAGCTGAAATAGTTCAGTGAGACCCATGAATAGTACCAAAAAGTGCGGTAAGGTCCATGAATAGTAACAAAAACAAGCTAAATAGTAAAATAAATTAGCAAAAATATTTTTTCCCAAACACACACTAAATGTCTGTTTGGTTTGCATTTTAGATTCACACGTCTGTGTCTGGCTTCTTCTTTTTTTCTTTTTTTTTGACTAGCGCCTCTTGCACTGTTCATGGGACATGAACAATGTATTAAAGCAAATGAACAGTAATTTAAAAAGTGAACAATAATCGGAAATTATTTTTTTATTATTTTCAATTTTTAGCAAAATAAACAGTATCATGAACAATGAATTAAGGTAAATAAACAGTAATTTAAAAAGTGAACAGTAATCAGAAATTATTTTTTTATTATTTTCAATTTCAACAAAATAAACAGTATTCAAACGCACACTAAATCTGAATTAGCCCATTATTCCATCTATTATTAGTCAGTAATAGAAAGTTACTGAAGAGTTTTGATCGAACGGCTGATATACAGTTTAGCAACACGTTGCATCGCGATCCAACTAAAAAAAAAATCTGAGGAGAAAATTGGAAAATTAGACAAACAAAAACAATGAGTACTGACACAGAAAGAAAAGAAGACGAGGCCACGTCAGCAAAGAAGAGAATTTAAAAAGACGACGTGAAATATCAAATATCAAATATGAGCACACGCCAAACACATTACCTCTTTTTTTTTTAAAAGGTTAAATATTAAATGCGCATCACGTGCTTCTTACAACTCCTCCTAACTCCTACCCACTACCTTCACGTGCTCTTCACCACCTTCATCACTGTGTTTTTTTTTTTTTTTTTTTAACTTTTATTATTGGATTCAATTGACAATTGAAGATTAATGTGATTTAAACATGTGTAGTGGGGCCCACTATAAAAGCGTGGCGCGCGTTTTCTGTGCTAAACGTGTTTGTTCTGAGTATACATGATGGAGCCGCCCAAAACGCGTGATAGGCGAGCTGGAGAGGAGTGCGTGATGAATAATAAATAATACTAAAATAATCATCAATTAATAATTCATTTGTCATTTTCCAGTTAAACATATCTTTGTGTTATACTTTTTTTTTCTTTTTTCTTGGTAAACACCTTTGTATAATTGTGTTATACTTATACTACACCTTGAGCATTCACAACAAAGGTTTATGTTCATGACAAGGGACAATGTGAATGCTATTTTTCATTTATGTTTAATTGCTGAATTGTTCTTTCTTCTGTTTTTCACTTTGCTTATTCATGGTCTCTTTGGAATGTATGAGAGCTCCATCTCTTTCTTTCCAAAAAGTTCGAGTATTTTGTCATGGCACTTGAACAGGTGCTATTCTAAAGACTACACACAACAAAGGTGTAAGAGCATCAGCATTTATGGTACCAAATTTTTTTTTTTTTATACAATATAAAAATTCTATTATAGCTTAATCTAAGTGTATACGTGTAAAGCTCTCTTCTGGAGACTTGAACCCCCAGCTCTTGCCTCCTACACCCTACAAGCATTTATACCTATGAAGTGACCATTGCACCAAAAGTGTGCAGTGGTTATGGTGCCAAAAATTTAGCAATTTGATACTACAAAAAGTTACTTTATATATTTTACTGCTTCACTTTTACAAAATACTCAACATCAGTGGTTTTATTTTAACATTTAACATAATAAAACAATATATCTACTACAATAAATAACAACCATCACTACCAATACAATAAATTAATATATCTACTACAATAAAAAATAAATATTATCACCAACACAATAAAATAATATATCTTTAAATAAATAAATAAAATTTACCATCTTAACTACAGTGCACAACCATCTTTGGCTATGCACCGTAACTTAACAGTTAAAAAATTTGGCTTTTCTTCACTGATTTAGCACACTTTTGTTCCACTTTTGTTATAGTTAAGCTGGGTTTGGATACTAATGAAAAAAGACGCCTCTCCGTCCTGCGTTTCCCTTTTTTTTTTTCTTTTCTTTTTTTTGAGAATCTGTGGCAGTGGTTTGTTTTTCAGTGGGTCCTGTGCACTGTTCACGGGACCCACAAACATCTTTTTTCAACAAAATTTTCATTAAAAATGGGTCCCACGACACTATTCACATATTTAAAAATTATTTTGCTACAGTATTTTCAGTTTTCAGTTTTCAACAAAATAAGCGGTATCCAAACGGACCCTTAGTTGCTAAATTTAGCATTTTACTTATTTGCCTCCACCAATAATAATGCTCTTAAAAAGCTAAAAAGCTATTTCTAACACCTCAAACTCCAAAAAGCACACTTTAGAGCATTCACATCAGATCATTTAAAATCTTCTAAAATACATCTACAGTGCAAATTTTACACATTTTGAGCAAAAAAACACCCACATCAGTGGGTGTAAAAATTTGTAAAACCGGTCATATTTTTCCATGAGCTACAGTACCCGTGTAAATATACACGGGTACTGTAGCTCATTTATTTTTTATTTTATTAATTTTTTCTCTCTCTTCTCTGGTTGGTCTCTTCTTTTTTCCTTTTCTCTCACTCCTCATTTACTCTCTGCTTCAACCACTCATCTGGAAGCTCTTCTTTCTTCAAGCATTTTTTTTTACGTTGTTTTTTTCTACATCTGTAAGGTCTCAACCATCAGGTAAACGGAGAACATGGCGTCCTCTTCGTCGGCGTCGACTTTGGCGAGAGCCTAAGGAGGCTCTGATCAACCTTCGCAGCTGCAGCAGAGGAATGGGTCTGATCAACCTTCGCTCCGATCAACCTTGGGTTTTGGCTTGAATGGGTCTGGGTTCAGCTTGATCTGGGTCTCGGCTTCAACTGGGTTTCAGCTCCGATCAACCATGAGAATGAGAAACAAAAAAAGCACAAAGCAAGTAAACAGATCTGGGTTTCGGCTTGATGGTGGCGGGTGATGATGACAGTGGTTGGGTTTGAGAGAGAGAGAGGTAGTGAGAGAGAGAGAGAGGTAGTGAGAGAGAGAGAGAGGCAGTGAGAGAGAGACAGAGGCCATGAGTGAGAAAATAATAAAAAAAATGTAAAAGAATGTATATTTTATTGAATAAATGTGTAGAATAGATAAACTGATGTGGGTGTTTTGTAAAAATGAATGTGTAAAATAGAAAAAGTATGTTTTAAATGTGTAAAATAGACAAATTTTTCCACATGTTGATGTGAATGCTCTTATTGGTGGTACTAAATCTAAATTTTTTTAGCAACCAACTACAGTAAATTGCTACTAATAGCAACTACTGTAGCAAGTTGCTAGTTTTTGTTTATTAATTTGTCTCATCTTTATCAAATCATTGTCTCTTCTTCTTAAAAAAATCGGTGCCTCTCTCCTCTGCCAACTATCTTTCTATTCTCTCTCTCAACTCTTAAGTCTATGCCACTCTCTTCTCTCTCTCAACTCAGTGCCTTTGTCTCTTTTCTTCGTCTAAGCTCACAAGTTGGTACCTCTCTCTCCTCTGCCTCTCTTCCTCTAATGTCGATTTCGTCCTCCAACCTATCATTCTCGTGTACGAATCCTTCTCCAACTCTGATTTTGGCCTTTCTTGGATTGCTAGATCTATTTTTTGGGTTGTAATGGGTTGTGTGTTGCTAGGTTTTATGGGTTGTTTGGTAGTGACGATGGTGGGTTGCTCTTAGGTTTTGTGAGTGGCGGTGACTTTGCTAGTTTTTATTAGCAGCAGTGGTGGTGGGTTGTGGAAGTGGGTGTTGGTAAAGTGTGTGGCGACATGTTTGGCAGAAGGTGTAGCAGGGTGGAGGTTCGATGCTCCTTGTTATAAGAGGAGCTAGGTGGAGAGAGTTGGGATACATTAGGTATTATTGAGATGTTATCATGTGTGATCAAATGTATTCATGTTTTAGTAATACAATGATGTCACATATTTTTATTAGTGGATGTAAACCAAAGGTTTTACACTAGGTCTTTATAGAATTTAATCACACACACTTCTAACATGAATGAGTAATTCATTTAATCAAATATCCAACTTGCTCTAAACAGGCTTCCAAAATTGTTTTTTAAGAATCTAATCGGCTTCTAACCTAATTGTCACATATCCCTTTCCTAGTTTTTGTAACACATATTTGACTTGCCTAGTTGCCTCCTTCCACTCTCACCTAAGAGTGGCAATTCATGTTCACGTGTCGGGTTGGTGTCGTGTCGACTCATGAGTATTCGACTATATGGATCAACCCTAAACTGACATATTTATTAATCGGGTCAAGATTCATCAACCCTAATACAACCCGTTTATTAAACGAGTTAGTCGTGTCAACATGTTTATCAGATTTTATCAAAATGAAAAAAAAAAATAAATAAATAAAACTAATTTTAGTATTAACCAAATTGATATGAATTATGAAAACCAAACAAATAAATAATGAGTAATTGCATCACTAATAATCATTCAAAACTAAAACATATCTCAATATCACAAATAATCAATCATAATATGTCAAAAAAAAAAAAAAAACCACAACAACTAATAAGTTTATATACCTAGGGTTTTAAGGGTATATTGGTAAAATGTCATTTAATTAAACGGGTTAAACAAATCAAATGGATTTCATGTGATGGACACTAACTCAACCCGTTTATTAAACGGGTCAGTCGTGTCAACCCGAATATGACACAAACTCATTAAGCCTCAACCCATAACCTATTAATTTCGTGTCGTGTCGTGTCGGGTTCACGGGTCATATCCAATTTTGCCACCCTTCTCCCACCCAAAAAAAGGAAAAAATTGACTTTCCAAAATATTTAATCCTCATTTTGGCATTTTCTTTATTTAACATCTTCTGTCATATTTTTTTTAAAATATCTTTGTTTCTCTTCTCTAGGTATCTTGTGTCTGTGGTTTGATCTCTTTTTCCCACTACTTATCAGTCTTATCTATTAAAAAAATATTGTATTATCTATCTACACTTCAAATGTATTCGAAGTAGTTAAAAAGGAGAAATAGAATAAGGTTAAAATATATTTTACGTCTTTAAGTTTTGGGTCACTTTTAAATTGCTCTCTCAACTCTCAAAACTTTGGTTTTTAATCATTTCAATTTTGCCAATGTGCCATTTCCTTTACTCTCCATCACATTTTACCGTTAACTTGTCTAAAAATAGCATTTTTTTTTTTCAGTAAAAACCCCAAAAAAATGATTTTTTTTTTCTTAAATTGTTAATAGTAAGATTTTAACATATGTTAATGGAAGGAGCATATTGATATTGTTGTAATAGTCGAAGGTATAATTTTTAAGATTTAATAGTTTTTTTTCAGAGAAAAAATTTAATAGTTAAAGCAAATGATGTAGAAGCGATTTCAAACTTAATGGATGTAAGTAATATATTCTTGTGTAACCAAAGTAATCAGTCAAGGATACCCACCATTATATCAAGGAAGGATAAATGTTTTTCACCAAAAAAGGAGAAATTAATGTTAATGTTTATGTTTTCTTCCTAAAAAATTTATCTAAATTTCAAATTATTTTGAATTTTAATTACATGTGTATACGTGAATTTTAAAAGGTATGTTTTGTTTTTTAATTTACCCTTGACAATTTGTGGGAGCGACAAAATTGACCATAATATAAGAAAGAAAGAAACGCGTGGAATGTTTAATAGATTAGAATTAGATAACATTAAAAAGTTTGATGTAATACATTCTTTACCCAACAGATAAACAAGCTACTAAAATGTTCCTCAAAAAAAAAAAAAAAAAAAAAATACTAAAATATATTTTCTTTTCTTTTTCCTTAAATCAAATTGGAAAACGAGCCCTCAATTTGAGACCTTTCGCTGGGAATCATTTTCAACTTTTGTTTTGCCTTTGATTCTACTCAATTAAGTTCCACCAATTGGCCTTGCCGTTACAGCTCTAAATGACACTTTAATCTTTTGTATTAAGTTACTTCGAAACCTAAACTTATCAGATTTCTTTTTTTATTCTTTTACTTTTATGTACCCATGATTTCTTTGTGTAACTTTCAACAATGATAATGCCAATGAAAAAAAGAAGCACAAACGAATGGTTATATTAAGAACAATAGTATTGGTGGTACTAAAAAGTCATATTGCTATTTTTAGCACCACTAATACTAAAAAGCATGCTGCCTGCAATAGTTGTACCATAGCTAAAAAAATTTAGCTTGTTTCTACAATTTACAACCATTTATGCGCTCTTTTGGTTTTTTAAAAAATATTATTATTACACTAGATGATTATTTGCTATTATTTGGTTGTTATAGTTGTTTGTTGTAGTAGATATATTATTTTATTGTTGTTAACATATTATTTTATTATAGTGAATATATTATTTTATTATATTGAAGAGTAAAATAAAACCACTGATGTTGAATGTTTTGTAAAGTAAAAAAGTAAAATAGACCAAGTAGCTTTTTATAGTGCCAAATAACTAAATTTATGGGTTAAGTTTGGTTGTACATTTTTTTGTTAAAAACTTTTTTTTTTATTAACGTTTGGGCCCACTCAGTCAACCTCATCTTATTTTCATGACTATGAAGCTTACAAATGTACCAACAGGCACAACATGTGATGGAAAAGTTTTTCCATCAATTAAAATTTAAATAAAAAAAGAAAAAAAAAAAGAATTGGAGATAAGTGTAGACATCTACACAAGTAGTGATAACGAATCTGAAGAAGTAGTAAAAATTAAGCCAGGAAAAGTATCAAAGCAACTGAGAGCATTCACATCTCATAATTCTATCCCATCTTATTTTACTATCTCAAAAAGTTACTTTATTAATTATACCATACCATTTTACAATACTCTCAACATCCCTACTTTTATTTTATAATATAACACAATAAAATAATATATCCCAAAACTCAAATAAATAAAAAATCCAAAACCCAAAAACCCAATAAGAGAGAGAGAGAGAGGAAATGATAAAGTAAGTGAATAAAATATTAGTTTTTTTTTTATTTATTTTTTTAGAATTGAGCTATAGTGCAATTCTACTTTTAGAATAGCACTGTAGCACTATTGCAATTTTTTTTTGCAATAATTGGTTTTTACAAGTCCAGATGTGTGGGGAGTTTTGGACTTTTATGCTAAATTTTCCCTACATATGGCATATGCCATTCCTAATGTGAATGCTCTAATGATGGATTGGGATATTCATATGATAGATGTTCTTCTTGAGGGATGGGTTATGCAAAACCATCATTCTTATTTATTTATTTTCTTTTGGCACGTAAGTGCATCCATTATAGTAGAATTCAATAATGATTTTATTCCCATTTATATAAAGTTAAATCACTTTCAAGGTCGGGCTCTTACATTTGGAGAAGTATTCTAGAGGGTCGGGATGTGATTCTTAGAGGCTTTAGGTGTTGGATTGGGGATGGGATATCTGTGAAGATATGGCAAAATCATTAGTTGCCAAGAAAACATCCTCTCCTAGTATCATCACCCACGGTCCCTTCAATGGAGGAAGCCACAGTGGATACCTTGATCGAGGCAGAAGCAAGGCAATGGAACTATGAGATGATTGATGGTATTTTTGCCCCACAAGAAGATAAGTTAATCAAAAAATTCCTCTTGCACAAATTGGGTCAAAGGACACCCTTTTTAGCCTCTTACAAAGGATGGAAGCTATACCTACAAATTTGGTTATTGTTTTTTGAAGGAGGAGGCAAAATTAGAGCTCTAGGAAGAGTCTAAGATTCAAGGTAAAAATCTATGGAAGGGGACTTGGTCTCTACATGTACCAAACAAAATGAAGAATTTTATTTGGATAGCTTGCCGAAACTCACTAAACTCACTGCCCATGAAGATGAATTTGGTTTGTCAAACTGTAATTGCTAATCTCGCTATTGAAAGATGCTATGAAACTAGTGGTTTGCTAATTGAAGATGTGCAGCATTGTTCTAGTTTATTTAATCAATTATGTTACTCTCATGTTAAGAGAAAAGACAATATAAGGTTGCTCATAATCTTGCTAAGTATACTGTGCATGTCTTAGACTTTCTTAAGTGGACGAAGGATGTTCCGCCACAATTTCTTTTTGTAATCCAAGCAGATTTAGCTGAGTTTTTTTTAATTAAAGTTCATGGTCTTTTCTCTCCAAAAAAAAAAAAAAAATTATAAAATTATAAATAAATAAAAAAACCTTATCATCAAGATTTTCATTAATTTTTACTATTTTCCAATTTAAATTGAAGCCTCTTAACAAACCCCTTTTTCCCTTTTTTTTCCCATTCTTTTTTTATTATTTCACTCGCACAGAAGAGAGTCCGAACCTATTTGCTATTTCTACTTTATGATTAATTGTCTTATCATTAGTTAATTTCCAAATATAAATGTTGAAGTTATTCTATAATTTTATAATATGCTTTTTTTTAATGTACCATACATATATAATCTCAAACGTTAACATAAAATAATTTTTTAATATATGTTTTATAATAATAAATGAATGGTTAAAATTAAGTACATATGGTATATTAAAAAAAAAGTATCATAGAATTAAAAATTTATAATTATATAGTATCTATATATATATATTCATTTACGTGTATGGTGTAAGATTGAGTGATTCCTTTATCAATAATTAAATAGTAAATAAACAAAGGTTATGAATTAAATAAATGGGAAATTTTGAAGAACGAAGTAGCAAATATGTTTAAAGAATGGTTGATGTTCCTATTAGTGAATTGTAGAAACAAACTTTTATGAATGTAAAAAGTGAGAATCAAAATGAGAATAAACCAGTAAGTGTATAAACAAGATAGTTATGTATTTTTTTTTTTTTTTTCATTATTGCTAAGGAATTTTTTGATACAATTATTGCTAAGGAATTTGAACATGAGTTTTTTTTTTTTTTTTTTTTTTTTTTTGAGGAAAACATGAGTTTTATTGAATGGTGATGTTTTGAAAAGCAAAATACCATTATAGTTTTGAATATTCATCTTAACGTTTTCTTAAATTATGATCTGGCTACACCAAAAGAAAGGGATGTTTACTGTTAAATCAGCAAACAAGGTGGCTAGGGAAGTATTGAGATGAGGAAGGGTAGCCGAGAGTTCAAGGGGCTGTATTGGGAAGGGAATTTGGTCTGTACTTTGGAAGCTTCAAATTCCAAATAAAATTAAAGTGTTTGAGTGGAGAGCTTGTAATGACATCTTGCCAACAAAGTTGAATCTGTCAAAGAGAAGAATCATTGATGATGTGATGTGCCCAATTTGTTTGAGATTTCCTGAATCAGTTGTCCATGCTTTATAGGAATGCGATGCGGCTAGAGATGTGTGGGCGAGAAGCTTGAAAATTCTGCAGAAATGAGGCTCGGGCATGGCTGATATGGTTCAATTAATAGTGGGCAAGGGAGTTTCTTGAGGACTTTCGGACTGCATCAGACCTAATGGGACCTAAGCACGTAAGGCAACCTACTCAGGATACCTGGCAGCCCCTTCCACCTTCGGTCTTTAAAATTAATTTTGATGCAGCTTTGTTTTCAACCCTCAACAGCTCTGGATTTGGAGCAGTCATCCGGAATAAAAAAATGTGAGGTTATGGCAGCCAAGGGATCTGAGGTATTTTGCAGTGAGGAGGCTGAGTTACTTGAATGTAGAAAAGCTATTGAGTTTGCTGTGAATGCTAGATTCTCTGAATTAGTCATTGAAGGGGATAATAGCTCTGCTATGAAAACTATTTCATATCTGCAGGATGATCATTCTATGCTTGGGAATGTTATTGTGGATATTCATCACTTGATTAGAAATTTGCAACGGGTAAGGATTGAATGTACTAGGAGAGGGGAGAATATGGTTGCTCATGTGTTAGCTCAATTTGCATATTAGTCATGATATATATTGGATGGAAGATGTTTCTCCAATAGCTAGGGAAGCTTTGTACCAAGATGCTAATTTTTCTGATTAATTGAATGGAATGCTTCTGTTTCCAAAAAAAAAAAAAAAAAAAAAAAACTTTTATCTAATATTGGAGCAAGTTCAATACAGTTTGAGGTGTAAAGCGATTTTTTTAATTTGTCTCTTTTTTAAATTTAAATTTCAATTAAACAATAATATTTATTTGATGTTCTATATTATAATTTTTTTTATTTAAAATTCATTATTTTTATTTTAAATATAATTAATTCACTTAATGGTGATTTGGTTGGTTTTTTTTTTTTTTGGAAAATGCTAAAGTTAATACCAATTTTACTAATAAAAAGTTTACAACTGATGTAACAATAATTGTAATGGGTGGCACTTCAACAAAATAATAAACTAGTTGAGTTCAAGCTATAATTAGTGTAACTTTAAGCAGTATTACACCATTCAATATTTTTTAGTTGAATGAAAATTTTAACAAATCCACTATTGGATTACATTGTCTTTGTATATTATCCATGCTTGCAAAATTTCAAGGTGATTAGAGATTAATAATTATGTCATCAATCAATTGTTTAAATTCAAGTTTTTGTAGTTTAAAATAATGCATAAAAGATGAGATTATGGATTAAATGGTAAATAACATTTGATTGTCATAAAAATTGACATGCATGTTAAGAACATATAAACCATGTAATCCAACAGTGAGATTTTCAAAATAAAAATTTAATATCAAGTTATTGGGTGATGTTGAGTTAAAGTTATACCTGGTGTAACTTTAAGCAATGTTATACCACTCAATATTTTTTAATTTGATGCAAATTTTGACAAATCCACTGTCGGATTACATTATCTTCGTATATTCCCCATGTTTGCAAAATGTCGAGGTGATCAAAGATTAATAACCATGTCATCAATCAATTGTTTAAATTCAAGTTTTTGTAATTTAAAATAATATATAAAATATGAGTTTATAAATCGAATAGTAAATAACATCCAATTGACATGAAAATTGGCATGAATGTAAAAACATATAGATCATGAAATTCAATAGTGGGATTTTCAGAACATGAATTCTGTAACAAGTTATTAGATGGTGTAATATTGCTTAAAATTACAGCAGATGTAACTTGAACCTAACTCTATATTTAATGTAACATTGCTAAGAGAGAGAGAGAGAGGTATTTCCATTGACATATTTAATGTATTTTATTTTTGTGTTAAAGTACAATTACACCTTAGGAAAAAGTAATTCTTTAAAAAAGTGTACATTTTCTTTCGGAATGAGGAAAAGCTCATTCAAACAAGCCTTTTATTCAATTTTATTTTAATCTTTCATTACATATAATTAAAGCATTCCATACGAAGACAAAAGTCTCGTGGTTTAGTACTGACTAATTCTTCCTATAAAGGATTCTAAAAAATTTATTCATATAAGAAAAAAAAAAAAAAAAACTTGGGATGAAATCTCACTTCCACACTTTATATAAAAAACCAAGAGAGAGGAAGAAAATCATAAGATAAGAACGTCATTATCATTGTGTGAATTAGAGTCAGTATCACGGGTTGTACATGTGTATAAGTTATTGCGTTTCTTTCTTTTAACTTTTAAGAGGAAAAAAGAAGAAAAAAAGAAAGTTATTGCGTGCCAATATCTGGCATGAGAATCACGAAAAATTGTGAAAGGAGAGAGCATTGATTTCTGTCTTTCGGGAATATCTAAGAACTATTCATGTTCTACCTTAAAAAGAGAGTTAGGAAACGTTGTCATTAATAAATAATTCTAGTGAACTAGTGGAGTAATGCTATATATATATATATATATATATATATGTATTTCAAAACCTTATAATTTGATGCGTTACCAATCATAAAGTGATAATTTAAGTATAACTATTTATTCATGAAGTGATTAGAGCTCACTATTCACATTTATTGTCACATCAATTTGTAAGCATTGTGTAGTAAAAACCTACAATTTTTTTTAACATTTTTCATTTTAGACTCTTAGAGACATGTTAATCACATATTTAATTTCATAATTTGTTGATTTATGCAATTATGAGTGTTCAACGAAAAGTGGTAAATCTCACAAATTTATAATGGGTAAAAAGTGTCAACTATTTACAGTTGTACAAGTGAATAAATTGTGAAATTGGATATGAAAGCAGGGTTCATCATTAATTAAAATCACCGAAAAGAGAAATTAATACATTATTACATTTCGTTTGGTAGCCCAAAAAAAAAAAAAAAAGCAATAATTTTCCCTCCGCAAAATAAACAGTTACAAAATTGTAGAAAGTGGGTTGATAGATGATAACGTGTGAATACTGGTGTGTTTCAGGTGTTTCCTAGTTCCTACTGTGTTGCTCAGCTCCCAACAAACAAACAAACAAACGAAAAGAAAACCAACACAAATCTCTTGCCGACTACTTCTCAACCTCCAACCAAATAATCCTGGTTAATTTCTGACCTTGACTCTAACCATGGTTAAGAGTTACTAACATTTACAAAAATAATAAATATATAAAAAAGAGAAAAACTTATAATAAAAAAAGAAAAAAAAAATGAAATGAAAAACCTCATTTGTATCTCTCTCTCACACACTCTTGAGTCTGACCTTCACTTTGCTAGAAAGAAGAGAGAAAGAGAAGGCTTTTGCTTTCGCTATTGTTTCTGAACTGTTTATAGCTTGTTTCTTTGTTTGTTTTCCGAGAAAATTAATTTATTTCACCAATTGAACATCTTTCAGTTTTCTGGGAATGTTTGTTTGTACTGTTACCTGAGATCATTTGTCGCCCTGCTGTCTTATCCAACGGTCGCATCATCATAATCATCATCATCATCATCAGAATCCCATTTTGGTAGCCAAAACTGGTGTGTATTATCTTTCAAGTCCTTTATATTTTGGTTTGTTTTTTTCTGGGTTTGCTTTTATATTACTTAGATATAGAGGTTGTGAGATCTGAATTTGTAGTTATGGCTTAAGAAAACTATGTGGGTTTTGGTCGGGATTTGAGGCTGGTGCTAAAGAAACATGGATTTTTAACAGCGCCAAGGGCTTTTTGGGACCGAGATTTGATCTGGGTATTGAAAATATTAGTAAGATTTTTTTAAAGAGTTATTATTGGTGGGTTTTAGAGATGAAGATTGAGGTGGGTTTGGGTGGTGGGGTTTGGAATGATGAGGATAAGACCATGGTTGCAGCGGTTCTGGGTACTCGGGCTTATGATTACTTGATATCAAGCTCGGTTTCAAATGAGAATTTGTTAATGGCTGTGGGGAGTGATGAGAATTTGCAAAACAAGCTTTCGGATCTTGTGGACCGGCCCAACCCCAACCCCAGCGCCTTGAATTTCAGCTGGAATTATGCAATCTTTTGGCAACTTTCAAGGTCTAAGTCCGGGGACTGGGTTTTGGGTTGGGGGGATGGATCTTGTAGGGAGCCTAGGGAGGGTGAGGAGTCCCAAGCTATGCAAAATCTCAATCTTCGGCTTGAGGATGAGGCTCAGCAGAAGATGAGGAAAAGGGTGCTTCAAAAGCTGCACACATTGTTTGGGGGATCAGATGAGGATAATTATGCCTTAGGATTGGACAGGGTTACTGATACAGAGATGTTCTTTCTTGCATCCATGTATTTCTCCTTCCCTCGCGGGGAGGGTGGTCCTGGCAAGTGTTTTGCATCCGGGAAACATGTTTGGCTCTCTGACACACTGAAATCACAGTCTGATTATTGTGTCCGGTCCTTCCTTGCTAAATCTGCTGGTATCCAGACCATTGTTTTAGTCCCAACTGAAGTGGGTGTCTTTGAATTGGGTTCAGTGAGATCTGTGGGTGAAAGTTTGGAATTGTTGCAGTCAATAAGATCTTCATTCTCAACACATCCCTCTCCTGGAAGGATTAACTCAGCGCCAGTGTTGTCGGTGATTAACGAGAAGAAAGATGAAAACACCCCTTTTACAAATTTGGGGATTGTGGATAGAGTGGAAGGAATTCCAAAGATTTTTGGGCAGGAATTGAACTTGGGTAACTTGGGCCGTCCCCATTACAGAGAGAAACTTGCTATTAGAAAGATGGAAGAGAGGCCATGGGAAGCCTACCCTAATGGGAGTAAGATTGCATACCCTAGCCCACGAAATGGTATCCATGGTTCAAGTTGGGGACATATTCATGGTGTGAAACAGGGAGGTCCAGCAGAAATTTATGGTCCGCATGCCCCCAATAACTTACAGGAGCTTGTTAATGGAGTTAGAGAAGAATTTCGGCTAAACAACTACCAGCCACAAAAGCAGGTGCAAATGCAAATTGATTTTTCAGGGGCCACCACAAGGCCTTCTGTGATTTCCCGGCCAATTAGTGCTGAATCTGAGCATTCAGATGTTGAAGCCTCTTGCAAGGAAGAACGGGCAACTGCAGCCGATGAAAGGAGGCCCAGGAAACGAGGTAGAAAGCCTGCAAATGGAAGAGAAGAACCACTCAATCATGTAGAGGCAGAGAGGCAGCGGCGGGAGAAGCTGAATCAGCGGTTCTATGCATTACGAGCTGTTGTACCCAATATCTCCAAGATGGACAAAGCCTCCTTGTTGGGAGATGCCATTTCTTACATCAATGAACTGCAGGCAAAGCTTAAGATCATGGAAACGGAGAGGGAGAACCTTGGGAGCTCTTCAAGAGATGTATCAGCTTTGGAGGGTAACCCAAACACTGAAAATTTGCATCGAGTTCCTGATGTTGATATTCGTGCTGCCCATGATGAGGTTATTGTTAAGGTGAGCTGTCCTTTGGATTCACACCCTGCATCAAGGGTCATCCAAGCATTCAAAGAGGCACAAGTTACTGTTGTTGAGTCCAAACTCTCTGCAGCAAATGACACTGTGTTACATACATTTGTAATCAAGTCTCAAGGATCTGACCAACTGACAAAGGAAAAGTTGATTGCAGCATTTTCCCGGGAATCCAACTCCTTACAGGCATTGTCATCAGTTGGTTAGTATGAGAATCAGATTTAACATAGTCCATAGGCGTAATACATAGTGGAGAACCCGATTGAGAAATTCTTCACAGTTTTTGATATACAACAGTGGATCTTATAAGGAAATGCAGTGCCAGCTAAAGTAGAATAATAACTACCTATTGACCAAGTAGGGCAGCAAATTTTCTGTGATTGTTTATAGTTTATACATTTTCTGTCATATGGGAAGTATTCTTCTTGCAAGGTGAATTACTGAATTAAATTTGTAAGTTAAACCGACTCTATTATTGTTGGTTATAAAAGCAGATAAATTTGTTATGTTTTTTTAATTCTAGCATCTCTAGTATATTGTAATTTTCTAAGTTCAGTGCAAAATCAGCATGGTTGCTTGTAAAATCGCTGCTGATTTGAGTCCTCTGCTCTGAGGGATTAATGGAATTTTTGTGTTTAGGCTCTCCCCTTTCCTTGCATCATTTTTCCTTTGCAAGCTATGTCATGGTCTACTTTGTGGATGTGGGAAAACAACGCTTTTGGTAGCACATGTCTGAGTTCTGTTTTGGTAGCTTTGCAGCATACAGAAATAGTTGAGTCTAATTTCTTTAACTATATACGTTTTGACGTGTGTTGTGCTTTGATATGTCAATAGTTATAACCGGGTTTGTAGGGGCAGTTGAGTCTGAAACACGCCCGTTGACTACTACGGTTGTACTCCTCTAACAATAAAATAAGATAATTAGAAAGTGAAATAATATAAAATATGATGTAAACAAATGAAATTGGCAACACACAGAAACTTTATGGATGATGCAAGGCTTAGAGCATCTAGCAATGTTAAGGTGATATAGCAATGTTGGAATTATTTGTACAAGTTCCAACAAGTGCTAGTATCCAATAACACTTAAAGTAGCCCATTTACAAGGCAATGAAATATTTTGATACTAATTAATATCGATTTACCATTTTGGGTTGCCTCAATTCTCTCTCTCTTTCACATATAGTTGGATTCAAGTTACACTTAAGTGTAATCTATGTAATATTACACCACTTAATAATATTTTATTGGATTAATATTTAGAAAATCTCATTGCTAGATTAGATGTTCTCTATATTTTTAACATGCATGCTAAATTCCGTGCTAATCAAATGCTTACTATTCAATCTATAAATTCATATTTTATGCATAGTTTTAGAATTTAAAAAAAAAAAATTGAAATTTAAACATTTGATAAATGACATAGTTATTGATCTTTGATCATTTTGAAATTTTACAAGCATGGAGAATATAAAAAGAAAATGTAATTAAAAATGATGAATTTGAATTCACATCCAATAAAAAAAATTGAGTAGTGTAATAGTGATTAAAATTATATAAGGTGTAATTTAAACCCAACTCTCTCTCTCTCACACACACACACACATACATATATATATATATATATATATATTCATGTATTTATTAATTTATATGTTTATGAACATAGAATTTAAAATCCACAAATATTTTATTAGCCAAATAATTAGCTAAGTACATTAACCCAATGTATTTAGCTTAAATAACATGTTTTAAACATATTTTTTAGAATTTAATTATTTTTCTTGTACTAACTAAACATCAATGCCAGTTTAAGGGATGTCGATGTTGTTATTAAAGTAGTTAACACCATATATGGATGTTTATCCCACATTAGTTGTGTGTCAAAAAAAAAAAAAAAAAAAAAACTACTTTGATAACATTGACATTCAAAGGTTTAGTAAGGAGTATCCAACTGCAATAATGGGAGATTTAATGGTGATGAAAGACATTCAACAGTGTGTTAATGTTAATATTTTGCAATGGTGTCTAAATAAGCCATATGATTTCTTGTTGTGATTATAGATGTGAGGTATCCATTAGTGATGTGAGACATCCAATGGTAATTTTACAAGTTGTCTAACAGAAAGTAGTCAATATTGTACCAAATGCTATTTTAGTTGGTCAGGGGAATAAAATATTTTGGTATTGATTAATATCAATATACTTTATATATATATATATATATATAAAAGAAAAACGTTTGACTTTTTGTTAACCACTCATTATTGCGTCAATGTGGCTATATAAATTTATGTCACGTATACATTTAAAAACAACGAACAGTTGTGTCTTTTCATTTTACCCGTTAAGTTTCAGTATCTACTCATCGTTTCACATAAGATGTATATATTAAAACAAAAAACTGTCATTGAGAAGAAAAGCATCGGTAAGGCATAGGGCAGAGAATGAGAAATTTGAGAAGAAAAGCATCCTTTGACATTGGTCACACTTCTTAACAAACTCCAAACTATTCCTCTGCATGTTCGGCTACCAGTATCCTGTGTCATCACACAGTGTGCCAATGATCGGCCTCCTGTGTGGCTCTCACAAATTCCCTCATGTAGCTCATCAAGGAGGTTGTCAACTGCCTCGAGATGGACATAGACCAAGTATAGGCCCCCAAACGATCTCTTGTATAGTCTCTTTTCTGCTAATAACCAGTACCTGGGAGACTTTTTCCTTATCTTCTCGGCCTCTTTCTTGTCTTCGAGCAGGGTTCTGTTCAAGATGAACAAAGTGATGGGATCCATCCGACTGGGTGAGACAGTTATACTCGATACCTGGTTGCTCTACTCCTAGCAAATGCTAGGAAAATCTATTGACTCCACGGATATAATACGAGGTATGAATCCCCCGATCGAAGAGGCCAGCGTCGCCAGGGAGTCTGTGTGGTTGTTTTGCCCTCAGGAAATTCAAGACTGTCCTAAATTGTGCTTGCAATGATTGAGCCACCTTCAAATATTCTAACATTCTCAAATCCTTCGCCTCAAAATCCCCTTGGAATTGACACATGACCAATTGGGAATCTGAACACATCTCCACCTCGGTTACTCCTATTCTCACGGTAGCTCAGAATCTTGCCAATAAAGCTTCACACTCGACTTCATTGTTCGAGTCCCAAAAACCCAACCTCAGGGAATGTTCCATCCTTATGCCCTTGGGGGATTCCAACACTATTCCGACGCCAGAACCCCGATCATATGATGCCCTATCTACATATATTTTCCACGGTCAGGGTGAGATTTAATGCACCTCATATGCAGCCCCACTTTCTGGAGTGAACTAGGTGACGAAGTCCGTAAGAACCTATCCTTTAATTGCACCTCTCGGCCTATATTTGATGTCAAAAGATCCCAAGGTGGTTCCCCACTTGGCTATCCTCCCCGTGAAGTCTAACCTCCTTAATAGTGCCTGTAATAGGTGTTTGGTCAAGACATACACAATGTGGGCTTGAAAGTACTAAGGAGGCTTCCTTATGGCGTGTATAAGTGCCAAAGCTACCTTTTCCAAAGGCAGATACCAAATTTCCGAATCTACTAAAGTTTTGCTCACATAGTACACATGCCTTTGTAGACCACCATGAACTCTGATTAGTACTATGCTCATTACATGCACGAACACGACCAAGTACATATATAGAATCTTCGTCGAGCTCTGTACTGGAAAGGATTAGGGGATTGGCAAGATAAAGCTTTAAACTCTAAAAGGCATTGTCACACTCCTTTGTCCAATGAAAATTCTTCCATTTCCTTAGCAACTTGAAGAAAGGATGACACCTGTCAGCCTACTTGGACACGAATCTGTCCAATGCTGCTATCATGCTCGTGAGCTTTTAGACTTCCTTGGTATTTGTCAGATAGTTAAGGTGTTGAATTGCTTATTTGGTCAGGGGTTAACTTCTATTCCTCAGCAAGTAATTAAGAATCCGAGGAATTGACCTGAATCGACTCCGAATACACATTTTGACGCATTAAGGCACAACTTGTGTCTTCTCAAGATTCCAAAAACCTCAGCCAAGTCTAAAAGATGGTCCCCCGAAACTTTACTCTTAAACACTATGTCGTCTATGTACACTTCCACAGTTTTCCAGATCTGAAGTCTAAACATCTGTGTCACTATTCGTTGGTACGTGGCTCCAACATTTTTAAGTCCAAAAGACATTATCGTATATTGATAGTTGCCTTAGAGGGATATAAATGATGTCTTCTCCTGATCTTCTGAAGCAAGGGCAATCTTATGGTACCCTTGAAAAGCATCTAGAAAGCTCATCCGCGGATGCCCATATGTGGCATCGGCCTGCTGGTCTATCTTCGAAACAAGGAATGGATCTTTTGGGCATGCCTTGTTTAAATCAGTGAAGTCCACACAAAACCTCCACTTCCTGTCCACTACTATGTTGGCTAGCCAGTCTGGAAAAAAATATTTCATTGGTGGCACCCGCTCATTTCAACTTTTCCACCTCTTCTTTCACAGCTGCTGCATAGGCTTGGCAGATTTCCTCAGCTTCTATTTCTTGGGAGGATAGGATGGGTCCACATTTAATCAATGAACTATAAAGTCAGGCTTCACTCTAAGGACATCATACAAACTCCAAACAAACACATCCAAATTCTGCATCAGCGACAATAAAAGTCCTCCTGTTTCCGAGATGGGAAGGCTCTTACCCACTTGAAAATATCTGTCCTACTCGGGAAGGATGTAGACTTTATCTAATTCTTCTGCATTGTCAGCCCTATTATCTTGGTTGAGGACTCGTAATTGCTATAATGGTGGGGACGAGTCGAGTTGCTCTTTTTGTTTGCCCTCATGGCAAATTGCGGCTATTAAGCATTGTCGAGCTGCATTCTGATCATCCCGTACTACAACTATCCCTTAATTGATCAAGAATTTCACTTTCAAATGCAGCGTGGATGATACATGGCCAAGCTAATATGGCTGTGTATAGGGAGAAGGCATGGACCTCGATGAAGTTTACCATTACTTCTTTTCCCTCTATGACCTCATGTAGTTTGATCTGACCCACTGGTATCACCATCTTCCCATCAAAGCCCACTAAAGGTGTGTCATACTTGGTGAGATCTTCGTCCTTCAGCCCTAGTCTCTTATACAAGTTAGGATACATAATTTTCGCCCTGCTCCTTTGATTAATCATTACCCTCTTCATGACAAACCCCCAAATCCAGAGGGTCACAACCAACGTGTCGTCATGTGACTACATCGTCCCTTCTAGATCTTCGTCATCAAAGGCTATCTTTTCCTTACCCATTCTTGCTTTCTTTTCTAGCTGATTAGTTGGTTCTAACTCTTGCTGCAGTGTCATGCTAATCACCCCTTTACATCAGCAAATAGCAACACCTATGTTTGGGGTAGCATGTATGACCTTGATTATACCGAGGGGTGGGGGCATCACTCTTCCTTGGTTGCCAAATGCTTGCCCCGAGGTTCCAACCCCCTGACTGACCGCATACTCCTTCAAGTGGCCAGCCTTAGTTAACTATTTCAAATGGTCTTTGAAGGTCTTGCATTGCTCGGCGGTGTGCCCTTTCTCACGGTGATAAGTATAATATAGGTTCTGGTTCCTTCATGCCGAATCTCCACTCATCTTTCTTGGCCAACTGAAAAATGATCTATGCTTAATCTTCTCCAGGATCCTATGTATAGGCTCCTTAAGTGTTAGGTTTACCCCCCCTCTCCTCGGGGAATGTGATTTTGTCCCCCCCGCCCCATGCCTCTCCTCGGCCTTTGCTAATAACTTCCCATCACCCTTTTATACTCTCCAACCTTTTATACTCTTCAATACGCCTTATCAGTTGATGCATGTTCTCGAGGGGTTGCTTGGTTAACGACCCTTTTAGCTCGAAATTGAAGGGGAGCCCCAGTTTAAATGTACTCGCAACCACCTCTTCGTTATTTCCCTCGATCTCATTGTATAACTCCTAATACCTATCGAAATAAGCTCGCAGAGTATCTCCATCTCCCATGGTCATGGACAACAAGGCATCATTAGGCTGTGACACTCAGCTACATGTCACAAATCTAGCCCCGAAAACTTGGATCGATTCTTCAAATTTGTGGATGGAGCCCTTCTCCAGCCCATTAAACTATCACATCATTGTAGGACTGAGGCTGGAAGGGAATACCTTGCACATTAGCTCATCATTTTGGGAGTAAAGGGCCATTAGCTGGGTGAAATAATTCACGTGCTCCAAAAGATTCGTTTTCCCATTATAGTTGGTGAATGAAAGGGGGTGCAGTGATGTGGCACCTCAGTTCTCTCGATCTCCTCAGAAAAAGGGGATTGCGATATCCTTATAATGCTCGGCTCATTGCATCAAAAGCCACATTAGGATGGCCTTCTGCATCCCTCCTCGGGGACCTTTGATTCCTATCCCTTGTCATAACTGACCTATCCATGGACAATCGAGACGAACTTTGTTGGGGTGCTCTTTTCACATGGCTACTCTCACTCCCTGAACTATCCTCATAGTGATGCCTTTCAGTAGGCCTTCCTTGACGTCTCATCTTGGCTTCAAATTCTAGATTTCTCACTTGAGCATGCAAATCCTCTAATTCCTAGTCCTTATCAATCTCGTATGACTCTTTCGGTCTATATGAGACAGACCAATTCCCCTATGGATGACATTGAGTCATTCTGCGCCTGCAGGTCGTTTTAAGGGTAGCGCTCCCTCCTACATCCCTCTTGTACTAGCTTGAGGCTTGAGATGAACCCTCGAGCGGTTGTCCCTCGACCCTACTGAACCTTCACTCGAATGTCACTCTTCCATAAAGCTCTCGTCGTTTACACTCCTAGACCTTCAACTTGGTGGGCTTTCCCATAAACTGTGCCAATTGTGGTGGCATTTTCCCAACAACTATGGACTTGTCAGGCTTAAGCCCCCAATTTATTTGTATCTTGAGTTGGGTTTAGCCCACAATGGGAGATTTTTGAAGCTCTTTGAGCTATGATGGACCACACCCTAGTTCTATTTTTCTATTGGGCTACCTTGATTTGAGCCTAGCTAAGAAGGCTTCCAAATAGCCAAGCTTCCCTTCTGAAATCTGAGCAAGACCTATGTACCTAAGACTGTGTTCTCACCTTTCTCTCATGTATCACTCTCCCAATTTTTGTTCTAACCCTTGATCTTTGTCCCTCCTTTTATACCCTTGTTTCAGTGGGTCAGTCATAATAATGGAATATTCAGTCTAACAGTGGGACCCTCCACCCATGAGGCTTGAGTGGTTTCTTAAGTTTTATCCACTATTCCATTGTGTCATGTCACGTATCAAAATGGGGCCCCATTTCCTACCGTTGAGATGACACTCTAGTAACTTGTGCCCAACGCCAAATCCAGTGTTCGGCGAGCGAATTTTCCCAAGGCACTGCTTTACATCCTCGGCTCACATGGATGCTTGTTGGAAAGTTTTGCCGAGGTAGGCTCCCTCACCTAGGATGCTTCATCATGTACTCGGCTAGCATGGGCCTATCTTGGGCAGAGACAATCCCGAAATGAGCCTAAATTGTTCCAAGGATGGGCCTACTCTTCTCCACCCATAATCACAAACCCGCATAACACACACTCAATCAATATTCAATCAAATATGGGACATCACAAATGGTCTTTGATTTGTATAGGAAATTTGGGCTCTTTCCCCCATGGATTTGGGGGATGTACTAATGGAATATGTCCCATCCCTCTACCTTCCAAACTAGAATGGTGCCTTTGGGTCTACTACCTTTTGTCTCTACTATTCAATATGGTCAATCATCATTTAATGTGATAGGTGCCCGTTTGGGATGCACTTATAAACCAATTTATTGTTTATTTTTCTTACTATTTGTGAGTCTCACATAAGTCACTTATTTTATTTAACTTTTACTTTTTTTTTTTATCTATAGTATTTTCAACAAAAATTTATCTCCGAACTCGCTAGACCACTATCTCCGAACCTGAGTTTGAGTGTAGTGGACTTGGACCAAATGAACAAGCATGTTGTTTACTAGAAGAATCAACCGTGCCGTCAGCATGCTTGTCAGGTGGGCAAGATATTGGAGTGTTAAACTTGAACGTAATAAATTAATTGAGCTTATGTTCAATGTTCCTCTTTGGTTGGTTATGGAGTGGTGAATCTCATATTCTCTCTCTATTTTTTGTTTTTTTGGCGATCAAGTATCATATTCTCTTTGGTTCCTAAGATATAGAAAGTGAGGAAGCCAATCAAATCTCACATTCTCTTTGGTTTCTGATAAGGAATAAATCATAGCAGTGCCCGTCAGCCTATACTCATGCTGACGGTACCGGTAGCGACGGGTATTGAAGCTGACGGATATTATGCGGGTCGACGGGAATGACATCCTTGGTCGTGCTTGAAGGGCTAATTGTCCAAAAAGCTGACGGCCCTTCATTATTGTAAAAGGAAAGCCGACGGTTGAGAGGCCGACGGGTACATAAAATCTTTTACTTGGCCACCACGTTCAATTATAGAGTCCTATAAGGAAAGGACTCCGCAATCTACATTCACATAGATTCCTATATGGAAAAGACTTCTGCTCCAAGGAAGAAAGGTCAACCCTCTACTACTATAAAAGCCCCAATACCCTCACAAATCAAGGTACGCACAATTAACCCCTCTCTAGCACTCTAGAGTTGAAACAAACCCTAACTTGACCTTCGGAGGGTATTTGGCCGGCACCACACCGGTGCTCTCTGTTAGGTCTTCTCCTTGTTGTTGTGCAGGTGTAGTTCCGAGCGTACAAGCATTGTGCAACTCACTGGTGAGATTTTCGGCATCATCAGTTGGCGCCGTCTGTGGGAAACAACGCTGTAAGCCATACTATCGTTTCCCGGACTAAAGAGTTGCATGGTACTCACTCGTTCAATGGCAACTACTAACGACGTTCAAGAAGAGGAGCCACCCACGAATGCCCTCGAGAGGCAAGTACGGACTCTTGGTGCCGCCGTGGAGCGCCTCACCAAACAAAACCACGACTTGGAGGAGCAGCTGCGCCAGAAGAATGCAGCGCTGAACGACCAACAAGAGGATCAAGAGGGGAATAGCACTCCAAAGAAAATCAGGAGAAACCCGAAGGCAGCCACGCCCCAAGCAAACCAGAAAGGCAGAACTTGAGCATGCCGTCCCTCACGAATGCAACTCCACCGCATGTTATTGCAGAGATGCAGGCGATGAGGGAACAGATGGAGGTTATGATGAACGCACTTAAGGGACGAGTGTCCAGCGATCTTGACGATCTAGTCAACCGCACCGACTCGCCCTTCACTGTGGCCGTGAACTCTTTCCCCTTACCCCACAAATTTCGCATGCCGCATATCGACAGCTATGACGGAGTGAAGGATCCACTGGACCATCTAGAAACCTTCAAAACCCTAATGCATCTTCAGGGAGTAGCGGACGAGATCATGTGCAGGGCCTTCCCCACAACGCTCAAAGGCTCCGCGAGGGTATGGTTCAGCCGACTGACACCCAACTCCATCAACACTTTCAAGGAACTAAGCGCTCAGTTCACTACACACTTCATTGGGGGCCACAGGTATAAGAAGTCCACGACATGTCTGATGAGTATCAAGCAGCGAGAGGACGAGACGCTGAGATCCTACATAACACGCTTCAATAAGGAAGCGCTATCAATTGACAAAGCCGACAACAAAATACTTGTAGCAGCCTTCACAAATGGGTTGCGAAAGGGTAAGTTTTTGTTCTCCCTATACAAGAACGACCCGAAGACCATGTCGGAAGTACTCTACAGGGCCACTAAGTATATGAATGCTGAGGACGCGCTGCAGGCTCGAGAAGAGAAACCAAGAAAAAGGGAAAGACAGGAAGATGCTCGGCAAGATCAAGGGCGAAAGAGGCCAAGAACAGGAGATCGAAGGGACGAGAAACGTTCTAAACCCCCGGGAGGAAGGTTTACAAGCTTCACCCCGCTAACCACCCCGATAGATCAAGTCCTAATGCAGATCAAGGACGAAGGGGCTCTGGCCTTCCCTGGAAAGCTAAAGGGAGATCCTAGCAGACGTTCTAGAGACAAATACTGCCGCTTCCACCGAGACCACGACCATGACACAGCCGATTGTTACGACCTGAAGCAGCAAATTGAGGCCCTCATAAGACAAGGGAAATTGCAGAAGTTTGTAAGCAAGGAAAGAACGGATCCACCACCTCAGGAACAGCCCCCCCGACGGGACAATGACCGCCCTAGACCGCCCATTGGTGACATCAGGATGATTGTAGGAGGGACGCCTGCCGGGTCATCCAAAAAGGCTCGGAAGACGTACCTCAGGATGGTCCAAAATGTCCAGCTGACGGGCTCAGTACTAAAAGTGGCACGGAGGGAAAGCCCCGTCATTGGGTTCTTCGAAGAAGATGCGCGACGTCTTCACCACCCGCACGATGATGCGCTCGTTATCAGTTTGCAAGTGGGGGACTACAACTTACACCGAGTATTGGTCGACAATGGAAGCTCAGCAGACATCCTATATTACCCCGCATTCCAGCAGATGGGAATCAGCAGAGAACAATTGATTCCGACGAATGCCCCCCTCGTCGGTTTTGGAGGAATGAGGGTGTTTCCCCTAGGTGCAGTCACACTGTTCGTAACGGCAGGCAACTATCCGCAGCAGATCACAAAGGACGTAACGTTCCTTGTGGTCGACTGTTCATCGGCCTACAATGCCATCTTGGGGCGACCCACCCTCAATTCATGGAAAGCGGCAACCTCGACTTATCACTTAATGATCAAGTTCCCCACCGAGTACGGAACAGGTGAACTGCGTGGAAATCAGGTGGCCACGCGCGAATGCTACGTGGCTATGATGGAAATGGATGATCAACTCCAAGCCATGAGCATAGAAGAGCATCGAAATACGACGGAACCCGTCGAAAAGCTTGAAGAAATATCCCTTGACGACTCCAGACCTGACCGAACAACAAAGGTTGGCACCCTTGCAAGTCCCATGATCCGACAGACGCTTGCAGCCTTTCTCAGAGAAAATCGGGACGTGTTCGCTTGGAGTCACGAGGACATGCCAGGAATAGACCCTTCAGTCATGGTGCACAAGCTGAATATATCACCGTCCTTTCCACCCGTTCGGCAAAAGAAGCGGGTTTTTGCCCCCGAACGGGATCGAGCCATAGCTGAAGAAATTTGCAAGTTACAGGAAGCAAACTTTATCAGAGAAGTTTACTACCCCGACTGGCTGGCCAACGTAGTGATGGTCAAGAAAGCTAGTGGGAAATGGAGGATGTGCGTGGACTTCACCGATCTAAACAAAGCATGCCCCAAAGACAGCTACCCCCTCCCGAGGATCGACACTCTAGTAGACTCTACAGCTCAGCACCAGCTTTTAAGCTTCATGGACGCTTTCTCCGGTTACAACCAAATCAAGATGCACGAAGCCGATCAAGAGAAAACTTCGTTCGTGACCAGCCAAGGCCTCTTCTGTTACAAAGTAATGCCGTTTGGTCTAAAGAATGCGGGCGCGACATACCAGAGGCTTATGAACAAAATGTTCGCACCGCAAATCGGGAGAAATGTCCAAGTCTATGTAGATGATATGCTGGTGAAAAGCCGAAGGGAGGAAGATCACTTGGAAGACCTTAGGGAAACATTCGACACCCTTCGCTCTTACAACATGAAGCTGAATCCAGGAAAGTGCGCCTTCGGGGTGACGGCAGGAAAATTCCTAGGATTCATGGTTTCCCAAAGGGGCATCGAAGCCAATCCGGACAAGATCCGAGCTATAATAGAGATGGCACCACCAAAAAATGTGAAGGAAGTGCAGAGCCTTAACGGCAAGATAGCAGCGCTAAATAGGTTCGTGTCAAGGGCAACGGACAAGTGCTTACCCTTCTTTCGAACATTGAAGAGATCTTTCGAGTGGACTGCCGAGTGCCAGCAAGCGTTCGAAGAGTTGAAAGCTTATCTCTCTTCCCCCCCGTTGCTGAGTCCCTCACAACCGGGTGAAGAACTCTTTCTCTATCTTGCCGTCTCCCCAGCCGCTGTCAGCGCTGCCTTGATCAGAGAAGAAGAGAGAGTGCAGAAACCTGTGTACTACACCAGTCGAGCGCTACGCGGAGCTGAAGAAAGATATCCGCCCATGGAAAAACTCGCATTTGCGCTGGTTACAGCCGCACGCAAGCTAAAACCGTACTTTCAAGCCCACACGATGATCGTCCTAACAGACAAGCCTTTGCGACGGGCAATGGGCAACCCTGAAGCCGCTGGGCGATTGGCACTATGGGCTATAGAATTAAGCGAGTTTGACATCCAGTATCATCCACGAACCGCCATTAAAGGACAGGTCGTTGCGGACTTCATAGCTGAGTTTACAAATGGCAAAGACAAGGGGGCAGAAGAATCTCCCCAATGGAGCATACATGTAGACGGGTCCTCCAACAGGCAGGCTGGGGGAGCCGGCATCGTACTACATTCACCCGAAGGAGACATGGTCGAGTGTATGATCTGCCTTGAGTTCCCTACCACAAACAACGAGGCGGAGTACGAAGCTCTGATAGCAGGACTTGACCTCGCCAAAGCTGCAGGAGCCGAAAGAGCGATCATTCACTGCGATTCTCAAGTCGTGGTCAACCAGATAAATGGGGATTATGAGTGCAAAGGCGAACGGATGAAAAAATATCTGGACCAAGCAAGATGGAGGGTCAACGAGCTGAAGGCCGAAATCACACAGATACCGCGAGGAGAAAACGAGCAAGCCGATCGCCTAGCCAAAGCCGCTTCAGCTGAGCATATGGCCACCCTTGGTAACGTACTCTCTTTCGTTCAGCTCTCTCCACTTATAAATTCTGTCGATGTACAGGAGCTTGGTTCCGAAAGCAATTGGACTACGCCATTAGTTTCCTACCTGAAGAACGGCGTACTACCAGATGGAAAGGAGGTTGCAAGAAAGCTGAAGGTTCAAGCAGCGAGGTTCGTCCTAATAAGAGACATCTTGTACAAAAGAGGCTTCTCCCGCCCCTACCTACGATGCTTAGGTCCTGAAGAAGCAGATTACGTCATGAGGGAAGTGCACGAAGGAATCTGCGGAAACCACTCAGGATCGAGGTCGTTAATCCACAAGCTAGTACGAACGGGGTACTTTTGGCCAACTATGCAGAAGGATGCCGAGGCCTATGTAAAGAAATGCGACAAGTGCCAAAGGTTCAGCAATGTCATCAGACAACCATCTGAAGAACTTACCCCGATGACGGCGCCATGGCCGTTCGCTCAATGGGGACTGGACATCATGGGACCGTTTCCTACGGCAATACGACAACTAAAGTTTCTGGTTGTGGGCATCGACTACTTTACGAAGTGGGTCGAAGCTGAAGCCTTGGCCACCATTACGGAGAAGAACGTACGCAGCTTCGTCTGGCGATGTATCGTATGCAGATTTGGCATCCCTAGAGTCTTAGTCTCGGATAACGGGAAGCAATTCGACAACGAGGCCTTTCGGGACTTCTGCTCACAATTAGGGATACGGAACCACTACTCCTCCCCCGCCCACCCTCAAGCCAACGGACAGGTCGAAGTCACGAACCGATCCTTGTTGAAGATTATCAAGACTCGGCTCGAGGGGGCAAAGGGTATATGGGCTGAAGAGTTACCAAGCATACTTTGGGCCTACAGGACAACGGCAAGGACACCGACACAGGAGACACCATTTCGGCTAACATACGGGAGTGAGGCAGTCATCCCAGCTGAAGTCGGCCTCACCAGCTACAGGGTGCACAATCATAACGAAGGGAAAAATGACGAAGCCCTACGTCTACAGCTCGATCTAGTGGACGAAGTCAGGACAGCAGCAGAGCAAAGGCTCGCGCGATACCAGGATCGCATGGCCAAGCACTACAACTCCCGGGTCAAGCACAGAGACTTCCAGGTTGGAGACCTCATTCTAAGAAAAGTCATGGGCGCAGCAAGAGACCCAACTCAAGGAAAACTCGGCCCGAATTGGGAAGGACCCTACCGAGACACTGGACGGATGGAAGCTACCGCACCCTTGGAATGCTGAACACCTGCGAAAGTACTACCAGTAGAGGCGATGACATGAAGAACAACACCTATCTTTTTATTTTTAGATTTACTGTTTGCTTTTAAGTATTCACTACAATAAGCCCAACGGGCATGTCTTTTACTTTGGTTTTGCTACAATAAGCCCAAAAGGGCAGGTTTTTCCTTTTTTAGGTATTTTTTATGCAGATGCATAACAATAAGAGGGATTTATTCAGAACGACTGAAGTTTCTACTTGCAAATGAAAATTAGTAAAAGACCGACGAAAAGTGGCTAAGTCCACAATTCAGCTACTAAGCTGACGGCCTAAATAAAAGGCTGACGAAAAGTGGCTAAGTCCACAATCCAGCTACTAAGCTGACGGCCTAAATAAAAGGCTGACGAAAAGTGGCTAAGTCCACAATTCAGCTACTAAGCTGACGGCCTGAATAAAAGGCTGACGAAAAGTGGCTAAACCCACATTTCAGCTACTAAGCTGACGGCCTGAATAAAAGGCTGACGAAAAGTGGCTAAGTCCACAATTCAGCTACTAAGCTGACGGCCTGAATAAAAGGCTGACGAAAAGTGGCTAAATCCACAATTCAGCTACTAAGCTGACGGCCTGAATAAAAGGCTGACGAAAAGTGGCTAAATCCACATTTCAGCTACTAATCTGACGGCCCAAATAAAAGGCTGACGGTCTCATAAACTAAGCCCTTAAAGCTGACGGTCTCATAAAAGACCAGCGAAAAAAATGACCAAGTCCACAAAATGGACAAGCCAAAAGGCTGACGGTCTAAAAAATGACAGTCCACAAAATGGACAAACCAAGTGGCCGACGTCTAAAATGACCAAGGCCCCTGATCGAATAAACCAAACAGCTGACAACATAGAGTCCACGAGACGGACAAAACTGTAAACCTGACGGTACACAACCTTGATTTCGATCTTCCAAATCAAAACATACGAGTAAAAAAAAAAAAAAAAAAAAATATATATATATATATATATATATATATATATATATATATATATATATAATTACATACAATCAATAGAAGCGACGTTGTAAACAAATCAAAAACCCAAAAAGGCATTAAAAAAGCTGTTAAAAATGTTACAGATAGGGGCCCAAGGGGCACTCAATAAGGCTGTTTTCTAGGCAGATAAAAAGAAGGAAAAAACATGAAGCTGCAAAGTCGTCACTCCAAATAAAAAAAAAAAAAATTTCTACTTTTTAACAGAAGGGTCCTCTCCGTCGAGCAGCACCACAGGAGGGGTCGCGGTAGTTGTTGGAAGGTTCACAGCAGGCTGGGCCAGGACGACTCCGCTACCTCCATGAGGAGAATCCACTAAGTCGTCTACACCTGCGGTGACGGAACCAGTAGCAGGCGTCATAGGCTGGGCATCATCCAGGGAGATACCAGAAAGATCCAACTCGGGAAAAGCTGACGCCACCTGTCTGAGGCAATCATCGAATCCCGTGCCATAGTATCCGCCACAGGAATCAATAAAGGAGTCCGACGCCTTGAAATTATTGACCGCGTCAGCCCCAGCTGTCTCCACCTGATCACGGAGAGTCGTCAGCTCTTGCTCAAGTTCGCCTTTCTGACGACCCGCCTCAACTAACTTCTCCTTCACTTCTTTTAGCTCAACGTTAAGGAGACGCATTGCATCCTTATATTGAGCCTGCTGGTTTCGCATGTTGGCATTGTGCTTATTCACGCGAGCGACGACCCCCTCCTTAGCCACGCACCTATCCTGGAGCGCCTTTACACGAACCAGGGCCTGGAAAATGATACAACCGTCAGTCATTTTTTAAATAATGATAATAAGGAAAGAACCATCCAGGAGGGATGGCTTACCCGAGTAAGGTCAAACAAAGCTGACGACCCCAACTCATCCGTCGCCAACAAGTCACAAGGATCTATGTCAGCAGGCTTTATGAATGACTCTACTGCCTCAACAGCAAAATCCTTGTGAGTTAGCAGGCAACGGGGCCCCTGCAGGACGGGACCGGAAGAGGTCATTACACCTTTCCCTGCCCCATGACTAGACTTAGGCGACGGCCTGTTTGGGGGCTCACTCCCGGAACCGACGGCTGCTTTCTTAGGCGGACGGCTATTATCCCCGTCAGTCTTCCTCTTGGAAGAACCCTTGACGATCTTGGGGGTCGACGAGGGTGCCGTCTCCCCCTGTGCCTTCTTCTCTCCCTTCAAACGGGCAGCGGCAGCCCTTATCCTTTGCTTGGCCACGTCCATCTCTACGAAAAGAAACACATTAGCAAAACCGACGGTAATACAAGGATGATTTTTAAGATCAGGGTAAAGTACTCACGGTGACGGGAGAATCCTTCTAGCCTTCGAGCCTCAGGCGTCGGTTCAGGACCACCACAGAAAGCGTGAAGGTAGTCGAGGGTGATTAAGTCTCGACACGACCGCTCCTCTAAGGGAATCTCCAAAACCCGACGGATGAAGTCCTCCTGCTCACCAGTTATGGAAGGACGAATGAGGGCTGAAAAGTGCAAATAAACCGACGGCGTTAGAATCAATGAAAAACCAAAATTATTACTTAGTTAAATTAAAGTCAAAAGCTGACGACTAAAACCTGACGCTTTTATAAACGCCCAAGTGTTGTCGAAATAGCCGTGGGGTATCGTTTCCCATTCTTCCTGACGGCACAGCCAGTCCGTCCCTTCAACGAAAAAGAACCTGCTCTTCCAGGCTCTATTCGAATCAGGCGTCTCAGACACCAACCTGAGACCTTTCTCCCTGACGGCAAAGTGGTACATCCCTTTGGAAGAAGAAAGGTGCCGAGGTCTATAACAATAAAAGAATTCGTCCAAAGAAAGCTGATGATTCCCTCCACTCAGACGACCCCACAGTACCTCGGCACCTATAAAAATTCTCCACGAATTTGGAGCAATTTGGCTGACGGATAAACCAAGAAAGTCAACCAACTAATGGTGTAAGGCCGTCAGGGGCAGTCTCAGACCGGCAGCAGACATGGCATCATACATGCCGACATCTGCCGTCCTTCCTGTATAACATTTCTCGCCTTCCTCAGGGAGACGGATAGGAATATGGTCAGGGATTTGAAAGCGGACACGCAACTCTCCAAAAAAATTTTCGGTCATCTTTGGCTGAAATTTATTTACAGCCCACTCATTGGGAAGGATGAAGGGACGGTTGCCTCCAGGACTCACAGGGGTCCCTTCACTAGACCCGTCACCACCTTCATCCCCTTCACTAGACCCTTCGCCACCATCATCCCCGTCACTAAATCTTTCTCCTTCCACTTCGTCACTCCTCTCACCTACTACCCTTTCCTGGCCATTGTCTTCGTGACCTCCTACCTCCTCGACAGGAGTTTGGGCCGACGTCTCCCTCTCTGAAGACCAGGACGAGCTCTCTGACTCACTACCCGAACCAAATACCTCGTCGTAGCCCGCTCCATCGCGGACTGACGACTGGTCACTCGACGCGTCACTCGACATCTGACTACCTACAAGTGACGGGTGTAATCTAAGCACCTAGGATGACGACTCGGCTTAAAAAGAAATAAAGCAGGAACAAAAAGAGAGAAAAAGAGAACTTACAAGTAACGGCCGAGGAAGTGACGGAAATAATGTTGGCAAGTGCTGACGGAAGGTAGGCGACGGATGGCTCTCTAGGAATCGGTGAAAGTGAAATAAACGAAAATGGAAAGAGGTGGGCCATCTATATATATAAGGGAAATGCACGGAAGACGAAGCGATGCCCTCGAACCAGACGCGAAGCCAACCCGAGCACGCCACGTGTTCTAGCATTTAATGTTAGTGTGATAGCTTATAATTATCTTCTCTCTCCTAGACAAAGCAGCAGGTACGGACGGATGAAAACTCCATAACCCGTCAGTTATGACCGACGGAGATATGGAGTAGGGGGCAACTGATAAGGAATAAATCGTAGCAGTACCCGTCAGCCTATACTCATCCTGACGGTACCGGTAGCGACGAGTATTGGGCTGACGGATATTATGCGGGTCGACGGGAATGACATCCTTGGTCGTGCTTGAAGGGCTAATTGTCCAAGAAGCTGACGGCCTTTCATTATTGTAAAAGGAAAGCCGACGGTTGAGAGGCCGATGGGTACATAAAATCTTTTACTTGGCCACCACGTCCAATTATAGAGTCCTATAAGGAAAGGACTCCGCAATCTACGTTCACATAGATTCCTATATGGAAAAGACTTCTGCTCCAAGGAAGAAAGGTCAACCCTCTACTACTATAAAAGCCCCAATGCCCTCACAAATCAAGGTACGCACAATTAACCCCTCTCTAGCACTCTAGAGTTGAAACAAACCCTAACTTGACATTCGGAGGGTATTTGGCCGGCACCACACCGGTGCTCTCTGTTAGGTCTTCTCCTTGTTGTTGTGCAGGTGTAGTTCCGAGCGTACAAGCATTGTGCAACTCACTGGTGAGATTTTCGGCATCATCAGTTTCTAATGTTGAGTAGATATTTATATTTCAAGGGAAACCAGCAAAGCATGAAAACTGGCAGATTCTTAAGAGTTTCATTTTCCTCTTTATTGTTTTAGCAACCAATGTACAAATGAAGCTTTGTTATGTTTTCTTGTTTTTGCCTTTTTTTTTTTTTTTTTTGGAAAAAAGATGGAAGCTTTGTTTAGCTGCAAATGAAAAGGATGAAGACTAGATCCTCTACTCAAATGCTAGGCAATCTTTTTAATTCTTTCATCTTTTAAGAAAGGTATTTGAGGTATCTATAACCTTGGGTGAAAAAGAACTTGGGTGGAAGAATAAAATGGAGTGGTCCAATGGAATCCGCGTCCCACCCCACCCCCAATGAAGGTTGTCAAGTCTTCATGTCGCCAACGCTCTTTCAACCAATGAATTTTTGTGACGACAAAAATCATGTGGTGGTGCATGTGTTGGTGTAGCCTTTAAAAAAAAGTTAAAGGTAGCACTTTGAAATATTGAACCATAAAAGTATGACAAAACAAATCCTCCAAACAGTCCTATCGAGGAAACCCCAACAATCACGTGTCAAATTCACATATACTACTTCTACTTGGACCCAAACTTTTCTATCTTGGACCACACGTAGTGTAGACTTGGTTGAATTTGAAACCCATCTTCATTTCATAGACCTAATTTCTTCATCCACTTTAAAGTTATCATTTAGTTAGCTAGTCAAATTTATTGTTATTGAATAAAAGTAAAAATATATGCGATTTAATTTCCGTTTATACAAAAAAAATTAATTGATATCTTGATCTAATGATATAAAGAATACATATAATAAATGTTGCAATACTATCCTATTAAAAAAAAAAAGTTAAAAGTTGCCCAAATAAGCATGCGAGCACAGCTTAGTTTGAATCACTTTGGCACATTTCTTTGCCTTTGAAAGGCAATGAAATATCCACATGACATGGTATGGCATGTAGTTTTCAGTTCTTTGAAGAGGAAGAGTCAAAGTCATGTGGTGGTCAAATTCAAATTTTCTGATGGAAGCATATCCCCATCAAAATTTCCAGGTGAATGAGGAACCTTCAGATTAAATATTGTCCAAGATCTAGGCAGGATATGGTTGACTGATGGGGCATGAAAAAATTATCATCTATAAAATAAATTAAATCAGAGTATGTGTAGCATAAAATCATGTGATGAAACTTGGAAATATTGACCACTTCCATCTATTCAAATAAAAAATTTATACAATGGTGTTGGGTAAGCACAATTTAGGCGATGAATATTAGTATATTCTTTTTATTTATTAATTATTTGTTTTGTTTTATCCTTATCTTTTGCTGAATTTTTTATTTTTTCTCTCTGATTTGTTACGGAAGTACCAGTCAGTCAAGCGTGATTGAGTGATTTACAGGGCACTGGAAGAAAATACTTCCTTCACGGAAAACGTTTCGCGTAAATACAATTTACAGGGCTAACTGTTTTGGCATGTGATATATAGTATACAATCTAAAATTCATAGTTCAAATTCTCAAAAAAATAAAATAAAAAATCGTCTTTCACTTATCGATTATGTTAATTTCTTATTTATTAATTATATCAATTTAATCCTTGAAATTTTTGCAAATGATTCAATGTTATCTTTATCCTATTTCATTTTAGAAATAGATTCTTTTTCTTTTTCTAATAGAAAGTCATTTTCTTGAAATTGTTTTATAAATTGAGTGATTTGACCTATAATGATAGTTATTAAACCCAATTTGGACAATTGGACATTGGTATGATCTATGAGTCGGGTTATTGATTTAACAATTGAACCGTAAGGTCAAATAAAAAAATTTTAAAAATTTAAAATTAAATAAATGAATATGTATATATATATATATATAAGTTTGAGAAATCATAACATAAATATGTAAAAAAAAAAAAAAGGTATATACCTAAATTAAACTAGCCATTATAATTTTAAATCAAGATTTCATAATAACATAGTAGTTGTTGTTGTTGTTGTTGTTGTTGTTTTTTTTTTTTTTTTTTTTTTTTTTTTAAAGAATGTGAGTTTTGGAGGTAGGCAGACAAACAAGGAAATGCATTTTTCTCATCTTTAAATTACCATATTATAACACATTAGACACTAAAGAAGTCAGTAAAGTGGACCTATAGATGTAATTTTACAAATTTCACAAACCTAGTATGATGATAAAAACCATTCGAATTACACAGGTTGCCATAAACCCACCGAGTTAGACTGAGTCTTGTGTAGAAACAATCCATTTAAACACCTAAACCGATTTAGGTGCCACGTTTATGGTCCAACCGGCCGATCTAGGTTTAATAACTATGCCTATAATTAACTTTAGCTTCTTTTTTTTCTTTTTTTTTGATGAACAACTTTAGCTTCTTATATATATATAACTTTAATACATAATACTGGTATTGGTAATTGTGGGGGGAGAAAAAGCCCAACCCAACGTATTGGGCCCAAGGCCCTATATGAGGAATACTGTCCGTCCGAGGAGATTAAGACACTCAGTCAGAGGCCCATGTAAAAGGAGAATGTCTGGAGATGAATACGTGCACTATCCGAGGAGATGTTCATATGTCCGAGGAGTCCGATATCCTCGGATCCGACGAAGTTTTGTCCGATACGTGTATGGGAGGTTCAAGTGGTCTGTTTGACAAGTGTCAAGAGAGAAAGGAGCCTCGGACACGCAAGAAGGTAACAGGAACAAAGAAATATCAAGGAAACAGACTCCAACCACCGCATTTAATGCACTGCACCTACCTTCCTGGCCGCATTTATGTGGAGAAGACCCCTGAACAGTGCATTCTCAACTACCGCCACTCAGACAGGGCTAAAGGGGGAATGTGATGGGACATGCACTCAAGTGGGCGCCTAGATGATAAACAAGTGGACGGTGAAGATGTGGAAAGGCAGTACTATATAAGAGAGAGGTGTCTCTGATAGAGGGGGATCGAAAAATCAAAAAGAGAGTGTATCACTTTACTGTAGCTCCAACAATTGTAACCTAAGTTCATCAATGAAAAACACATCTTCGGACGAGACACTTACACCCGTCCGAGCACATATTAATTCAAATTCTCCCATTAGCGTTGCTGTTTAATACTGTTATTTTCATTATTAGCCTAGCTCTTTCACCCACTCTCTACAAATTTATTGTTTCGGGTTCAGTGGGCTCCAAATCCACACCTTCTTGGGCTTGGGCTACAAAATCTGACCCTACAGTAATCATTTCAATTTGGCTATTGGAATGAAATGTGTATTTTCATAAAATGAAATCAAAATTTTGATAATTTAAAAAATTAGTTCACTCATAATATGAGTAGCCCAGGTCTAAATAATGGTCCTCACATTGAGCTTGAAAAATGAAAACTTAGGGGTGAGCCGTACGTATAAAAACAAACAAGGAGCTTTATAGCTATTTCTTTCAAAACAAAAACTTTTATTAAAAAAAAAAAAAAAACCCTGATATTAGGTGGCAACTACCCAACTAAATGCAAAATGCATTACCTACCTCAAAAAAAAAGAAAAAAAAAAAGAAAAAAAGAAAAAAAAAGGCGAAGTGCATTTCCAAATACACAAAACCTCACAGAAATGCTCTTACTACATCCAGGAATGCATTCCTGTAGTAAATTATACAACTTGCTACAATAAGATGTAACATTAGAACCCTATTGTAGCAAGTTTTATAATTTCTTTGCTTTTTTTTATTCCTTCTCTCTCCCAGTAGGGGTGTCAAATGGGTGGGTTTGAGATAGGCATAATTGGGTTGGATATATAAAACTCATTTACTCCTCAAAACTCATTTAACTAATTGCTTCTAACCCAAATCCAACTCAACCCAATTATTATGGATAAACCCCAACCCACCCAATTACTCAATTATCAAAATTACCAAAATGCCACTAAAGTGAAAATGACCAAAGTACTCAAAAATCTTCAAAAATGACCAAAATACCCCAAAACCTAAAAATTATCAAAATAACCCAGAAACCTAAAAAATGACCAAAATACCCCCAAAATCCAAAAAATGACCAAAATACCCCCCAAAACCCAAGAAAATGACCAAAATACCTCCCGAAACCCAAAAAATGACCAAAATACCCCTAAACCTAAAAATTGACCAAAATACCCCCGAAACCTAAAAATGACCAAAATACCCCTGAAACCTAAAAAATGACCAAAATACCCTAAAACCCAAAAATTTACCAAAATGCCCCCGAAACCTAAAAATTACCAAAACACCTCTTAAACCCAAAAATGTACCAAAATACCCCTAAAACCTAAAAAATGACAAAAATACCTCCAAAACCTGAAAAATGACTTAAATACCCCCTAAACCTAAAAATAAAATTAAAAAAATAAAAACTTCATTCCTACCAAAATATACTTAATAGTTTTTCATTTCAGTTCAAGTTTAAATGTTTTTTTTACTCAAAATTAGCAACTAATTAAACCCAAATCTTTAGAGAAGTGTATAAACCTTGTTCTTAATTATTTTCACCTTTATCGAAGTAAGGTGTACATGTACCTTTTTTTTTTCTTTTTTTTCTTTTTGAGAAGAAGGTGTTCATGAACTTGAACATTTAAATAGTACTAGTATATGTTCTGGACATGTCATGTGCTAATATAAATATAAATGTTTTCAATGTACCTGCATTGAGGAACTAGAATCACATACAACATTTAATTTTAAATCCGGTGATCGATAATTTGACATTGACAAATCAGCTTTTAAGCCATGTGAATCATAGGCTTGAAAAACATCAAACTTTCCAATGTATACTAAAAAATAAAACAAAAAATAGTCTTTGTGTGGGTTCTATTTTTTTTGTAAAACAGCACATAGGCCCAAGTTTAAGAACAAGGATCCTAGGCCTGATGCTTTATGCTTTATACTTTAAAGGGCTGGGCTTAGTTCACCGCAACTAAATTGGGCTGATTTCGAACCAAGTGGTGCACAAAGCTTGGATCCTACAACACATACATACAGACATACAACAAGCATACACGTATTGAACAGCAAGGGACAATAAAGAATGATATATGAGCAAGAAAAGTAAAATAAAACGTTAGGGATCCTTAGATATGGAATGTCTCATTATTTTTCTTAAGTTTTGTGATACAACATGCTCACTAGGACGTGTTACAATGTCCAAATAAGTTCAAAAATCACAGACTTAGATTGCTCTTTAGGCCTCTAAGACTTGTGAAGTTTGAATCCCTTTGGATCCGAGTGTGTTCTCTAGTGGCTGTTTGAGGACCCCGGACGCTGTTTTCCCTCTCTTTTCTCCCTTTTTGAATTCTGGCAGAGTTTTCTCAAGTATTTTTACTTCAATCGACTATGGCTGAATTGAATTTCATTGTTGGCTACTTCCCCTTTTATAGTGCCATCCTAGGGTTTTCCGGGTACCACTGATCCCTCCATTTGCTCCCCTGAGTACAAGAACCAATGTTGTGCCAGCAACATTGGTAGTTGGTCCCTTCCTCATTCTTCATTATTTTCTTCTTTTGAGGTTCCTTCTTCAAAAAGCCCCTTGCTGACTTTCCCATTCTAGGGGGTCCTAGAAGGCTAACTTTTGTTCTTTCCTTCTCCAAGGCTTCTAGATTCCACTTTTTCAAACCCACTTTTTGGTTGCTTTCCCTTTTGTCATTTTTCCCAAGTGAGCTAATTCTTTTCTGCCAGGCTAAAAGATCCCAAGCCACCTTCCTTCATGGTTCTTCTTCTTGGGTTCCCTGAGGTACCAGACCCTTACTCATGAGTTGTTGGTTCCCAAGCCCTCTGACCCCTTTTTTGTATCATTGGGTGGCTAATAGGGACATATATGTTCTTGTTCCTTGTGTTTCTTGGCATGCCCCCTTGAACTGTCTTAATCTCAACTTGGTTTTGCTGCATGTCCCGAGGATCCTAGGCTCCTGGGAATCCCCAAGTATCTTGGCCCAAGTTATTTTCCTGGGCTCTTCAGTTATTTTTCCGACCTTTGAGGGCTGGATTGGGCTTTTTCTTTCCTTTGTTTCATGAGGTCCGAAACTTTCCCACTCATTGATTTGGGTCCCTCCTTATGGACCCTTAATGGGTTTGGACCTCTCCTTCTTTTTCTTTACTGGAAGCCCAAATGTTTTACTTTCCAGGATTTCAATCCTTTGTGTTGTTTTGGGTCATGGTACAATCATTGTGATTTTTTGGACCTCAACAGTCTTTAAAAAGTAGTTATTTTTTCCTGCTAATTTGTTAAACCGTCATAAAGATTTTAAGTTGGAAAAACCATTATGTTGTCCAAATAATAAACTTGTATGTCCACATGTATTACAAAAAGAAAGTGTCATGAAATTTTTTTCATAGGCTCTTATGTCTATTATATTACATTAATACAATTTCTATGCATTTGAAACGAACTTCAAAAAAATGTATCCATTTCCCTCATCCCCACAAGAAGCCACCCAAGAATACAGAGGAAAAATTATCTCTAGAGATCACTCTAAACAATGCTTATATAGCACAACTTACATGCACTACTAGGCCTTAAATCATACAAGAATGCATTCATAAAATATGAACAACGGAAATTGGGAGCAAGATGCATCATTGTTGTATTCACACAGAGCTTACAAATTGGCCAGGCCAAGTATTATTTTACCACTTGCCAAAACTGCAGTTGTTGTGTTGAATTCCTAATGGGAAAACTCAACTCTTAAGGGCCAACAAGAAATCTCTGAAAAACTTATTTTCCTGGAGATGCAAATCTTGTCTGCTCTCTCTGCTGATTTAAAGCTCGATCCTTTGGTGATGATGTTTTCCCTCCCACACCTGCCTGCCGCATCATCTCTGCAAAGACAGACAATCACACAATGAAGTATAAAAAATTCTACATGTTTTGATGCATTATTCACATAAAGTTATTCTACAGCTTAAATTTAGATATACTAAGGCTCATCTATTTAAACACATGGTCTAATGAAAAGCACTCAAACAACCACCATTTGTTTAAATTAAACTAAAGGGGGGGGGGAGGAATTGCCCAAGTAAAAACAGAGTATATTGCAAGATACAATCAGCATAACATACTATGAGTACATGAAACATATTTTTTCTCCTTAACATTGAAATCAACAAAATAGTGATTTTAATAAACTTATAAAATACCAAAATATGTTATTTGAATGTTGGAAGGGGTAGTGACCAATATAACACTAAAATATTGCCAATCCCAAAATCAGCCAAACTTGGGGAAATTTGTGTGGAAGTGAAAACAAAAAAAGTCTAACCTAGTCAGTCTAAGGAATATCCACACCAGCTAAAAACACAAGCTTTCCTCTTCTAATAGAACCCCCTTAATACAAAAATTCCAACTTTCACACAAACTTAAAGAAACAAATTCAAGCACATAGAAAAAGGGAATACCCATTAAAATTCAATCATGAATAAGCACAAAAAGAGGGTCAAAACTTAAAAACCTAAAAACCAACCCCAGACATCTATTTAAACACAATATACAAGTAAATTCTCATCCATTACCAATTAGCAAATTCTGATCCATTCCAAAACCTGACCACTTAAATAATTGGATATTATGGGTATAACTGTGAATTTGAAAATTATGACAATATGGGATTACAGTAATAAAAAGTTCACATGACAATATGGGATTACTAGGATTCAATGTTTGCAAACTATTCAAATTCCAAACATGACAATATGACATTCTTACTTTATGACCGGTAGCAGACTCATACTCTCACAGGTTCACAGTCACAGACACAACTTTCAGTTTATGATTCTATACCAATACATTGGCCCCTGATCACAAATTACAGCTCAAACTTTCATGTAAAAATCACATATTTATGAGCCAAAGTTTTCAGAAACTTAGGCAGAAAAAATCTTCTATTGTTTCTATTCAATGCTCCATTTGGTGTTGTGTAAACGTAAGGAAGATAGAAACTTACCCAGAAAAAAAATAAATAAATAAAATTCACCTTCCATTTTATGATAAAATTTTCAATTTTTCTTTTTTCTTTTCTTTTCTCTCACTTTCTCAGAGACCAAACAGTGCAAAGTGGTGAATAGAAAGAAAGAAAAAGACTGAAATTTGAAAATTACCAAGTGGGCTTTCTGAGGAGACAAAGATTTGAGAGAAATGACGAAAATTTGAGGAATCTCCGAATCTTTAAAGCTGCTGAAGCTGTTTGGTTTTCGATTAAAACGTAATTGGAGGCCGAGAAAATGAAGGAAAATGAAAACCCTCGTGAAACTCTGAAATGTTCAAGGGCTGTTTTTTTTTTTTTTTTATTTTTTTATGGGAATGACTAGGTTGAATTTGGGTATATTGTTTTTAGGTTAAATGGGCCTCAATGGGTTTTTAGTTAAAACCCAATAATCACTGGGTCTAATTGGGTTGATGCCCATTTAACCCAACTAATAATTGGATGGGTTTGGGTTCAATTAGAGTGGGTGGGTTTAGGTGGGCAAATGGATTTGGGCTTACTTTGCCACCCGTAACTCCCAGTGTTGGTATGGCCGTGTGAGGGTTTTTTTTTTTTTTTTTGATAAAGTTGTTAGTGTGGGTTTTAATATATTTTATTAATGGGATGGATTCTAAAATAAAGACCAGGATGTGGGATGTATTGTTTAAGTGAGAATGTAAATAGATAAAATGATTTTTTGGGGAGGTAAAATGATTTTTTTTTTTTTTTTGCATTCTTGAATGGGAATGCTGAGCTAAACTTGAATTAGAATATTTAACTTTGAGCCATTCTCAAACTTAGTGGTTAAAAATTAGAAAATTATTAAGTTTTAAATGGATCTTATGTGGCTTGATTAATGTGTATAATTTTTTTAATAGTCTATTAATTTACGAAAAAAAATGTTAAAGTAACAAACTTTTCAAAAATTGTTAATGTGGTAGGTGATTATTGGTAAGTAAAAAAAGTGATGTTAGGGGTGAATTCAAATAAGAATCAATAAGAATTTGCCACATTAACAATTTGTAAAAATATTATAAAATAATTTATGTTTGTAGAATTACTCTTGGTTTACAAAAGTGTTATGTGATTTTCAGTGACAAGAAAACTCCAATGTTAGTATTATACTATTATCAACCAAGTTGGACTATTCCTTTTCATTTTGTTATGAATCACCATTTTGGGTATTAAACAATAGCTTGTGTTAATTGCCTGAACCTTATTATAATTATTGGACTCAGATTTTCAAAATCTTGTTTTGTTGGCCTTTTTTGCCAAACAACATGATTTTTGGAAATATTTAGAAAAAAAGCATAGGGTCAAACTTATTTAGTTATGTAGCATGTTTTTTGGAATTCGAGTTTGTCAAACTCGAGTTCCAATTGAAACTCGAGTTCCAAGCATTATGGCTACATAACTAAATAAGTTTGGTTAGATGCTATTTAGCAATTTTTTCCTGTTTTGTTTCTCGTGTGAAGGCCACAACTGCTGCTATTTATACTTCTAAGAAATCCGACATCCCTTATGTATTGTGCTTTATATCCTCTCTTTTTATGGTAGGCCTTGCTTAAAGGCATTTCTATAAGTTGCATCTTCCTGAACAAATTCAAGAAATTTTATCTCATATTGGCTGGTAACAGTTGCAGCCATGGCAAGATGCAAACACCAGCAGATGAAATATTAGCTAAATGATCAATGCTTGTATAGAAATGGATAAGATGCCACAGACTGTTAATTATACTTAAAATTATTTCCAGTTTGATCTCATATATTTTCCCTGGTCAGCTAGAAGTCTAGAACCATATTAATTACAAAAAAACAATCCCAATTTCAAAACCCTGCATACAAGAAAAATGATTCAGAAATTTTTACCCTGTATTGCAGGGCTTCTGCAACAAACACCCTTCATAGGGAAAGAACACTTGAACTCAGCGTCTTTCCTCAAAACAAAGCATACACTTGATTTTATATGGATTATGAACCGCTCTTGAAGAATGAACGTCACTATAGTAGAGATGGGTAGTAACTCTGGCAATCAGCTATTTCTCTTTGATCATTCTCACTACAATTAAAATGGGTATTGTCTATGTCAATTAGCTACTCCATAGTTCCCCCAACCATGTTAACCTCTGCGACCACAGGCATGGATACATTGTCCACAACTCCATTTCCACTATTTTCCTTAACAAACTTCTTGCGACAATTTCGTGAAAGATGCCCTTTCTTGCCACAATTGTGGCAGACTAAGGGCTTTCCATCCATTTCTTGTTCCCGCCTATTCCATCGCATGTTTGGAGGCTTTATATTGGGTCTAAATTTCCAGACTTGATTGCCTAACAGAATAGAAGAATCTCCTTGCTTGCCTTGGTTGCGAGTCTCTTCCTCAATCCTCAAATGATCCATCAACTTATAGAAAGGTAGATACTCCTCACACATCACCTTGATGCAGAAGTCCTTCCAAGATGGGGGAAGTTTGGAAATGATGACACTGACATGAAAGTTCTCTTCAATCAACATTCCAGCTGCAACAATAGAGTCAGCAATGCTGTTGAATTGAAGAACTTGTTCAACTATAGGCCTTTCTTCAACTATCTGGAAATCAATATACTTTTTAACTTGAGATCTCTTGGTTCCAAATTCTTCATAAAGATAAACTAACTCAAGTTCTTTCCACAGTTCTTTAGCAGTCCCAGCTCTCCTAGAGTATTTGTAAAAGAGAGGGTCAGATAGAGAGCTCAAGATGTTGCGACGACAAATGTAGTCATCTTTGACCCACTTTTGTTCAACAAGTTTTGCTTGAACAATTTCTTCAGCGGTTGCTTCTGGGCTTAGAGTAACATTGGGGCATGGGTCGGCGAGTACGTATGAAATCTTTAATTGCGTTAAGAAAGATTCCATCTGCCGTGCCCAGCAATGGTAATTCTTCCCATCAAAACGGTCAGTCTCAAAAGGAACTTCTTGGGGAGCAATATCACTCACTGTATTAGACAGATCTTCAATTTGTTTTCCATCAAGTTGGGATCTACATTTTATTGATTAGATAATTCAATTAGTAAATATTACTACGGCATGGCATGCTTGAGTACACACACACACACACATATACATATTTTAAATTGAGAAAGAGTCACATTCATCCGGAGGGTCTTGAACCTCCCTCCACCTTGCTCTTACAAGAGAGGGTGTTGTTTTAGCCAAAGCTATGCTCTAAGCACATATTATGCTATCTTTTGCTTAGAACAACATTATTTACAGTTTAATAACAGATTTGTGGACCTCAAATTCTAATTCATGAAACCATGCAGTTTCTCTACCAAATGGGAGAAAATTTTTGATGAGTTTTATGACAATCTATATTCAAAAGACCATGACATGAACCTAAAACTCTAACAAGGTGCTCTCACCTTAACTTCAGTTCCATCTTAATAACAGCGTCCTCTATAGCAGGGACATTCTTTCTGAAGACTGACCATTGTTCAGGTGACAAACTAATTCCTGAAATACGACAGTACAGACAAAAGTTTGGAACATAAAAGCACTGCATTACAAACAAAGCATTGAGAAAAGAAAATGCAACCAATTGATAAAATGTTTAAATTAGAATCAACAAAAATTTGTAATCAAATTTATTTCTTAGATAAGTAGCAATCAAATTTGTAACTTATTAAAAAACTAAGCACACAATTTATATCAATAATCAATGAGGACCAAGTGCCCAAAGATAATCAAAGGCATTGAGGCCGTGTGTGTGACCCTGGAGGGTAGAGAGAGAAGAATGGATAAGGTCAACCAATTAATCAAAGGATACCAAAACCTTGCACACTACCTCAGCAACATCACACAGGAACTAGCATTGAAAGCAGAACATAAACTGTACCGTTGTTTTCTATTGTAGCATAGCACATAGATGAAGAGCACTTTATAACATGAAAGAGTTATTTCTTCAAGTGCTAAGAAGTAGTGCACATTGCTCTGGGTATAATTAAACAAAATAGCTTTTAGAATATAGACTGTCATCAGTTAAACTTCTGTGTAAACATTCCATCTCATTTCCCATATAAAATATAATTTTATTTAATTGTGCAAGGAAGATATATTTTAATTCCCTCAACAGCAAGGAATAACGATAAATTCAAATGACGACTATATTACACCGATCATATCAACAAGCAAAGACTACAAAGCAAACAGATTTATTAGAAGCAAAGAAGAACAGGTATAACAATATGTATATCTTTCACCTTTGGCAGCAGGAAGCTGCTTTCCATCCTTCTCATAGAATTCCCTGATTGATACCAAAGCTTTCCCTCTGAAATCTGAAATTACCACATTCCTCTTGTTTGATAGCTGAATCAAACCAACTGCCATTAACTAAAGAGCATTGACAATAAATTTAAAAAATAAAATAAATGAAAACTATGGTTCACAACAGGTTTGAATCCTCTCCAATTCCAAACATAATTGGAGATGTCCAGTAAAAATCCAATAGTCCAAAACATGAGTTATGCTAGTAGTACTGATCATGCAATATTTTAAGACACATTACACACTTGTATTTTTTTCTTTCTTTTAAATTTGTTTTTGTTTTTGTTTTTATGTTTTTTTGTATGTCTGGTGAGTGACCAATGACAAATTTGATGCTGGAGCTTGCCAGGAGTTAAAATTCCATTGATGCTGGTGTCTGTGAACCAGGTTGAACTTAGGTGGTGGGCGACAGTGCATCCAAGCCCTGTCCTATATCATGACTGTAATACACTAACAAGCTAGCGAATTTGAGCAAATGCATTTCAAAATTGCCAGAAGGAAAAGCAGTAGGGAGCTCAATACAATGATTATTATTATACATTTGAAATTGAATACACTCTTTTTTTTTTTCTTTTTTTTTGGCGGGGGTCAAAAAACACCAATGGTGGTCTTAATCTAACATTTACAGAAACTCACAGCATCCAGTGCTGGAATCCTGATTTGAAAGGGTTTGGGGTCGCGTTAAGTGCCTCCGGTGAGTAGGGAATTCAAACTGTTAGATTTAGGAGTGAAGAAGTTTTCTAATTATATATCTGAAATTGGAGAATGGAGATGATTCAAACTCATTTTACAACATAAAGGTCACTCTAAACACCACATTACATTACATTAGGCTCTCCTCCTTTTATGATGTAACCCCCATCATATCTACTACTACTGATTATCCATTAACTAGTTAAATAATAAAACTGAAAAGCATTAATAAAATGCCTTAGCTTTAAGCTAACATGAAGTATTAACTTTTGTTGTCAACCTAAAAGCAATACAATTAAAATCTTTTTTTTTTTTTTTTTTTTTTGAGTATCAAAAACAGAAATTAGGGGTTTAAAAAAAGAAAGCGAAATGATTATGAAGTAGTGAAATTAAGGACCTTGCAAATAACACGGTCGCCTGCTCCTCCTCCTCCATTAGAGTTAGGCCTGTGTTTGTTTTGGTCTTTATGATCAGCAGCAGCAGCATCATCATCATCATCGAGGTCGAGGTCGAGGTCGAGCAGGAAATTCTCAAGGACAGTCCGCACAAAGGCCTTGCGGAGGTCATTTTCGAAGAGGTCGATCCCAAGACGCTTGGAGGCCTGGAGTCGGAGCTTGAACTCAGTAATATGGTCGAGGTTGGAATTCCTCAGTATATCCACCACTGTTTTCTCGATCTTCCCTCTCTCTTCCTCATCCATCCTCCAACAAAAACTACTTTACCTTTTTCTTCCTTCAACTAAACTAGGCCTCACCCTCACCCTCTATCAATATCATCCATCTTTTTTTTTTTTTTTAATTTAATTTAAGCCTTCGCTCTTTCACTCTTCGCCGGCGCAATAATGAAAAATTATAAATTTAAAAAATAAAGGTTCCACCGAGATTTGAACTCGGGTTACTGGATTCAGAGTCCAATGTCCTTACCACTAGACCATGGAACCTCTTCTTTGCATACCAGCCGCCAACTTTTTCAATTTATTTGTTTCTTTTGTTTATTTCCCTTCTTCACATTGATAAATTAATTTTTTAGAATTAAAGGTTTATGTGGATGCTGATTTGTCTTTTTTATGCTGATGTGGGCATTTTTTTAAATGCCAAATAATTTTATTATTATTATTTTAATAGGCACATCAGTAATTAATGTGCCAACAGTGCACTTTGTTTGCCATGTAGGATATTTCCGTTAAGTGAGTAATGATATGAATAAAAAATGGAACGCATTTTTCATTTAGGAACTAAAAGCGGTAAAATAAAAAAAGTAAGGACCAAAATAGAAATAATATCAAAATATAGAGACCAAAAATACATTTATGTCTTTTACTTTTTATGTGTTTTGATGTAGTAGAAATATAGCCTTTTTTCGTCCATATGGATTGTCCAAGGAAAGACCTACAAGGACGAACCAAACACACAGTGCCCGTCCAAAGCTTCCCCCGAAAAGCTCATCCGTCCTTAAAAGCTTTTGGACAGACGAGCTCTACACTTATCCTGCAAACTGAAGATTAAACTTCTTTTATGAACCGTCTCCAATGACAGTTATGGAAACGGAAGTCAGTTATGAAGTTATGATAACTGCCACGACAGTTATAAGAGTTTACTCCAAATATCAATTAATCCCTTAATAATAGGGGAAGTTGTGAGATGAATAACCGTTAACATCGACACTATATAAATACTTTCACTCCAATGAAAAGAGGGTAAGTCCATTCTAGACAAAATTCCCAGAGTTCTTGGAATTTCATTTTTCTCTAAGAAAGAAACTAACTTAACCATCGGAGGGTCTGTGGTCGGCTACCCCGGTCTCCTCTGACTTTTGTCAATTCTTTTTCAAGACTCAGCCTCAAGATCACCAACGCCCGCGATTTTCAGCCCATTGATATCAAAGGATCCATCAGTTGGTGCCGTCTGTGGGAAAGGAATTTTTTGCGTTTGAATTTCATTGTTGAATTCTGCGATTTCTTTCTCCGACAAAGGGTTGAAATGGTCCGGACAAGATCAAGGGCTACTAGTCCAGGCCCTCAATAGAGCAGGGACGCCTCCAGTAACCCTCATCGCGACCGTCAATCGGCGCCAACCATGCAACCATCTTCTGTCCAACACATGCAATCCATGGCCGCTGCTATGGAGGAATTAACTCGCCAAAACCAGGAGTTGATCAGAGAACTTAATTTAAGGAGGCAGCGTCACAAATGGAACACTGAAGGACAGGCCCAAAGTCAAGAAGATGGAAGGAATGTTGAACCTGAAAGCTAGTCAAGGGGTACCGCTTCACGGAAGGTGCCTCATTTGGAAAGGGAAATGGACCAAATGAGAAGAGTTATGGATGAGATGCGAGAGAATATGAGGAAGACGAACCCTGTAGAAGATTTGGTTCACAGAACTGATTCCCCCTTTGTGGCTTCCATCAATGCTCATCCTTTGCCACCTAAGTTCAAGATGCCTTCTTTAGATTCGTATGATGGGATGCGGGATCCTTTTGATCACATTGCCACCTTCAAAACTACCATGCACCTTCAAGGGGTTCCGGATGAAATAATGTGCAGAGCTTTCCCTACTACTCTCAAAGGACCCGCACGAGTATGGTTTAGCAAAATACCTCCGAACACCATAACGTCCTTCGAAGAGTTAAGCAAGTTATTTGTTAACAATTTTATCGGAGGACAGAGGCACAAGCGTTCCTCGTCCAGCTTGCTAACCATCGAGCAGGGAGAGAATGAGAGTTTGCGGTCCTTCATCACGCGATTCAACAGGGAAGCCTTGGCTGTGGACAAGATGGATGATAAGCTTCTTTTGGCTACTTTCCATAATGGGGTTCATTCTGACTTGTTCATCCATAAGTTATATGAGCAGGAGCCCTAGACCATGGCTGAACTCATCCATTCAACCCAAAATTTTATGAATGCAGAGGATGCTATCATAGCCAAGAAGAGGAAGAGAGTTGAGAAAATGGAGGCCAACCCAACAAATCATTCGAAACAAGGTTCTCATCCTAAAAAGGGACGAATGGAAGACAAGAAGGATTGGGACAAAAAGGCTGGCCCCTCAGCACAAAGTCAATAGTACACACCGCTGAACACGCCGTTCGAGCAAGTCTTTATGCAAATCAAGGATGATCCTTCCTTGAAATGGCCTGAGAAGATGAAGGGAGATCCTAATAAGCACAATAGAAATAAGTATTGTCGCTTCCATAGAGACCATGGGCATGATACAGACGAATGTTTTGATCTAAAGTAGCAGATTGAGAATCTCATTAGGCAAGGAAAGTTGAGGAGTTTCCTTGGACGAGACCACAAGGACGAGAAACTGAAGGGTAAGGTAGAAGAGTCATCACGACCGCCGCTCAGAGAAATCAGAGTTATCATAGGGGGAAGCACAACAGGCCAGTCGTCCAAGTCCAAGAAGGCATACTTGAAGGTAGTGCAGAGCGTTCAACTTTCTAGATGGCCACCCACAGCAAGGACCACGGACGAACAAGCAATCACGTTCACGGAGGAGGACGCTGAAAGAATTCATCATCCTCATGACGATGCAATCATCATTACCTTGCTTATTGCTGACTACACAACCAGAAGGGTGGTGGTGGATAACGGAAGCTCAGCGGACATTTTGTATTTTCCAACTTTTCAGCAAATAAGGCTAGGACGAGACAGGCTTCGCCCAGTGAGTTCCCCTCTAGTAGGTTTCGGTGGAATGAACGTGCAACCTATGGGTACTGTTACATTACCAGTGGTAGTGGGGGCATATCCACAGCAAATCACCAAGGACGTGAATTTTCTTGCGGTAGACTGTTCATCCTCCTATAACGCCATAATTGGAAGGCCAACTTTAAACAGTTGGAAGGTTACCTACCATCTATCGGTCAAGTTTCCAACAGATTATGGAGTAGGACAAGTACAAGGAGACCAACTAGTAGCAAGAGAGTGTTACCTAGCCATGTTGGCCACGGACGAGCAAGTTCAAACCATGAATATTGAAGAGAAAAGAGTTGTAGCAGAACCCGCCGAAGTGTTAGAAGATATTTCCTTAGATGAGAATAATCCCGAGAGGTGTACTAGAATTGGCACAGACCTTGAAGAAAAGATTAAAAAGGACCTCGTCCAATTTTTGAAGAAGAACACTGATGTATTTGCTTGGAGTCATGAAGATATGTCGGGTATAGATCCTAGTGTCATCACCCACTGTTTAAACGTATGTCCTTCCTCCAAGCCAGTACGACAAAAGAAAAGGGTGTTTGGCCCTAAGAGAGATGCTGCAATTAAAGACGAAGTTCAGAAGCTGATGGCGGCGAAGTTTATACGTGAAGTGTACTATCCAGATTGGTTGGCTAACGTAGTAATGGTTAAAAAGGCGAACGGCAAGTGGAGAATGTATTTAGACTTTACCGACTTAAACAAGGCTTGCCCCAAGGACAACTATCCATTGCCGCGCATTGATCAACTGGTGGACTCTACCACAGGCCACAAATTACTTAGTTTTATGGATGCTTTCTCAGGATACAACCAAATAAGGATGGACGAGGCTGACCAAAAGAAGACATCCTTTGTTACTAGCCAAGGCTTATTCTGTTATGAAGTAATGCCCTTTGGCTTGAAAAATGCTGGGGCAACATACCAGCGACTGGTCAACCACATGTTTCATCCTCAGATTGGACGAAACGTAAAAGTCTATGTGGATGACATGCTAGTGAAAAGCCTGCACGAAGGAAAACATCTAGACGACCTGCAGGAGACCTTTAATACATTCAGACGGTACAGTATGAAGTTGAATCCCAATAAGTGCGCTTTTGGAGTAGCGTCAGGAAAATTCCTTGGATTCATGGTTTCACACAGAGGGATCGAGGCAAATCCGGAAAAGATTAAAGCAATTCTGGATATGAAGCCTCCGCAGAATATCAAAGAAGTTCAGTCTCTTACCGGGCGAGTTGCTGCCCTCAACAGGTTTGTTTCTAAAGCTACTGATAAGTGTTTTCCATTTTTCAAGGTTCTAAAGAAAGCATATGAATGGATGGACGAGTGCCAAAAAGCCTTTCAAGACTTGAAGCCGTACCTCATCACGGCTCTGTTGCTCAGTCCGTCCATGATGGGAGAAGAGTTGTTTTTATATCTAGCAATGACCCCGCATGCTATGAGTTCAGCATTGATAAGAGAGGAAAGAAAAGTACAAAAGCCAGTGTACTATACCAGCAAAGCATTGAGGGGAGCAGAAGGCCGATACCCGCTAATAGAAAAGCTAGCTTTTGCACTTATCACGGCTTCCAGGAAGCTGAGGCGCTACTTCCATGCCCATGTACTCAATGTTATGACAGACCACCCGCTTAAGAAAGCCATGAACAAGTTGGAAGCTGCAGGACGATTGATCTAGTGGGCTGTCGAACTCAGTGAATTTGACATCCATTACCAACCAAGGCATGCTATAAAGGCTCAGGCCTTGGCAGATTTTATTGCGGAATTCACACCAAGCTGCGATGACGCGAAAAGTATGGAAGAAAGTAAAAAGTGGGTCGTCCATGTGGATGGTTTGTCGACACAACATGCAGGAGGAATAGGAGTGGTTTTGCAATCTCCTGGGGGAGATAAATTGAAGCACAAGATCCATCTACAATACCAAGCAACCAGTAATGAAGTTGAGTATGAAGCCCTACTTAAAGAGTTAGAACTAGCTAAGTCTGTGGAAGCAAAGTCAATACTCGTCCTAGGAGATTCTCAGTTGGTCATGGGCCAAATAAATGGGACGTATGAGGAAAAGGAAGGACGAATGAAAAAATACTTAGAAAAAGTGTTACGGCTTGTGAAGAAGTTCAAGGAAGCTAACTTCGTTCAAATCTCAAGGGAGGAGAACGTGGAAGCAGATACTTTAGCAAAGGAAGCCTCAGCGACGGGAGCCATGGACGAGTTCGATGAAGTTTAGTACGTCCCAAGTATAGATCTCCTGGAAGTACAGCAAATAAAGAATGAAGAAAATTGGATGACCCCAATAGTATCGTACTTGAAGGACGGAAGGCTTCTAGAAGGGAAGGATGAGGACAAAAAACTCAAGGTTAGAGCAGCCAGGTATGTCGTTATGGACGAAGTTCTATACAAGAAAGGCTTTTCTCAACCTTATCTCAGGTGTTTGGCTCCGGACGAGGTGAACTACGTGTTGAGGGAAGTTCATGAAGGAGCCTGTGGAAATCATTCAGGAGCCAAATCACTCATCCATAAGATTGTCCGTGCAGGGTACTATTGACTAACTGTCCAAGCAGATGCAAAAGCTTATGTAAAGGTATGTGAACAATGCCAATGATTTAGTAATGTCCTCAGACAACCATCAGAATATCTCACCCCGATGATGGCCCTGTGGCCCTTTGCTTAATGGGGCCTTGACATCTTGGGTCCTTTTCCACTCGGAACTAGACAGATGAAATTTTTAGTGGTGGGGATAAACTATTTCACCAAATGGGTGGAAGTAGAACCCTTAGCAAGTATCACACAGCAGAAGGTAAAGAATTTCATCTGGAAGAACTTAGTGTGCAGGTTTGGGGTGCCCAAAGTACTAGTATCTGACAACAGGCGACAATTTGATAATGCCCTTTTTAGGGACTTTTGTGAACACTTTGGAATCCGAAATCATTATTACTCCCCCGCTCACCCTCAAGCAAACGGTCAGGCTAAAATTGCAAACCGATCCTTGCTGAAAATCATCAAGACTCGGCTTGAGGGGGCAAAGGGAGTATGGCCAGATGAGCTACCTGGTGTCCTATGGGCGTACAGGACGACGGCAAGAACCCCTATAGGGGAAACACCTTTTAAGCTAGCCTATGGAAACGAAGCAGTCATATCTGCGGAAGTGCGCATGGCTAACCACAGGGTGATGTCATATCAGGACAAGGACAACAAGGAGAAACTCCGCTTGAACCTCGATCTAATAGACGAGGTGAGAACGGACGCAGAACAAAGAACGGCAAGGTACAAGAACCTCATGGCTAGGAGATATGACGCAATGGTTAAGCCAAGGCGATTCAACATTGGAGACCTCGTCCTAAAAAGGGTTTCTTTAGCAACCAAGAACCTAGCTCATGGAAAATTGGGACCTAATTGGGAAGGGCCCTACAGGGTTATCAACTATAAAAGACAAGGATCCTATTACTTGGAAGCCTTGGACAGGAGGAAGCTAGAGTATCCTTGGAATGTTGAACACCTGAGGAAATACTATCAGTAAAACGCCAGCCTGGATGAGCCTGAAGACAATTTACTTATCTATATCAAACATCTTTAGTATTACTTCATAATGTTATTTTATTGTTATTATGATGTGGTTATAGACGAAGTTATAGATTTGCTTGTATTTGTTTAACTCCTTAGAAGGCATTAGCTCATAAGCATGTGCCTCGTCTATGAATAACGTTTATGCTATGTACATAATGTTGTGTGAATTTCTGATTTCTATACTATTTTTGTTCAAATCAATTCACTGGAAGGCTGAAAAGCCTAAGACGAGAAAATTCTCTGGACGCAGAGATGTACCGTCAAACTTTCCTAAGGGTAAAGTAAAATCAAGGCAAGCTCGTCCAAAGCAAAGGACGAGGTAAAGCCTATTCCTTGAGCAAATTAGTAAACCCAAGGCATACTCGTCCATATAATGGATGAAGTAGAGCATAATACATATCCAGACCATGGATGAGGAAATTGCATGGACGAATGGTTTGAGTTAAGGCACCTACCAAAACGTTCTAGTCAATGGACGAGCAAAATGCACCTCATTATACATGAAAATCAACCAAGTCTAAGGACGGGCAATGCTAGTAATTACCATTTCACATGGACGAATTACGCTTGGTGAAATTCCACTAAAAATGGTAGAAGTATATATATGAAATATGGACGAATCAAGCGTAAAGTTTGGTATATGAAAATAAAAAGTCTCGTCCATGTATATATATATAAAAGAAAAATAACATCATTCATTCAATTGTTTTAAGGGCGAACGACCAACGTCCAAAGACCCTTGTTAAACTTAAATGGTTTAAAAACTCGTCCTAAAACCCTGGACGAGATAAGTGTACTTGAATTACATTAAAAGGTCCCAAACAGTGGACCAAACAAAAGAAAGAAGAAATTATAGAAATACAAAGACTAAAATATTTTTAAGTAGAGGGACTGTCCGCGTTAGGTTCGTCTTAAGGAGGTAAAGTGGTAGCAGCGTTAGGTTCGTCCTGAGACAAAATGGTAGCATCGTCCTCAACGTTAACGTCTTCAGAGCTATTTTGAAAAAGAGAACTGGTAGCAGCGTTTATGTTAAGTTTGATGGAGCTAAAGTCCACTTCAGGGAAGTTTTCAATAACATCCATCCTAAAATCCTCAAAGCCTACTGCGTAGTTGCGATCCAATAAGTCTGTAAAGTCTTTGGACGCCTTGAACTCAGCAACTGCCTCTTCTTTTGCCTTAGAGAGGAGAGCATCCAATTCATCGTTCTTCTTCTGTAAATGATCAAGACGAGAGTCCTTCTCTGCTATATTAGCTCTCAACTCCTTGATTAAGTTTCGATGCTCCGTTGTTTCCTCCTTAGCCTTGGCAGCAACTTCAGCCCATTTCTTGTTCTCGTCCCTCACATTTTGAATTGTCGTCTCCAGCAAGATCCTCGTCTTGTCCAATTCAGTGGCTTGCCTAGATGCCGCGATGAATTTTGACATGGCCTACAAAAATAATCACCAAGATGCTAGTTAGACGAGAAAACTTATGGAATGACGAAAATGGAAGTAAAAGTCATGTACCTTAAAAAGATCATGAACACCTGAGTGTTCAAAATCTTTTAGAGACATGTTATAACAGATATTTACGTCCTCATCCCTCGCAGCTTCCCCAAAGCGTTCCCAAGCTAAGTCTTCGTTTTCAATGATGTTTGTGGGAACACTAGGAGGAAGCTGAGATGAGACAGGCATAGTCGTCCTTGGCAAAGAAGCTTTGGATGGGGTGGTCTTGACTGGTGTGGACGAATCAACATCAACTACATGGACGAGAGTCTGAGACTGAGGAAGCTTGGGCTTAGTTATTTGGGATGACCTGCGCTTAATTCTTTTGTCTCGTTGACTGGGAAGACTTCCCAGATCAATGTTCTTTGACAAGGATTTCCTTTTGTCCCGAGTTGACGGACGAGCCTGAGATTGGACCTCAGGACGATCCCCCTCACCTACTATATCTTTTCCTTTATTTCCCTTCAGTGTTGCCATTCCTATAAAAAAGAAAGAGGAAGAATTTTTAGAGCTCGAGTTAAAAAAAAAGTAAGGGACGTTTGAAATTTAAAACTCACTTTTTCTTACTGTAATTTCGTGTGCAAGCGCGTCTACAAATGGGTTAGGGCCTAACCCCCACTTAGCAAGTCGTTTAAGTGTAACCAGGGAATGGAAGTCCTTGTCCACGTGTAGACGAGCTCTGTGGACGTGGTCACGATGAAATTTGCTCAAGTAAGGTCGTCCAACGGCTGCAAGGAGACAAGTAAAGGTTAAAAAAAAAAAAAAAAAAAAAAAAAACAGAAGAAAGAAGAAAAAGGGGAGGGACTTACCTTCAGGATGAAGGTTCCCTAGCTCCCCAGTATAACGGCCAAACGTGTCCTGGCCAACGCCCACAGGATTCCCAACCCAAAAGCCGAAAATAAAGAAAAATTTCGTCTTCCAATTTCTGTTAGACGAGGCCAAGGACTTTATCAATCTACAATCTGAACCCCTGGCTACAAATTGGTAGAAGCCAAGAGATTGATGTATTTCTGTGGGTTTGTAACAATAGAGAAACTCGTCCACAATAAGAGGACGGTCCTCTCCAAATGCCTCTCTCCATAAAATTTGCATAGAAATAATTAATCTCCATGCATTGGGGTTGAATTGGCACACCCCTAAACCTAATCTAACTAACAATTCTCTAGTAAAAGCGTTTAAAGGAAATCTTAAACCTCCTAAAAGGTAAGCCTCGTAGACGCCTATCCCAAAGTGAGGGTTACAACACCACTCTCCACGAACGGGCAACCTAGGATTAAATTCATCCGGGATTTGATACCACTTCCTAAGGTTGTTGAGTCTCTGCTCATCTGTTTTAGAAGAGATATTTACTGCACAACTATACACAGTAATTTCTGTCTTGTCCAAAGGACTAGACTGAGGGATATTGGACGAGGTGCCTGCCTGGGCCCCTAAGGCTTTCCTAAGCTCTTCTTGCATGGCTTCCAAGGGAAACCCAGGGACACCGAAAACATACTCGTCCGAGGAATCCCCCCCGCTACCATTACTAGAGTTACTAGTGCTATAACTACTCTCGTCATAATACTCGTCTATGGCTTTGTCTGTGCTATCACTAGACGAGGAAATAGTTTTTGACATTTTTTGAAAACAAGTGAAGCCTAAAAGACGAGAGAGAAGGGAATACCTAGCTTTAAGACGAACGAAGCTTATGGATGCAGAAGAAACTCCTAGACGAAGCTCTAGACGACAAATCTCAGAAGGAAATATCTCAGAAGTGTGAAGGGTAGTGGAGGGATTCCACTATTTATAAGCAGCGAATCAAGACATATGAAACGACGCAACTAATCAGGAGATGACACGTGGCGCTCACCTCGAAAAAATGAATCAACGAGACCAGTCACCAGTAAAATGGCGACACGTGGCACATCGACTCTAACTCCATCCCCTGGGACGATCCATATGGACAAGGGGGCAACTGATGTAGTAGAAATATAGCCTTTTTTCGTCTGTATGGATCGTCCAAGGAAAGACCTACAAGGACGAACCAAACACACAGCGCCCGTCCAAAGCTTCCCCCGAAAAGCTCGTCCGTCTTTAAAAGCTTTTGGACGGACGAGCTCTACACTTATCCTGCAAACTGAAGATTAAACTTCTTTTATGAACCATCTCCAATGACAATTATGGAAACGGAAGTCAATTATGAAGTTATGATAACTGCCACGACAGTTATAAGAGTTTACTCCAAATATCAATTAATCCCTTAATAATAGGGGAAGTTGTGAGATGAATAACCGTTAACATCGACACTATATAAATACTTTCACTCCGATGAAAAGAGGGTAAGTCCATTCTAGAAAAAATTCCCAGAGTTCTTGGAATTTCATTTTTCTCTAAGAAAGAAACTAACTTAACCATCGGAAGGTCTGTGGCCGGCTACCCCGGTCTCCTCTGACTTTTGTCAATTCTTTTTCAAGACTTAGCCTCAAGATCACCAACGCCCGCGATTTTCAGCCCACTGATATCAAAGGATCCATCATGTTTATATTTAGGATGTCCTATTTACTATTCAAACCCTAATTTTCTTTCCATTTAGCGTTAATTTTCGAAGAATATTGTTAGTTGTCATGTTGCAAAACAAACTGAAAAACTAGCATCTCGAGTTTTAAAAACTCGAGATCCATGGTAGAACTCGAGATGCAAGTGGTGACATCTGATGTGGAAAAAATTCCACGTAGAACTCAAGTTCCACCATTTTCTTTTTAGATCAGCTCTTCGTCTTCGTCTTCTTCTTCTTCCCCTATTCTTTCAGTGGATCTCAAACCATCTAATGTTCCTCTGTTTTGCTTCTGATGTTCTTCAGTGGATTTCTTCTTCTTCCCCTGTTCTTTCAGTGGATCTCAAGATGTTCCTCTGTTTTACTTCTGATGTTTTTCGGTGGATCTCAAACCAGATTCTTCCTCTATTTCCAAAATCTTGCTTCTAATGTTCTTCACTCAGCACCAGCATAAATCAATTTATAAAACTCGAGTTACAAATCGAGTTTTTAAAAACCAAGATCTATGTGGCAGAAGAGTTTCCAACTCAGTCGTATGGAAACGAGTCTTCAAAGCTTGAGTTTTATATGAACTCGAGTATATAAAACTTGAGATGCTAGTTTACAAAATCCTTTCAAACGTTTGTCAACTAATTATATTGTTTCCCCTCACTAGGTTGCAAATATCCCTATTCAAACCTCTCTCCTTCATTCTTAGGTATTTAATACATAGGAAGGTGCCATTAAACCATCTAAGTGGCCAGTAATATAAGGGTCTGTTTGGTAATATTGTTCTAGTAACGTTGTTTGTATTTTTTAGAAATACATATAGATGAAAAAGTGTGTAAAAATACGTGTAATATTGTTTAAACATTGAAAACTGTTTTTCTAGTAACGGTAACAAACAAGCCTAGTAACTTGTACTTTACTTGTGGGGTCAATTATAGTATCTCCATTAAACTATAAAATTGTACAATTTACTCAAGATTATTATAAAAATGATTTCATATGTCCCTTAGGGGATATAAAAAAAATTCAGTTTCATATTGGTATGACTGAAATTTGTAATTGCTTTAAATTTTCAGGATGTGTGTTGTAATAAATGACATCATGCTTCATTGACACTATTTTAAAATTCAATTTGGGTTTGAAACTAATGATTAATGAACTTCATGCATATTTTTCTTCTAAAAAAAAAAAGGAGTAATATCTTTGTCTGATTTAGGAGCTTAAACACCTTGTATTTTTCAATTTACCAAAAATAGGAGCAATGCATATCGCTTCTTTGAAGTAGGAGGCCACAGAAGACCATCACTGGCGTGCCTTACCAACCTAACAACTTATGAATAGAAGTCGTTATCCATGATTTAATTGTGTGAAAGAAAAGCAGCCAATAAAGAGTTGACACGTATAAATAAAGGGGGGGGGGGGGGGGGGGTGTGAGGAAATGCATATATCATTTCTTTGAAGTAGGAGCCCATAGAGCACCATCATCGCATAGAGCGTGCCTTACCAACCTGGCAACCTCTCCAACTCTCAGCTTAGCTCCATGAAAGTAATGCGGTCAATAAAGAATTGACATTTCTAGATATAAAACTGGTTGAATAAGTGGTAAATCATTCACGAAATCGACGTGTAACATTATATTATACAACAATAACCTTTGCATGTAAAGATTTTGATAAACAATAACCACTCTTTTGTACTCCAATATTCAAGTATTTATAGGTTTAAACAAAATGCTGAAGAAATTGGCTACATTCATGGATTTAGTTACATTTACTTCAACCTTCCTTTGTGTAGCTCTCATCGCCAATTTCATATACAGAAGGTTCTTATTGCATGATAAAACAAAAAGACTTCCACCAGGTCCACCAAGATTGCCCATATTTGGTAACCTTCTCCAATTAGGAAAACTCCCTCACAGGGACCTAGCCTCTCTATGTGACAAATATGGACCCTTAGTGTACCTTCACTTGGGTAGCATTGATGCCATCACCACCAACGACCCTGATATCATACGTGAAATTCTAGTTCGTCAAGATGATGTGTTTGCATCAAGACCTCGAACTCTCGCTGCAATTCATTTAGCATATGGGTGTGGGGATGTGGCACTAGCCCCGTTGGGTCCAAATTGGAAGAGAATGAGGAGAATTTGCATGGAGCACTTGTTGACAACAAAGCGGCTCGAATCATTTGCTAAGCATCGTGCTGAGGAAGCACAACATTTAGTTTGTGATGTTTGGGCTCGAGCTCGAACTGGTAAGGCTGTGAACTTGAGGGAAGTGTTGGGTGCATTCTCGATGAACAATGTAACTAGGATGTTGCTAGGGAAGCAATATTTTGGAGTTGAATCAGCTGGCCCTCAAGAGGCTGTGGAGTTCATGCATATAACCCATGAGTTGTTTTGGCTATTGGGATTAATATATTTGGGTGATTACTTACCATTTTGGAGGTGGGTTGACCCTTATGGCTGTGAGAAGAAAATGAGGGAAGTGGAGAAGCGAGTTGATAATTTCCATACGAAGATTATAGCAGAACATAGGAGGGCAAGGGAGAGAAAGAGAAAGGAAAAAGGCGAGGATGATGGAGAATTGGATTTTGTTGATGTCCTACTTTCCTTGCCTGGTGAAGATGGAAAACAACACATGGATGACAGAGAAATTAAAGCTCTAATTCAGGTGATCTATCTATATTTCTTAAAATCAATTTTACTTTTTTTTTTTCCACCCAATTTTCCAGCATTCTTTACTTGGTATTTTGGATCTAACATTATTGTTAACTTTGGTCGACGATTCTATGTAACATAAAAAAGCTTTTATTTGCTGTGAGTTTTTCTTATAAGTGAGATTCATAAACTTACTATCGTAAAAACTTCTTTTGGCCCTTGGGAGATAACCGGTAAAATTTGAACGATCTATTTTTTTTTTTTTTTTGCTGAATTTTGTTAACGATCTATGTAAGAACTTCCTTTGACGTACACATACATTATGACAAGAACAATTTCAAACTAATCTTTATTCTAACAGAGTTATCATTGATCATTTTCTTACATCTACTTCAAAAAAAGGGTAATTTTCATCTACTTCACTTACCTTTTTAAGAGAACTTCCTACGTTTATGGACAAGTAAAAAATTGTGACTGCAGCTATAGTGCCACTCAACAAATTAAAGCTTGATTAAAAATAGTGGAATGCCATGGAAATTTGTTCTTAGTCCAAATTACAAAATTATTATTTCACCCCAAGAATGTTCACACTCTGTACACACACATGTAAAATATAGATGCCAAGTATCCATATTTTAAAAAAGGAGTATGAAAATTGTTGATGCTGCCCAATTAGCAATCTAGATTTCAACACAATTATTGGTAAGTGTGTCAAAAATATAAGGTTCTCATATTAAACACTAACCAAATGCTTGGCATTGTACATAGGACATGATAGCTGCTGCCACAGACACTTCAGCTGTGACCAGTGAATGGGCAATGACCGAGGTGATCAAGCATCCACGTGTCCTTAGAAAGATCCAAGAAGAGCTCGATTCCGTTGTGGGTCCCAATCGAATGGTCTCCGAATCAGATCTACCGCATCTAAACTACTTACGTTGCGTCGTTCGTGAGACATTTCGCATGCACCCAGCTGGGCCCTTTCTAATCCCACATGAATCAGTGTGTGCCACAACCATAAATGGCTATTACATCCCAGCCAAGACACGCGTCTTCATCAACACGCATGGGTTGGGTCGAAACACTAAGATTTGGGACAATGTGAATGATTTTCGACCCGAAAGGCATTGGCTAAGTGATGGGAGTCGAGTCGAGATTAGCCACGGTATCGATTTCAAAATACTCCCATTCAGTGCTGGGAAAAGAAAGTGCCCCGGCGCGCCGCTTGGGGTGACTTTGGTTTTGATGGCTTTGGCTCGATTATTCCACTGCTTTGATTGGACCCCGCCAGAAGGGTTGAAGCCCGAAGATATAGATACTAGTGAGGTGTATGGGATGACTATGCCCAGGGTCGAGCCCTTGATGGCCATTGCTAGAACACGCTTGGCCGACCATATGTATCTCTGAATAATTATGTAGGATGACCTTGTCCATTTATATGTCACACAGGGTGCATGAGAAAGTTAAACAAACTGTAGTTTTCTTTTTCTTTTATTTTTCCTCTAAATATGAATTTAATAATTACTATGTTAGTTATTAATGTCTAATTATGCTTGTGTTTTCTTTTAAAAATTTTAATTTTAATAATGGCAAGGTTTTAAATGATGGTTTAAATATAAAAATAGAATTTAAATTCAATTAAAAATTATATATAGGGTCCGTTTGGATACAACTTATTCTTGCTAAAAATTTATTTTTGCTGAAAACACTATAGCAAAATAATTTTTAAATGTATGAATAGTGTCGTGTGACTCATTTTTAATATTTTTTTTCTGAATAAAGTCGTCGTGGGTCCCATGAACAGTACGTGAACAGTACTGCTACAGTGCGTGAACAGTGACATTTGTCTCATGAACAGTAAATTATATCTCCCTGAAACGCGTGAAAGCAACAAAAAAAAAATTGAAAACGCAACATTGAAAACGCAACGCTAGGAAACGTTGTATCCAAACCAACGCATAAATAAAATAATCATGTGTAAAATTGTGCAAAGCTACCCAATTGGCATTTAATGCAATAAGAGTTAACCCTCGATGGAATCCTCAATACTCTAGAGCAAGGACAGAACCAGGATTTGAACTTGGGGGGGGGGGGGGGGGGGAGGAGCATGAACCAAAAAAAATTTAAAGTGACATGGTTTATTAAAAAGAAAAAAATAATTGCACTTTATTACCTAAATATTTAAGTCAAGAAGGAAATAATATGAACCAAAAAAGTTGAAAGTTACAATATGATATTCTAACATTTTTGAAGAAGAAGGGGGGGGGGGGGAGGGACTTCGGATCTCCAAATTTTGGGTAATTGGAATTAATATGTTGATTTTATCATGTTAACCAACTCACTAATATGATAAACTCATACTTTTGAATGCAACTAAAAATCACAATAATAAAGTTTTCAAAACTTTGTTTGAGGATTTTAAAAAATTCAGATATTAATATTAAGAGTTGGCAATGCTACATCATAAATATTGGCTTCTAAAAGAATTTTGCATTTTATCTTTTGAAAAAAATTCAAATATTGTAATTGACTTTCCCATAATTTATAAATCAATTAAAAAAAAGTCATATAAATTATTGAAAACTGAAAACACTGTAGCAAAATAATTTTTAAATGTGAAAATAGTGTCGTGGGACCTATTTTAATAAAAGTTTTGGTGAAAAAAGAGGTTTGTGAGTCCCGTAAACAATGCACGGGACTCACTGGAAAGCCACAACAGCCACAGAAATTGAGAAACGTGCTTCAAAAAAAAAAATGTTGACATAGACGCGTAAACGTGCTATCCAAACGGGTATTAAGTGTGCGTTTGGAATGCACGTTTTCCGTGCGTTCCTGCGTTTTGCTAAAAAACAGTGGGTTTCGTGCACTGTTTATTGGACTCGCAAATACAGAATTTGACAAAATCAACTTTAAAACTGGATCTCACGGCACTATTTACACATTTAAAAATTATTTTATTATAATTTTTTTAGTTTTCAATTTTCAACAATAAGTGGTATTCAAACATACCTAAGAGGTATGCATGTTTTGAACCCATATTTCATCTCATTTATTCGTTCACATTCCCTAATAGTGACTAATTCTTTAGAGTGCTCACTAGTCACTAATGCTCCTATAGCGGTGCAATTTTTATTTTTGTAGGTATTAATGTAACTAGTCTTTTGTGAAAGCTTCCCTGAAATACCCTTCACCATATTTCCACTCACCTATGGTGTTTATATATATATATATATTGACATAAAAATAGACTGTCTCTCTAATTTGACGAATCATTATGCAAATTGTTTGGATGTGATTTTTTATATACATTTTGTGGGGCCCGTGGGCCTGGAGGTCTCGGCCCACCTCTAGGCTGGCCCAAGGCCCGCGCCGAGGATCGATGGCTGTCCCAGGCAGTTGTCTAGGGGCTTTTAACCCTCTGGGCCACGCCGAGGACGACCCTTTCCTCGGCATACCTATCCTAATCCCAGGTGGGGGACAAGCCCAGTATAGGCGGTCACATCCACACTTAATGCATCTACCTAACTCCCCTGGCAATCTTAATGCTGAGAGGACTCCTGAACGGCCGAACCTTGGGTGCTGCGACCCACAGTAAGGTGGGGAACGTGGCTGATGGGACAGATCCTTAGGCAGTGGTCTAGATGATTGACAGTTGGAAGGCTAGGATTGACCAAAGAAGGTATATAATGCAAGGTGCCCTTCAGAATGAGGGGCTCCTCGGCCGTCCGAGGAGCAACCCCCAAGCCAAAAAGAACAGGGCTAAGTCCCCTGGAGAAATGGAGTCTCTGGAGAACCGGTGGCAAGCCTGTTAGCGCCAAACCCTTCGTCCCACTCTCTAAATAAATGTATTGTTGGGGGATCTACGACAAAACGAGCCCCTACAATTGGCGCCGTCTGTGGGAAGGGTTAGTGCGCCGATCGGCGCAACCGGCGATCGTTCTAAACAAGTCACTTCGCAAAAAAAAAAAAAATAAATAAGTACAGTTGCAGCAAAATGGAAGATTCAACAGCAAAAAAAAAAAAGAATGAGAAAAGAGTCTGATATTATTTCATGAAAAAGAAAGTTACAAAATACAATCAGAGGCTCAGGCAGGCTTGTTTTACAAGCTTTATTACAAGCTAATCCTACAATCGGAGGCTCAGGCGGTCCGATTCTACAACTAGCTAGAGGGAGGGGGAAGTGTCAACCCGTGCTTTTATTGGCATCAGGAGAATGGGAGGGCCTGACAATAAAAGCGGGGAAGGGGGCTGAGGCTGGCTCACTTCAAGGCGGAAGCTCGAACAAAGTGAGGAGCAGATGCAGGGGCACCGGAATGTCCTCCCCCGTGATGTTCCCTTGATGCTCTCCAATCCTCCCGAGCGCCGGCCGTTGGAGACGGCAACACTCAGGCGCCAGCCATGACATGAGTTCGCGTGTCTCCTCCACCGAAGGTGCGCTCCGGGGAGAGACGTTAGGTACTTCAACAACGTCCCACCTGGCCGCCGCGTACGACACTGCCGGTGTTACGCCTAGACTCTGCCGCGCCAGAAACCCAGTGGGGGCTGCGGCCACGGCAGCCCTTAGGCCCATATCTCCTAACTCTGGTCACAATTCCGACGGGGTTATTAAAGGGGCATGGGGAGTGGAAAAATGGTGTTCTTTCTGTTCGAGTTGGGAGGCTCATGGAGTATGAAGAAACCATCCCCCCAGAAAGCCTTATATAGAGGAGGAGGGTTGGTGAGAATTAATTCACGCAGAATTCGAAAAGTGAGTTACCGAGGCGGCGGACAATAATGAAGCCACCAAATTCCAAGGGGGCCGCAGACCATTGTACTTCTGTTGATTTACGAGACCATTAATGAAGGCGCGTCTCGCGCACCGAAGCGTCAGGCGCAGAACACGAACGGCCAAGAAACGCTTCCCGGATAGAAGATGGGGACTCGAGCTGGAGGCGAGATCAACGCCACGTGTAAAATCACTGTTCGACCGAAGGAGGAATCGTCCCCAGAAAAACGGTCCGAGGACAAACCCCTACTTACAGAAAAATGAAAGTGTTAGACAGAACCAGGGAACTGCATGGTCCTCGGACTCATTCCCATGGGGAAACTAATCACTTAAAGAAACCCAAGTGTTAGACAGAACCAAGGCTCTGCATGGTCCTCGGACTCAGGCCTATGGGGAAACTAATTACTTCAGAAGACCAAGTGTTAGACAGAACCAAGGCTCTGCATGGTCCTCGGACTCAGGCCTATGGGGAAACTAGCCACTTAACTACTTTTGAAGGCAGCACCTGTGCCTAGGTCTTGCATGGTCCTCGGACCCAAGCCTACGGAGAGCTAGCCACTACTTTGGAAGGCAGCACCTGTGCCTAGGTCTTGCATGGTCCTCGGACCCAAGCCTACGGAGAGCTAGCCACTACTTTTGAAGGCAGCACCTGTGCCTAGGTCTTGCATGGTCCTCGGACCCAAGCCTACGAAGAGCTAGCCACTACTTTTGAAGGCAGCACCTGTGCCTAGGTCTTGCATGGTCCTCGGACCCAAGCCTACGGAGAGCTAGCCACTACTTTGGAAGGCAGCACCTGTGCCTAGGTCTTGCATGGTCCTCGGACCCAAGCCTACGGAGAGCTAGCCACTACTTTTGAAGGCAGCATCTGTGCCTAGGTCTTGCATGGTCCCCGGACCCAAGCCTACGGAGAGCTAGCCACTACTCTTGAAGGCAGCACCTGTGCCTAGGTCTTGCATGGTCCTCGGACCCAAGCCTACGGAGAGCTAGCCACTACTCTTGAAGGCAGCATCTGTGCCTAGGTCTTGCATGGTTCTCGGACCCAAGCCTACGGAGAGCTAGCCACTACTTTGGAAGGCAGCACCTGTGCCTAGGTCTTGCATGGTCCTCCGGACCCAAGCCTACGGAGAGCTAGCCACTACTCTTGAAGGCAGCATCTGTGCCTAGGTCTTGCATGGTCCTCAGGACCCAAGCCTACGGAGAGCTAGCCACTACTTTTGAAGGCAGCACCTGTGCCTAGGTCTTGCATGGTCCTCGGACCCAAGCCTACGGAGAGCTAGCCACTACTTTGGAAGGCAGCACCTGTGCCTAGGTCTTGCATGGTCCTCGGACCCAAGCCTACGGAGAGCTAGCCACTACTTTTGAAGGCAGCAACTGTACCTAGGCCTTGCATGGTCCTCGGACCCAAGCCTACGGGTAGCTTGCCACTATCTTTAAAGCAGCACCAGAATCTTCTATAGGAGACTAACTGCTTACCGAAGGATTGAAGCGCCGAGCTGACTATTTGGGAAAGAACCAACCAGCGGAAGGCCTTCTGGGGTATGAGGGCCGTGGATATCAAAACCCTCCTCCCCGTTCAAAGGAACGTGCAGCAGGATTTTGAGGGGCTATTGTGGGGCCCGTGGGCCTGGAAGTCTTGGCCCACCTCTAGGCTGGCCCAAGGCCCACGCCGAGGATCGATGGCTGTCCCAGGCAGTTGTCTAGGGGCTTTTAGCCCTCTGGGCCACGCCGAGGATGACCCTTCCCTCGGCATACCTATCCTAATCCCAGGTGGGGGACAAGCCCAGTATAGGCGGTCACATCCACACTTAATGCATCTACCTAACTCCCCTGGCAATCTTAATGCTGAGAGGACTCCTGAACGGCGGAACCTTGGGTGCTGCGACCCACAGTAAGGTGGGGAACGTGGCTGATGGGACAGGTCCTTAAGCAGTGGTCTAGATGATTGACAGTTGGAAGGCTAGGATTGACCAAAGAAGGTATATAATGCAAGGTGCCCTTCAGAATGAGGGGCTCCTCGGCCGTCCGAGGAGCAACCCCCAAGCCAAAAAGAACAGGGCTAAGTCCCCTCGAAGGAAGGACACCGGAGAACCGGTGGCAAGCCTGTTAGCGCCAAACCCTTCGTCCCACTCTCTAAATAAATGTATTGCTGGGGGATCTACGACAAATCGACCCCCTACACATTTAATTTCTAACTATTTACAACTTAAGTATATGTTGTATTCTAATTATATCATCAGCGGTGAAGTCAGAAATTTATATTTAGGGGCCATATATAAATTTTTTTTATGTGTATATAAAATGTAAAATAGTAATGTACAATACTTCATAATTGAATATGTATAAACAAAAGTATATTTAATTAAAATTAAACAATCATTCAAATGTCAATACATAAAAAAATATAATAAACAACAACTAAATACATGTGCATATATTGTTTATAATATATTGATTATTATAATAATAAATAATATATTAATTATAAGGAATTTGAAAAAGAAAGCAATGAAAAGAAAAAGAAAAAAAATTAAAACAAAAAAAAATATACAAATACCTGGTAAGTGTTGAAAACTTATGGGTTAGCTGGTCTTAGAGCATTCACATCAGATTCTCTAAAATCTTCTAAAATACATCTACAGTGCAAATTTTACACATTTTGAGCAAAAAAACACCCACATCAGTGGGTGTAAAAATGTGTAAAACCGGTCATATTTTTCCATGAGCTACAGTACCCGTGTAAATATACACGGGTACTGTAGCTCGTGTATACATTAAAATAATATTATCATTTTACAATATAAAAACTTCTTTTTTCTTTTTCGCTCCTTTTTTTTCTCTCTCTCTTCACCATCTGCGCAAAACCAACGCCCTCATGCTTCTTCCTCTTCCTCTGAAACACACACTCCCACAGACAAAATCAAAAATCAACCACAAAAATCAAAAATCAACCACAGACACCACAAAACCAGACACACCCACACACGGACACCCCGACGGAGACAGAGAGAGTGGATCGACGCTTGTGGCGGATCGGTGTGCTTGGATCGGAGTTTCAAATCGGCGTGCTTGTATCGGAGTGCTTGGATCGGCGTGTTTGGATCGGTGTTCTTCTCACCGTGCTTGGATCGGAGTTTCAGATCGGCGCCGTGCTTGGATCGGAGTGTAGCTGTGTAGTTGGATCAGAGTGTAGCTGGATTGGAGCTTCAGATCGGTGTTCTTCTCGCCGTACAGGGGTTTAATTTATGTGGGTTTCTGCCTTTGTGATGGTTATGTGATGTTCGGCCATGGCCATGGAGCTCTAGCCATGGAGGTTTGCTTTGTGACGGTGTGTGCGTGTGTGGAGGCAGGGGGTTTGGGATGAGAGAAGGGCAGAGGTTTGAGACGAGGGAGATATAGATATTAAAGAAGTGGTATATAATAAAATAATAATAAAAATGATTATTTTAATAAATTGATGTGTATAATAGACAAACTGATGTGAGTGCTTTGTAAAAGTAAGTGTGTAAAATAGAAAAAGTAAGTTTTAGATGTGTAAATTTACAAAATTTTTGCATGAACTGATGTGAATGCTCTTAGGGGCATAGATAGAGCACTGCACAAGTACGAAAGCTTCACAAATTGAGGGTCCCATGGTAATGAGTCACATACGGTGACAATGACAAAGGGACAAAATTGAGTCATTCTTTCTTGTTTAAATTGAACACATAGTACACTGCACTACTGCTAATAATATAATATCATTAGACAAATGCATAAATCTTGAGTAAGATGAAAAATTTTGATAACAAAAAAACAAAAAAAAGGAAAGAAAGAAAAGAGTTCATGATCATTTGCAACAACAACAACAACAATAAAAACAATAATTTGTGACTTGCTTTTAAGGGAATTGAATTATTTTACTTTTAGTTTTTTAAACTTTTTTGTGTGAGCGTGCAAGGATTATTAGTAAGGATATAACTTGATGTTCAATTTAAAATTTCCAAATTTTTATTTTTGTTCTTAGCTTATCTTATTGTTAAATAACTTTCAATTAGGTCATAGGATTATTTTTGGAAGTATTGAAACTGGATACCAAAAATCCTATTCCAATTATGTATGCTACTAGCCTTTAAAGGTTTGTTTTTATTTTTTTCTTTATAAGATCATTTGCATCAAACAATACAAAATAGAAAAATGTATCAATTATACACATTTAACTCCCAAAATCACCCACATTAGTCAAGCAAAAAATGTGTAAATTTACAAAATTGCTACAAAGTAATTGCATCAGTCTTCCTAAAATATAAAAAGTGATAGAATTTACATAACAATATAGCATGAAAAGAACCCATATCAGCTTGTCTATAATTGTGCAAATATACAAAAAGAGGTACATAATATACGTCGTTACTGTAGCTTTGTATCAATTATTTAATTAATTTTTTTTCTTCTCTCTCTTCTTGCCATAGTCCTATCTCTTGCTCTCTTTCTTCTTCTCTCTCTGCGTACCAAACACCACCTCTTCTCCTTGGTTTGTTTAATATTTTCTCTCTTCACACAAGATTCCTCTTCTCCTTTGATTTTTTTAAAATCTCAATCTTTGTAGTAGAATGAATATTTATTAAAATAAATGTTTAGAATAGATAAATTGATGTGAGTGCTTTGTAAAAGTGATCGTGTAAAATAAAATAAAATAAATGTTCATTTTGTAAGTGTGGGGGCCTTTTTTTGTTATATTGGGCTGGGCTGCCCCTTTGTGAATATAGGCCCAAGTGTTCTGGGTTGCAGGAGTTGAGACCGGGCCAACTGGAACTCAACTTGGCCGATTTGTGCGCGAACTTATGCCTCGTCTGCCAGAAGAGTGCTTACCGCGGACTGAGTTGTTTCAAAGAAACGCTTATGGCAGGCAGAGCTGTTTTTTAGAGAAAAGAAACTTGCGGCAGGCAGATATAATTGATAAAACAAAAATCACATATTCTGGAATGACCAGATAGTTCTTTTAATAAGAAATGACCGAGCTATAACAACATTAACAATATTTTACAAATAAATGGTAAGGATAAATGGCAATAAAGATTTGATCGACAGCTTATGTAAATAAATCCAGTCCGGTCCGCAGGAGTAAGGCCAAAGAGGAAGAACACCTCTTCTCAACGCGATTAACCTCCGAGGACAGAAAACGAGGTTCCTGCCGCAGAAGCTAATGGGTTTGAGGGAGGCGGACCTGAATGGACAATTCTCAGAAAAAATATAGAAGAGAGCAGGGATTCGAGAGGGAGAGAAGGGAAGGGCCTATCGGTGCATGCCACTATTACTTGCTTTCTTTTTCTCTCTTTCTCTTCTTGGTCTTTTCTTAGTGATTTCCACAAGGGTTATTTTCTTTAGTGTTTACGTTCCCCCTGTTCTTCTAAGTTAGTTACAGAGTATTTTCTTTTGAGTTGTGTTGTGTTGCTCTTGTGCCTCTCCTTTTTGCACACGGCAGAGGCATCCTTTTATAGTGCTTGCCGTGACCCTTTTTACTATTCTACCCTCTAACCGTTTTCGTCTGGTCTGGGCGCACTCGCAGACCCTTACTGCTCTGTCTGCGAGTCCCTCTGTCACAGACACAGACAACGTTTTGTCTGTTATTCCGCCGCGGCACCTTGTCCTGCCGCGGTGATGTTTTCTCTCTCTATCCCTAATGGCATGCACCTATTGGTTCCCACTCAGCCTTGCCTCTTTTGGGTGGTATGTCATCCCAGCAGGACGTATCCCCCAAAAGAGCTTTGAGCAGGAACCTCAAAACAGGTCCCCCCTTTCTCCCCACCTCCAAACCATGCTCTCTTACCTCTGACCCATGACCCCACCATGTCCTGTATTGGCTGGGTACAAGCTGGTGGTGCCTGGGTCTTGCGCGTGGTTCATGTATGAAGTTCGCCTGCTGTTCATGCGTCTGCCGTGGGCTGGGGGCGTTGCTTGCATTGCCTGCCGTTCGTTTCTAGCTTCCCGCGAGCTGTTGCTCTGATTTCCCGTCCCCATAGGGCCTGGGCTTTACTGAGTACTGGGCCTTGTGTTCCTTTTAACCCAATTCTTTTCCCATCATGTTTATTTGGCCTTTCCTGCCGTGGCGATTTGTTCCTGCTAGGCCTCCTTTCAGGCCTGCCGTTCCTTTCTTTCCCCCATTGGCTTAATATGGCCGCTGGTGTTCTTGCTCATGGGCTTTATCCGGCCCATTTACTTCCTTTGGACTTCCTCGGCCCGTTTACTAACTTTGTATCCCATGGGCATTTACTAACTCAATTGGGCTTCCTCGGCCCAATTTCCTCATTCTCATCTTTGGGGTTCATGGGCTTGCCATTATCCCCTACTTTCTTTGTTTTCATTACTTTGGGCTTGCCGCAGCCCATTCTCACTTTTCCATACCACATACTGCCCATGGGTGGTGTTTTCTCTCTTTCCGGGCCTTTTAGGCCCACTTACTCCTTCAAGACCCGTTTATTTATATTACGGGCCTATGATCCATTATTCCTGCTGCTTGAGCCTAATGGTTTTTTCTCTTAGCTTGCTGCTCGTCCGCAACCCATTTTTGTGGGTTGGGCTGCCTTCTGCCTATTTCAAGAAATGACCCTCAACAGTAAGATAGACAAAAAAATTTAGAAGAGCTAGTGTGAACTGTGTAAATTTACACTAACATTATTAACTTTGCATTTAGTTTTTTATTATTTCTTTATGTATTCTAAGGCTGAATGAAGAAAGTTGATATTGATTATTGTGTGTGAAAAACAAGAAATAATTATAAAAAAATAAAGAAAAATTGATATTTTAATGTAATGTAGTGTAAAATAGATAATTTGATGTATGATATTTTGAAAAGAAAGTATGTAAAATAATAAAAGTAGATTCTTATGCTAAAATAGACAAATTTTTTTTGCACAAACTAATGTGAATGCTCTAAATACTTGTTCATATTTATTTTTGGCGTTAGTGAAGCAGAGAAAAAAAGGAAATCATTAATATAACTGTACGAGCCCAAAAAAGGCTAAGCCCACTTAAAATAGTGGAGTTAGGATTAAAAGGCCCAATGCAATTAATTTGTTAGAGTATGGGCTTTCGATGTCAATTTTAATGCATTTTTATGGTCCAATTGTTAGGGTAATGAAGAAAAAGCTGAACGAATCATAAAAAGAGAAACTAAATCTAGAAATAACATTACCTCATATTTGGTTGAGGAGCGAATGTTCATAAAAAGTTTCAAGTCTCCAATACAGAATGGTTCTACATAATTTTTATGTTGTCTTCTAATTCTTTCGTCCCCCCCATTTAGAGGGGTTTCCTTTTCTTATATAATTAATCAAATTGTATCTTAACCCTCCACTTGTATAGTTAAATGCCTTATGGCTTGTTTGGATGTTTAAAAAGGGAGAGAGAGTAAAGTAGAGAGAGGGAGAGTAATCCAATTACCTTACTTGGAAGTTTTTTAAGGAATGAAGGGGAGGGGTTTGGGGGGATTTGGAGGGGTTTCAACTCCCTCTAACCCCCTTATTTTTAATTCCCCCAAATTGGAGAGATTTGGAGAGAGAGTAGAGTAGATAAATTATTGTTTAAGTAAATTCTCTAATTTATTCTTTCTAAATTAATCATAGACCAATGTTGCAAGTCTATTTTCAAATAGGGGTAAATTTGTCTATTTTAATCATTTTCTCTCATTTTCATCCTAATAAACATCCAAACAAGGGGAAGGGCTAATTACTCTTTTTCCCCTTACTAATTTTAAAAACATCCAAACAAGGTGGAGGAGAATCATTCCCCACTACTCTCCTCCCCTCTACTCCTTCTCTAAACTTCCAAACAGGCCATTAGTTTGGATGCTTGTTCCATCAGGGCTTTCCTGGAGGTGGTAGAGTGTGCTGTAAGCTATGAGATTACTGTTTAAGGGTCATTCCTCATTAATGCGGTCAACTGAGTAGGTACAGTGCATTGAATGCGAAAATAATAGCCACTTTACCTGGATATTTCACTTCTTCTTTACTTGCACATCTTTACTATCTTCCTTGGTATCCTGTCCTTTGGTGCAAGTGGCCTGCTCAATGGTTCTTGAGGTAGGCTAGCTCATCGGGCTCCTCGTCCTTTCTCCTTGGATTCTCATCCATGAGTTGGGTTAGAACCTAGTGTGGATAGGCCCTTCCATCTCTTGGGCCCTATTATATACTTGGATCTTACTCCTCCCACAATAACTTAGTATTCTTATATGGGGTAATAATTTTGAACTTTTAGTAATTACTTTCTTTGTTTAAAATGGAGATGTAAAATTGTTTAATTAAAAAAGAGAAATTTATTCAATGATTAATTACTTTCATATGCACTGTTACGCTAATAACAAAAATTAAATTGAAACCATTTGGGACAAAATTAAAAAAACATAAATTAAATTAAAGACACAAATTAATTTTTAGTGAAGACAATTATTGAACTTCAAATCTCTTATTCAAGATCAGATATTACGAGTTTAGATAAGTATATGTTGAACCAGGGGTGGAGCCAGAAATTTTTGTTTGGGAGGGCCAATTTGTGTTGCTAATTTATTAGGGTGAGTTTGGTTCAGCTTTTTGTAAAAGTGCATAATAAAAAAGTTGAGTTTTCAAAAAGTGCATAATGAAAAAATGCATTTTCAAAAAGCTGAATGTTTGGTAAAAGTTGTTAAAAGTGCTTTTTGAAAAAGCTGAGTGTTTGGCTAGCACTTATAAAAGTGCTTTTTGAAAAAGTTGAGTATTTGGTAAAAGTTGTTAAAAGTGTTTTTTGAAAAAGCTGAGTGTTTGGCTAGTATTTATAAAAGTGGCAGTTTGAGGGATAAATTACCAAAAAGGACAATGTATATATAAGGGAGTTTACTTCATTCCTTTTTTTTTTTTTTATTTTATGTGAGTTTGGTTCATACTTAAATTAACTACTTCATCATACTTAAATCAATTTTTCTCTTTCTAAAAAAATTATTTTTTTCTCACCAATATTAGCTAATAATAAACTACTACTTAAGATTTATTGTAAAAGTATTGTGATAAAAATTGATACTGATTTTAATTTTAATGTACTATTAAAATTATTTTTTTCTCTTTCTAAAAAAATTAATTTTTCTCACTAATATTAGCTAATAATAACCTACCACTTAAAATTTATTGTGAAAATATTGTAATAAAATTTCCTTCCTTTTTCTTTTTTTTCCCCCTTTTTTTTTCTCCTCCCCTCACTTACCACATTTCCTTTTTTTTTTTTCTTTTTTTTTCCCTAGTTTTTTCTCCTCCACGCACATACCCTCACTCTTTTCCTTTTTTCTTTCTTTCCTCTCTTTTTCCATACCACTTCTTCCTCCAAGCTCCAGAACGTTCCACCGTGCTCTTCTTCTTCCTCTTTCTTTTTTCTTTTTTTTTTTTCCTTCTTTCCCCTTTTTCCCTACCACTTCCTCCATAACATTCTACTTTTTTTTTTTTTGTTCCTTCTTTCCCCTTTTTCCCTTCCACTTCCTCTAGTTGCCGCAGAGGTTTTTTTGTTCCTTCTTTCCCCCTTTTTTTTTGACAGTTCGATGATGATGATGAAGAAGATGAAGATGATTGAAACATAAGGAAATCCCATTGGGTTTGTATTTGATTTTGATTTTGGGTTTGGGTTATGGGTTTTCAGTTAATGGTTTTAATTTTGAGTTGATTTTCTGTGGATTTTGGGTTTGATTTTGAGTTGATTTTGTTTTGGGTTGATTTTGAGTTGGGTTTGAAATGGGTTTTGTTGATTTTGTTGATTGTGGTGGTAGACCAGTGATAGTTGGGTGGTGCTGTGTTTGTAGCAGCACGGTGAGGGCAAACTAGTGTGAGAACTGAGAATTGATGAATGGTAATTTGGTAATTGAACTCACCCAATGGATATATATATCAAACGCCCACAATAGCTTTTACAAAATGGACCGAAACACGTCCATAACTGAAATACGCATTTCTTCACAAATATAAAACGCAACTTTTATTAAAAAGTTGCGTTTTATACTCACCAAACGCTGAACTTGGGCTGACTTTTTTAAAAAGCCAACTTTTGGGCTCAAAACGCCCAAACAAACAGGCACTTAGTCTATACAAACTTTTATACACATACACAAACACATGTATCTATACACATACACAAAAAAAATAGTATCTTTCATAATGAATCCTTAAATGTTTCATAGAATTAAATTAATCTTTCACCATTTTTTATAGTGAAATCTTTACAATTTTCATTTCAATATAAGTTATCAAATTGTCTACCGTTGTGAGTAAAAAAATTTCAATTAAACTAATTAAGTGTTCAAAGAGATAAATGATCCAAAACTTTAAAAAATTCGAGAACACATTTTTCTATAAAAAATGAATTTGAGAAACAATACGTTCTTTATAACTATTAAACAAATTGGACAATTTTTTTTAAGAACATTATTGGACCAACTCAAATAGTTAAGGGGGGCCAAATCCCATTTTTGAGTGCTAATTATTAAAATATTAAATATTTCTATATAGTAAAAAAAAAAAATCAAAAATTTTCCCTATCATGTAGCTCCGCCCCTGTGTTGAACGGGCACTTAGTTTTACAGTTGGAAAAAGAAAAAGATGAGTTAATTTTAATTTATAAACAAAGAAAGTAGGTGAGAAATGAAATGGGGCCGTTAAACGTAATGCATAGGTATGCATGTTGACGTCAGAACAATTATTATTATTATTTTAAATTTATATGTATCTCTCTCTCTCTCTCTCTCTCTCTCTCTTTCTCCAGTACGAGTCAGTGAGTCTATTTGAATCGGTCTTAATTCCTTTCACTAATTTAGTCTATTTATCTGAGTCTGAGCAATGCTTAATAATTTTCCATATTCTCTGACTCCAACGATCGAAAAATAAATAAATATCCTGAATCAACATCCTGATGGGGGAGGAGGATCGACGATGCAAGCGAAGCGCCGGACCCAACAGTTGGCGGTGCAGCGAAAAGGCGTCGCCTGGAAAGTCCTACTGCGACAAGCATTTGGCTCAACAGATACAGACTCATCATCAGAAGAAGAGAAATCAGACTCATAGCGATACCAGTGAGAGGAAGAAGAAGGTGATGGAACAATCTGCGTGTTATAATAAGGTAGAGAGAGTTCACTCCGGTGAAGGACAATCCACCTCAGCACCTTCACCTTCACCTAATGCTATGGTAATTTAATTAAAAACCTTTGCATTGAACACATTTTTATTCTTTCAATTATGTAAAAATCATATTGTGTGTGTGTCTCATTGTTAAAAATAAAAATGAAATGCATAGATGTTTTGAGATTATTATTGTATTATGGTAATGCAACTATCTTGGAAAATTAGTTTTATCATGTGAACCGAAGGTCCGAAATTGAAAGATGCGTATTCGATCTCCAAACACAATGGGATTGAATTTAGTCCAGCAGAAGTATGGTCTAGTTTAAACTAAACTATTTGAGTTGTTGTTTGCTTTGCATTTCCTGGATCAATTGAAATCATAATAGTGACTTTTTTATGGCCTGGTTTATGTTTTTTGGTCAACAAATGAATTGTGTTCCATTTTAACAAGCTTATTAGCATTGCGTTGCAGGATAAGCCTTCCCAAAGCAAGAAAGAGAGTTTGATGTGTCATCAATGTCAGCGGAGTGATAAGAGCGTTGTTATCTGCTGTTCCAATTGTAATAGGAAGCGATATTGCTATGAGTGCCTTGAGAAGTGGTAAGAAGAATTATAAATGTTTTTTTTTTTCTAAGAAAAATTTCTATCTGGGATATGATCGTATGTGTTGACTTCCCAATAACATAGGTACCCTGGGAAGACAAAAGAGGAAGTTGCGATTGCGTGTCCTTTCTGTTGTGGCAACTGCAATTGCAAAGCTTGCTTGAGGGAGGTTCTGGTTGTGAAGGTGTGCCCTCTCTTTCCGGTTGTTTTTTATTATAATCTCAATTGTGGGTTATATTTGTTTTGTTCTTTTGGCATCATTGTTTTTGTTTTTCGTCTAACAGCCTTGCCATAAGGAACTTGATGTCACTGTGAAATTGCGGCAGCTGTACTACTTGCTACATAAAGCTCTGCCAGTTCTCAGGCATATTCACAATGAGCAGAGATCTGAACTAGAGATTGAGTCCAATATACGAGGTAAACTAATTTTATATAATGGCGAACAGAGCTTTGACTCCCTTTTTACTCTCTAAATTATTATTTCAATGTTTTCTCAGGTGTTCAATTGAAGGAAATTGATATAACAAGAAATAAACTGGACAAAAAAGAGCGTTTGTACTGGTACATTATCGCGATTTTTGATAGTAAAATGAAACAGTATCTGTTGTTACCAATTACCTGTTGTTGTCAAATAAATAAATAAACAAAATGCTGCCATTTTATTATCCTTGCTGCTCCACCTCCATTGCCATTAGGACTTGCAGGTTTTGGAAATTTTGTTTCATCTTGCTTGTGAGAAGATTTATAACCTATAGTTGCTGCTACTCCTATCTATTCTACATTTGATATCTGAAATCTTTCTTCTCATTGTGGTCAAGTTCTATGTGCACACATGAGTTTGCTTGTGTTTGTGTTTGGTGGAATGTTGTAACTTTGTAGGACGAAATTGGGTGGAGAGATCCAGGTGTGACCTGCTTGTCTTGAATTCTTTTGAACTATGGTTAATATGAGCATGGTGAAAAATTTTCAGGTCAAGCTTAGGTCACACTGTAGCTTGGCTTGGGCCCAATCACAATGAAACTTTTTTTGTGCTTTACATCTTGTTATATTTCTACAAGGCAACATCAGTTTTCTGCAGTTCTAGATTTATAGTCTTAAGGTCTTTAGATTTTGAGGTTTGTTTGAAAAAAGAACGTTGTTCTAATTCTTGTAATACAATGTCAATGAATTTTCATTGAGTGGTGTCCTGGCTCTCACTGAATGGATTGTGCTGAAGTTGGGTTAAGGAATGTAAGCTTAATTTGGGATGAGCTCATTTTGTGCTAAGGAAATTGTATACACGCCGACAGGCTGAGCTTGAGTGTTCTAACTTGGATTGATTGATGGCCTTCTATGTGCACACACATATAGGGCCAGGATCAAGTTATAGTTAATGTTACATCACTTAATAAAGATTTACTGGATTAATATTTTGAAATTGCACCATTGGATTACAAGTTCTCTTTGTTCTTAACAGGCACGCTGAATTTAATATTTATTGGATAAAAGTTACACCAGTTAATTTGAACCCTACTCATACTTTTTTTCCCCCTATTATGCAGACTTGTATAACATTTGTTTCATAAATTCAATTCTTCTGCATGTGTATGTGTCTTGACGTTCTTTGCATTACCAACTTGTCTGTTATTTTGGTTTTTCAAACTGTAGCAAGAACTTTGTTAACTCCCAAATTGATACAATCGGCAGGTCCAAATTGGATGTTATGAATATCAAGATCAATGCCTTTTGTCAAGGAGCAATCAATACACCAGTGCTAGTTTGCTAGGCATGAATGAAAGTGGAGTTGTTACTAGATATCTAAGTATTATGTGAGCTATTATAGAATTTATTGATTAGTGGTTGTGTCTGTTGTTTTCCTTGCTGTTTACAATTGCTAGCTGCATCATAAAAATGATTGTAACACATGTTTCAATGTTACTCTCTCTTGTTTTCTGTGTCATAATCCTGAGCACATCCACAGAGTTATATCTCTGTAAGCTGTTTATATACACAATCACAACACATTAAAACCCTGTTTTGTCTTCTCTCAGTGACAATTGCAATACATCCATTGTTGATTACCACCGAAGCTGCCCCAACCCAAGTTGTTCTTATGATCTGTGTCTCACTTGTTGTCGAGAGCTAAGGGAAGGTCACCAGCCTGGAGGTAGTGAAGCAGAAACATCTCAACATCAGTTTGTAGAAAAAGCATATTCTCAAGTTATTGATGGAGATGGCTATATTAGTGTGCCAAGGAAAAGGCATCGGTGTGAGAGCCAAGAGGCCCCTGCTTCCAATGATTCTAAAGCTTATATGTCCTGTCTCTTTCCTGATTGGAAAGCTAATATTGATGGTAGCATTCCATGCCCTCCAAAAGAACGTGGAGGATGTGGTACTGCAAAACTGGAGTTGAGACGCAATTTTAAAGCTAACTGGGTAATGAAGCTGTTGCAGAACGCAGAGGATCTTACTAGCAATTGCAAGTTTCCAAATGTTGATTACTCTCAAGGATGCAGTACATGCCAGTCAAATATTTCTGGGGGGAACAATAATATAGTTTCCAATGTTAGACTGGCAGCTTTCAGGGAGAAAAGTAACGATAACTTCTTATTCTGCCCGGATGCTTTTGACATGGCAAATGATGAAACCAATCATTTTCAGATACATTGGATGAGGGGTGAACCTGTGATAGTTAGAAATGTTCTTGACATGACATCTGGACTTAGTTGGGAACCTATGGTCATGTGGAGGGCTTTTAGAGAAACAGGTGGCAATGTTAAGTTCAAAGATGAGACACGAAGTGTGAAGGCCATTGATTGCTTGGATTGGTGTGAGGTTGGTTATCTTAATAATCTTAGTTATTCTAGTGAAATTCATGCAAAGAGTTTTACAATATCTGCACCTGATAATTTTGAATTGATAAGATCTCATTGTTGTGTAGGTTGAGATTAATATTCACCAATTTTTCATGGGCTATTTAGAGGGCCGTATGCATAAAGATAGCTGGCCAGAGATGTTGAAATTGAAGGATTGGCCCTCATCAACATTATTTGAGAAACGTTTACCCAGGCATAATGCCGAATTTATTGCAGCACTCCCCTACAGTGACTATACTGATCCAAAATTAGGTCCATTGAACCTTGCTACTAGACTTCCTGATGACTCACTGAAACCTGATTTGGGACCCAAAACATATATTGCATATGGATTTCCTGAAGAGCTTGGTAGAGGGGATTCAGTCACAAAGCTGCACTGTGACATGTCTGATGCGGTAATGTTGTTATATTTGGAAATATTTAAATTTACCCTTCAATTCTTGCGTAAGATTTGACAGAGTAGTCTTTTTTTGTTGTATTGTTTCTTATCCTTTAAAATAATTTACTTAACATATCAGGAAAAAAGAAAGGACAAAGAAATGTGATGAAGTATTTGATATCATAGAACCACAATATTATGGTAAAGGTTATCCTCTATGAGCCGTTAGTGGTTTTTTTGCTTTCTTATAACTTTTAATCTAACAGTATTAATTACTCTAAATTTCCATACTTTAATCATTTTATGATACCCTTGCACATGTGGACTTATTAGTTATCGCTTCTCTGGCAATACTCACCTGATTGTGTTGCAAGCATTTTGGGCCAAACTATTTGATATTTTTTTGTATGCATTCTATAGCACTTTTACTAAGAGAAGACACTCTTATCTTAGGTTTCTTCCTCCTGTGCCTGCTGCTGCCTGTCCCACATTAGAGGGGAAGATTAGCAAAGTGAGAACAGACAGGGGGAGCAGCATCTTATTCTCTTTGTGAGAACTTCCGGATCAAAGAAGCATTCGGAATGGGCTCCGCCTTAGAGTGACTCACCTTGCAGCCCAATTTCCTCTATGGAGAGTATACCAACTGGGTTGCTTCTTGAAGGACTGTACCTGACTGCTGAATGGGACAAGCTTGGTATATTGTCTTCCCTTTATCAGCAGACAGTAGTCAATTTGCATTTATTCCACTAGTACAGATCACTTTCTTCAAATTAGTAGTGTAGTAGCGATTGCAGATGGGGTTGGCATGAAACGTCAATTCTTGATTAACAGTATTCCTTTTGCTACTGTCTTTTTTTCCCGAAAAATGCAGCACCTACCATTATAAAAAAGAAAATGAAAGCAATACGATTCCATGCACATCACTCTCTCAAGAGGTTGGCTGCTCATCCTAGATCTTCCCGTTTTCAAGAAGACCCCAAGTTTGATCTAGATTTCTCAACTGAAAGATCCCCTATATGGATTATACCCATTATAGTTGATTGCGAACCTAATTCTAATTGTTTTGTTCCGAAGCAAAGATATCCACGGGGCTGATTGTCCTATTAAAATATTTACAACCAAGAAGTATTGGATTCTATTTCAGATAGGCCCAGAATGAATGGGGATCCCTATCAATATAAAAATGAAGGATATATAATTATAGATTTCTCCCTTTCTCCCGCTCAATAGACGTATCTGGTCTAATACAATATAGTATAGTACAGTATGAGACAATAGATTGCAATGGGATGGATGTTAAAGGGCTGCGTGTGCCCAAAAGCGATGATTCACTTATCTCGCTATCCATAGGGACCCCATGGCATACATCCGAAACAACTCACCTAGCTAGCTACCCCTTTATCTCATTTTACAGCCTCGTGGACAGATGGAAGAAGGAAGTTAGAGAATGGGGCATTAAAGGCTCACGATATAGACAACAAGCAATAGCTTCTCAACCCCCTAACCTTTCTATAATATTGTTTATTATTAAAGCACTAGCTTACCCTTTTGGAAAAATTGGAAGTATGGTGGGATAGAAGGGTTTTGGAAAAATTGGATGATATGGTGGGAACATTTTTTGTGTTGGTTCGGTGGCAAGGTGTGGTGGATGGTTTTTTGTGGGCTTGCTCAGGGGTATATGGCCCAAATGATGATTGTGAGAGGGGTAACACGTGGGATGAGTTGGTTACCATTTAGCAATATTGGAGGGTACCGTGGTGTTGCATTGGGAACTTCAATATTATACGTTTTCCAAGTGAGCGGATGGGAGGTTCAAGATCAACACTAACTCCAGCTATGGAAAAATTCTCAAAGTTTATTGAGGATCTTAATTTGATTGATTTACCTTTAGAAGGAGGGAGATATACTTGGTTGAGTGGTACGGACCAGCCTTTGATGTCTAGGATAGATGGAGCTTTGGTTTCTCATGATTGGGAGGAACACTTTCTAGATGTGATCCAGCGAATATTACCTCTTAGACCATTGTCCAATTCTTTTGGAGGCAGGGGAATGGCGAAGGGGAAACGCCCTTTTTGGTTTGAAAATATGTGGTTAAAGATGGAAGGGTTTGTGGATAGAGCTCAATCTTGGTGGAATCTGACATTCTTTCTTTGGTACGACTAGTTTTGTGCTCGCCAAAAAGTTGAGGGCTTTCAAAAAAATATTATACAATGGAATCGTAGAGTGTTTGGTAATGTTGGTATTAATAAGAAAAGATTACTGGAGGATTTGGCGAGATTAGATTCAAAGGAAGGAGAATGTGGACTCACTGATGTGGAGAAACGTGCAAGAGCAGAAGTACGATCTCAAGTAGAACATCTTCTTTCCTTAAAAGAAATATCATGGAAATAGAAATTGAGGATGTTGTGTATCAAGGAAGGAGACAATAATACTAAGTTTTTCCACAAGATAGCTAACTCCCATAGAAGGTATAATTATTTGGGTATTTTGGAGGTGGATGGGGTCATATATGAGGAGTTGTCAGAGGTGGCAGCCCAAGTAGTACGGTTCTATAAAAATCTATATTAGGAGACAGAGGAGTGTAGACCTTTTGTGGAGGGTTTGGAGTTTGAACAAATTGGGGGGATAGAGAGGGGATGGCTTGAAAGGAAGTTTGAGAAGGAGGACATCCTTCAAGTAGTTAGAGATATGAAAGAAGATAGAGCTCCAGGTCTGGATAGCTTCTCTATGGCCTTTTTTCACCATTGTTGGAGAGTTGTGGAAAAAGATGTCTTAATTGTCTTTGAGGAGTTTTGTCAATACAGTAAGTTTGAAAAATTTCTTAATGTTATTTTCATTGCCTTAGTCCCTAAAAAGAATGATGCCTCCAATGTTAGAGATTTCTAGCCCATAAGTTTGGCAAGGAGTGTGTATATAAAATCTTGCCTAAGGTATTGGCAAACCGTAGAGGGGTTTTAGATCAGTTGATATCTGAGACTCAGAATAACTTTGTGGGTGGAATGCAAATACTTGATTCAATCCTTATTGCCAATGAATGTGTGGATAGCCGAGTGAAGATAAAAGTTTCTGGATTTGTAAGCTAGATATTGAGAAAGCTTACGGTCATGTGAATTGGGAGGCACTCCTAGATTTGTTGAAGAGGATGGGCTTTGGGGAGAAGTGGTGTAAATGGATTCGTACTTGTATACCTATGGTTCAGTTCTCTGTTTTTTTTTTTTTTTTTTTTTGGTTAAAGGGTCTTTAGTTGATTTCTTTGGAAGTTCAAGGGGATTGAGACAAGCAGATCCGTTATCTCCTATGTTGTTTTTATTTATGATGGATTTTTTTAGTGGGATGTTGAAGAGAGTGGAGGGGGCAAGTTTAATTCGAGGTTTCAAGGCTAATGGTAGGCGGGGTGATAGGGATGTGTTTCACATCTCTTGTTTGCAGACTATAGAATTCTTTTTTGTGAGGCAGATGTGGAGCAGATCCTTCATATTCAGATGTTGCTCCTTTGTTTTCAAGTTGTAATAGGCTCGAAGGTTAATGTGCATAAGAGTGAAATGATTCCAATTGGGGTGGTTGATAATGTGCATGCTTTGGCAGAGATTTTGGGGTGTAGGGTTGGGACTTTGCCTAAGTCTTACCTTGGCCTGCTTTTTGGGGGTCCTCACAAGTCCACTTCTATTTGGAATCCTATTTTGGAGAAAATTGAGAGGAATTTGGCGGGATGGCAGAAGGTGGCAGATTGATGTTGCTTAAGAGTTCATTGTCGAGTCTTCCTACCTATTATTTATCGCTTTTCACCATTCCTACTCATGTGGCTAACAAAATTTAAGAAAATGCAATGGGACTTTATTTGGGGAGGTATGGGGTTGAGTCCAAGTCACATTTGGTAGGATGGGACAAATTGTGTGTGCCTATGGCTATGGCCAATGGTGGCTTAGGTATTAGGAAGCTCATTGCCTTCAATAAAGCCTTATTAGGGAAATGGCTATGGCATTTTGGGACTGAGGAGACAAGGCTTTGGAGGAGGGTGGTAGTTATGAAGTTTAGGGAAGAGTAGGGGGTATGGACTTCTAAGTTGGGTAGGGGTGTGCATGGTTGTGGTTTGTGGAGAGGAATTTGAATGGGTTGGGAGGCTTTTAGCCATACTACTCGATTCAAGATTGGGGTGGAGAATAGAGTAAAATTCTAGCAAGATTGTTTTGTATGAGATTGCCACTAATAGAGAAGCCTTAGTAGAGTTTTCCTTGCAAGGCAATGGGTGGGGAGAGGAGGAGTTGGGATGTATGTCTCACTCGAGATCTGAATGATTGGGAGTTGGATTTAGTGGTGGATTTCCTTCATATTTTGGAACCCAATACCCCTTCAATTGAACATGGGGATCACATGAGATGGAAGTTGAAGAAGAATGAGGTTTTTGATACTCTTTTTATAATGAATTGCGAGGACCTCTTCCATCATCTTTCCTTGGAAAGGTATTTGGAAATCAAGGCCCCTCGGCGAGTTTATTTTTTTATTTTTATTTTGGTTTGGACTGCAGCTTGGGATAAGATACTCACGAGTGACAATTTGAGAATTAAGGGCTTCGCTTCTGTTGATTGGTATGTTATTTGTCGTTGCTTTGGGGAGACTATGGATCATTTATTGCTTCATTGTGAGAAGGCCCATCAGTTGTGGTGTTTTGTTTTTTGATCTTTTGGGGTTTCGTGGGTTATACCAAGAACGATACTAGATTTTCTTTTTGGTTGGTGGAATTATTTGGGGGAAGCACTCATCAGACATTTGGAATTTAGTTCCATTGTGTTTGATGTAGTGTATTTGGAGGGAGCGTAATAGGTGGACTTTTGAGGATGTTGATAGTTTGGAGTACCAGCTGCTTGCTTCTTTTAGTGGTTCTTTGTTTAATAGCTCTCGGGCATGGGACTTACATCTAGTGATTCCCTCCCTTTGTTTATTAGTTCTCTTATCTCTTGTATTTAAGCTTTCATTTATGCACTTCTCTTTTTCTTTCTTATACTTTTTGACTTCTTTGTTCTTCTTTGCATAAAGAAGATTTATTTATACAGATTCTTCTTATTTATCAAAAAAAAAAAAAAAAAAAAAGAATTTTCAAATTTTATTTTTACATGTCCGTATGGACATTCCTATGGAGGGTGGTAACTACACTTGATGAAATAGTCTTTCAAGATCCATGCTAGACAGATTGTTGTCCACCCCAGCTACGGAGGAGCATTATTCTAAGATGGTGCGGATGTGTCTTCCGCGATTACTCTCTGACCATTTTTCTGTTCTTTTGGAGTGTGGGAGTATGCAATGAGGTCTGAGACCATACAGATTCGAATACATGTGGCTAAAAGCAAAAGGGTTTACCTATAAGGGGAAGATGTGGTGTGATTCTTATCAATTTCAAGGCTTGCCTAGCTATATGTTGGCCAACAAGTTGAAAGCTTTGAAACTAGATTTAACGAAGTGGAGTTTGGAAATTTAATGGGAAGGAAAAATACATTGCTAGGTTGCATTAAGTCACTCAATGAGATCTAGGAGAGTAGATTCTTGCTTGATGAGAAAAAGATGCAATGAGAACAATTCATTGTGGAACTTGAGAAAATTATGCTGTTGGAGGAAATTAGTTGGAGGCAAAAGTCTTTAGATGCTTTGGTTGAAGGAAGGGGATAATACAAAGTTCTTCCATTGTCTTGTGAACTCACACTGTAGAACACCATTGGGCATTTAGTGGTGGATCAGACAGAGATCAAACAATTGAATTTTACCAACATTTATATACAGAAGCAGGAGTCTGGCGCCCTCTGTTGGATGGTATGCCTTTTTCAGCTGTTGATGATGAGGAATCTAGCTGGCTGGATAATTGCTTTACAAAGGATGTTTTTGAGGCGGTTAAGAATATGAGTGGAGATAAAGCATTGGGCTCAGATGAATTCATGATGGCTTTTTTCAAAGCCTGTTGGAGTATTTTAAAGTGGACATGGTACATTTGAGAAGAGTATCGCACTTATCCTAAAAAAACACTTGGTGCACTAAAGGACAAGGATTTTTAATCCATTAGCTTAGTCATTGGGGTTTACAAGATCGTTGCCAAAGTATTGGCTAATAGGTTGCAAATGGTGCTAGAAGAGGTGGTGTATGAACCGTAGAATGATTTTGTTAGAGGGAGACAGGTTTTGGATTTTGTGCTTATTTCCAATAATGCATAGATCGTCGTACGAGTCAGACAATGCAGATTCAGTTCTTGATGGAGGAAGTGGATATTCACATGTGAACAGTAGTCCGAGTGGTTTTTTTCATCGCTCACAGGGTTTTGGCAAGGCAACTCATTATCCCCATTATTGTTTATTATTATGGAGGCTTTGAGCAGATTATTGGAAAGGTCAAGTGATGCAGGAGTCTAATGCAATAAATGGAAGATGCTGACATGGCATGGTGATGTGGCATGAGGGAATGACTTGGTATGGTGGTGTGGCACAAGGGATTGACATGGCACAATGCAAGTCAAGCCTAAGGGCTGTATTTCACATGTCCCATGTGGTTTTTGTAGCTAAATCAACATGTGTTAAGATGTTGACATGGCATGGTGATGCGGCATGAGGGAGTGACTTGGTATGGTGACGTGGCATGAGTGAGTGACATGGCACAAGGCAAGTCAAGCCTAAGGGCTGTATTTCACATGTCCCATGTGGGTATTGTAGCTAATTCAACATGTGCTAAGTTTGTTGCAGTGTTTGAAAAATAGAGGGAAAATTAGTTAAAGGCACATGCACATGCTAGATTTTAGGAAGTTGTTAGAAGTAAAAGCCATGTGCTTTATTAAATATTGCGTGTAATTAACATGTTACAATTGTATTCTAGCATGTGACAATGTGAGTTAGTTATGGATGATGTCATCACCAACATCTATCCCCTAGGTCAATAAATATCCATGTATAAGCATTATAATAGAGGGGTTTTGTTAGTAAATGAAAATAAGCCTTTGAAATCTTTTCCTCGAGAACTTAGTGTTCTTTGCAAAGGTGCCAAATCACCTATCAATTTGTTTAAGCAACTCACTTCCCATTTAGTTTTAAACCATATTACATCCCATCACATTCCTTGCAACAACAAGGGGGTAATTATATATCGGGGTTTACAGCTGGTGATCCACTAGATAATCTGATTATGATCTCACATCAGATGACACACTTTTTTTTCTTTTTTGGTGGGGCTAATCCAGAACGAATTTGACATTTGAAAGATGTTTTTGTGTGGTTGCAGGCCATTTTGGGATTAAAGATAAATTTTGGGAAATTTGAGTTGGTTCTGGTAGGTCTAGTGTCAAATGTGGATGCCTTGTCAGATATTTTGGGGTGCAGAGTATCCAAGCTTCCTATGACATATTTGGGGCTTCCCTTAGGCTCCACCTTCAAGGAGAGAGAGCTATGTGGAATGTTGTTATAGAGAAATTGGAGAGAGGGTTTGCTGGTTTGAAAAGAATGTATCTCTCTATAGGGGCTGAATGACGCTTATAAAGAGCTCCTTATCTAACCACCCAACCTACTAGTTATCTTTATTTCCCATCCCAAAGCGAGTTGCTTGGTGTATTGAGAAGTTACAGAGGGATTTTTATGGGGTGGGGTTGGAGATGAGTTTAAATTCCACCTGGTTACTAGGACCATTTTCAGGCGGTGGATTGGGCATTCAAAATTTATTCTAATTTAATCAGGCTTTGTTGGGCAAATGGTTTTCAAGGTACACAACTAAGAGCGAGGTTTTTTGGCAAAGGGTGGTGGACCATAAATATGGTAGCATGTGCAGGGAATGGTGTTCTAACAGCATTCAGGGTTAAGCCTCTGGAAGCACATCAGGAAGGGTTGGGAGGCTTCTAAGCGGTTTATCAATTTCAAAGATGGGATGGCTCTTTAATCAGGTTTTGACATGATTCATGGTGTGGGGGGCTACCGCTAAGGGAGAGTTTCCTATAATTTTTTCGTATTGCAAGAAATAAGCATGCTTTTGTGGAGAGCATTTTGGCTTTTGTGGAGAGCATTTTGTCTTTTGTAGGGGATGTTTACCAATGGGATGTCTGTTTTGTTCACCCGGTCCAAGACTAGGAACTGGAGTCCGTTGCCTTGTTTATGGATCTGATTTATTTTGGGCAGATAAGACGAGGTGGAGTGGATACACTCCGGACTCGGACTCCATCTTCACAGAATGTTTTTGAAGTCAAATCCTATTAAATTTGTAACTCTCAATAACTCATTAGTCCTTTCCTTTTTGTTGGAAGAATCTATGGAAGCCTAAAGTTCCAACAAAGGTCAGCTTTTTCCTTTGGACAACAGCTTTTGGGAAAGATCCTAACTATTGATAACCTTCAGAAGAGGAGATTAGTTGTGATAGATTGATGTTGCATGTGTAAGCAGCATGGGGAAGCCATGGATCATCTACTTCTCATTTGCATGGTTGCTGCAGAGCTTTGGACCATGGTATTTTCTTTATTTGGGGTGTACTGGGTTATGCGAAAAGGTGTCATGGAGCTTTTAGCCAATTAGAAAGGCAACTTCAAAAGGTCCAGTAATGCTGAGATTGGTGTAGATCCCCCCATTGCCTCATGTGGGGTATTTGGTGGGAGGGGAATGCCTGGATGTCTGAGGGTTGTGAAAGATCAGTTCATGATCTGATGTTTTTATTTCTCAAGTCTTTGTTTGAGTGGATAAATGCTTCAAGGTTGTTTTCTTTTGCTGTTTTACCTGACTTGCTTGATTTATCTACTTTTAGTCTGTAGTTTTTGTGTACCTATTGTACGTACATGGGTGGTGTTTACCCATGTCTTTTGAGCTTCTTTATTGAAATTTTAATTATAAAAAATATATATATTACATGAAACCTGTATGTGGAATTTGTACCTGTTTTACATAAATTTACATGTTTCTAACTCGGTCCTTGTTAAGGTTAATGATCTCCTTTTAATGTCACTTGGTTCTCTTTATAACATTGTATATGGTGATTGACAATAGTAATGGTAATTTGATTTGGTTTAGGTTAACTTACTGACACACACGACTAGGGTGAAGATTGCTCCCTGGCAACATAAAAGCATAAGAAAGATACTAAACAAACATGCAACTGAAGACTTGCATGAACTTTATGGTAGAATAGATGAGGCTGGGGGTCGAGTTAGAGGACAGTTGCTTAAACAAACTTGTGAACATGAGATCATGGTTGCTGAATGTATGAAAGGTGAGAATATTGTTGATAATGACCGGACAAGTGTTAGTACTGAATCAGAGTATACAAATGTTCAGATGCTTGAAAATCAAAGGAATAGGATGAAACAATCCAATTTCTCTAGATGTGGTGACCTCTGTGAGACAGACTCATTTCTAGAAGGTAATGACACAAGGATGCAATGTCTGAATAAGCAGTGCTCTGAATTGGAGGAAAGCTCTTTACAAAGCAATTTCTATGATAAGAAAAACTTGTTTACTGAGACTGTGGATCGGAAATCAAGGACATTGGATTTTGATGTGAAGGCAGATAAATATCTTTCAGCAAAGGACCAAGGGGAGGATCCAGGATCAAAAGAGTCGAGTCCAGAGCCATCAAGAGATTCTCACGAGAGTAAAAAACGGTTGGAGGTTGCCCATGGTGGTGCTGTTTGGGACATCTTCCGCAGGCAGGATGTTCCTAAGTTAATTAAATACTTGGAAAAGCACAAAGAGGAATTTCGCCACATCAAAAATCTTCCTGTAAAATCAGTGAGTATGTTTGCTGGTCATTAGGAACTATGTTCTGTACTAAAGATTGAGCTGCTTATACATTCTTCTTGCAGGTTGTTCATCCTATTCATGATCAGACTCTTTTCTTGAATGAGAGACATAAAAAACAACTGAAGGAGGAGTTTAGTAATAATCTCTTCTATCTCTCCGTGTCAGTCTTGTAGAGTTGCAATACACTGCTATGGTTTTATTTATGTTAAATTTTTTATGCAGATATAGAACCTTGGACATTTGAGCAATACCTTGGTGAAGCTGTTTTTATTCCAGCAGGGTGCCCTCATCAAGTGAGAAATAGACAAGTAATTTATCAGCTAGTAATAGCTTCTTCATTTGGCAAGTTAGACATGAATGATCTACATTTTATCAAATACTCCTGGCTTTTTATCTGGAATAGTTGATATGGTATTTTCCTGGTTGATGCTTAAAAATATTGTTAACTCTTCGAAACTGTCTTTTCCTTTAATTACCTATCCAATAAATAAATAAAGGAACAAAAATCAGTGTGTAAATTACGTTGTACTTGCTATACATTTTATAGACATATATAGAGTTAGTTTGTTTGAATCTTATCTTAATGAACTGCTGTAAGAGTAATTTCCCATATGGTTGGCCTTTGTGGCTATCTATAAATAAATCTTTTCTTAATCACTTGCACTGTATTTTTATTAGTTTTTCCGTCTTTTTCTTGATTACATGTCTGGTCAATTTTTCAGTCTTGCATAAAGGTGGCACTTGATTTTGTATCTCCTGAAAATGTTGAAGAATGTATTCGGTTAACCGAAGAGTTTCGGTTGCTTCCAAAGAAGCATAGAGCTAAGGAAGACAAGTTGGAGGTACTAGTTATTTTTCTTCCTTTTGTTACATCATAAACATTTATTTTTCATGTTAAGTGTTTTAGTTTTCATCCAGTCATGAAATAGCTTTGAACTCAAAACACAGGCATTGTTAAGCACTATAAATGTTGTATGTTAGTTGTGCATACTTTATGAGAACACTGCTAAATGCACCTACTGTAACAATTTTGTCTGTGTCATACTATTAGGTTTTGGAGTGTCAAAACTAGTTTTGAATGCAAACATGAAATGGAGCGTTTATCTTAGTTTGACATATATCTACTTAGGGATGACTATCACATAGGCCATAGGATAATAAATAGTCATGTTATCGGTATTTTTTGGCTCTGTTAATTTCATTCTTTTACAGGTTAAAAAGATGACACTTTATGCTGTGAGTTGGGCTCTGAGAGAAGCCAAAGGTCTATTGCCAAATCTTGAGTAAGATTCATCTCTTTATCTTAATTTTATTTGTGTGCTTAATGTATACCTATCAGATGAAGGATCTTATGATCGTGATCAACAAATTATTCCATTATTTATAGGCGACTTATTTCTTTCAAATATGATAGATAGTATCAGTACGCAAGAAAACCTTTTTGCTCCACCCTTCAGGTCCTCCCTTTGGTATTAATTGCTGTCTAGGCCTTATTGAGCTAACGTAGTTAATATGTGAATGAGCTTATGAACATTCATTCGTTTGAACCTTAGCAACCCAAAATTCTATGGTCCTTGCAAAGATTTTCTCTACTAATTTGTGGTTTTGTTCTTAAGAAGGGGGTTTTGGGAGCAAGGTTATTATTAAATTACCGATTGTCCCAAAAGCTTAAGTTATTGGGATATAGTAAATTTAATTATTTAACCAATACTTCTAACACCCCCTCTCACGTGTGGGCCGAAACTACCTTTTAATAGGTGGGGCCTAACACGTGAAAATTTAAATGGGAGGTAGAGTGGAGAAAACAATGATCAAATTCAGGATCTCATGCTCTGATATCAAGTTAAATTATCTATTGTCCCAAAAGTTTAAACTATGGGGATATGGTAAATTTAATCATTTAACTAGTACTTCTAATAATTATAAATCTTGTCATCTTGGAATGCTTGAATGCTTAATGGTGAAATTTTGGGGAAAATAATGGTAAGAAAAAAGTACTTTACATAATAGAAGTCTTTTAATTGTAGGACTATAGATTTGCGTTAATATTAAGTGTTATCTACGTAGCAGAATAGAAATATTTTAGTTGTGGAACTATAAATTTGTGCTATACCACTTGGCGAAATGTGAGACATTCTATGTTTTCTAAAATTTTACCTGTTTTCAGTTTCCACTTTTGTATATTAGGTAGATATTAGATTATGTATTGTCAAGAGTTTTGTAGTTAATTGCATTGTTTGGTAGCTATAAGGAGAACCAACTCAACCAAGGTTCTAGTTCCTCTTCCCCCAAACCCAATTGTTGTAACAGTTACAAAAAAAAAAAAAAATGTTAGATGTTATGACTTATAACGTTGACCTTTATAACCAAGTGTACTTATTTGCAAAGATAACATGTTTGCTCTTCTCAAATTTATTTGAAGGTGTACCCTGATTGATATGGTGTTATTTGGTTCCAAGAAAAAAAGACAGATGTATCATGTAGCACCTGATGGTTTACAATTTTCTATGGCAATTTGATCTTATTTTGTGTTCATTAATTTTGTCTATCATGAGACATCTAACAGAGCCAATTGCACTACTGCAGTAAATCGAACCAGCAACAGGAAGAGTAAAAGCACCAGATGGTTTTTCTGCCACTATCTGTACAGATTGTGAATCTACTTTCTTAATGCCATTGTACTGTGCCCTTTTACAATGTTGTTCTTAACAAAAGACAGTAATTCTTGTTAAAACAAACTGTGGCTGATCCCTAATCTATTGTAATAAAGCCCTGCCATAATTTTTTCAAAACAAATTTTTTTTTTCTTTTTTGAACTCAAGATGAGAAATAACACATTTTTAGATAGTTTGTAAGAGTATTCTCATCAGGTGTGCCAAATGCTAAATATTTGGCATTTGGCACACTAAACACCAAAAAACTCCTCCCATGAGATGTTCCAAATGTTATAATTTTTTACACACATGAATAGTACTGTTCTATCTTTGGAACGGTATGGATGAAAATGCTAAAAAAAAAAAAATAATATTCATTTCCTCTCTCTTCCTTTATGACTTTCTTTCTTCTCTCTCTTTCTTTCTCTGCCACTCCCTTCATCTCTGTCACACTCTCTTCCTTTTTTCTTCTTCTTTCTTCTCTAGAATCTTCACCTCTCCCCCCCCCCCCCCCCTTTTTTTTCTTGTCACTCTCTCTCTTTCTTCTTTTTTCTCCACCTAGACCGTTGCCATTGAGATCGGCCGTTGCCGTGGAGTTCGGCCTCACCGATGAGGTCAACTGGTGGAGATCGCATGTACGTTTGGGGCTTTATTTTTATTATTTTTATTTTTTTTTCTTTCCCGGTTGTTGATTCCATGTGATTGTGGGTGGTGGTGGAGTTGGGTTGATTCCATTTGATTTGGGTTGTACAAATGGAGTTGATTCATCTCTTCACTATGCCGCCGATCTCTCTCTAGCAATGGTTTTTGTTGTTGTTGTTGTTGTTGCTATGATTTGATGGGTGGGATGGGCAATGTGTGGGTTTAGACGGTGATGTGTGGGTTCAAATGGTGTTGGCTAGGTTCGGTTCCGACAGTGGTGGGTGAGTGGGTGGGTTAGGCTGTTGGTGGATTCGAGTGGGTTAGGCTGTGGGTTCCGATTGATGGCTAAAAGCTCCATGGCCGAAAGCTTCAAGGCTTGCACCACCACTAAGGTTTGCCATCTCTTTGCTTCTATAATTTGTTTTCTCCTTCTAATTTTTTTTCTTGTCTCTAACCCATGGCCATGGAGGTGGTGGTGGTGGTGGGGCTTCCGATTTGGTGTTGGTGGCCTATGGGTTTGTTTTGAATTGTGTTTTGGCTTGTGGAGGATGTGGTGGTTGTGTGGTGGTGGCTGTTGGTTGTTGGCAGCTGTGTGGTGGTTGTGACAGTGATTTTCATAGATTGTGTTTGATGAGTTGTAAATATTGTTTTAGTGTGTTGTATATATTATTTTAATATATATAGAATTAAAGAATAAAACACGTGATAAATGATATATTGTAAAATGATGTGGTAAAACAATAAAATAGGTTTTTTGATGTGTTAGATTGGCATAATTTTGCAACTCCTGATGGGAATGCTCTAATACAAATTTTATCAAGTTACAATTAGTGTAATGTTAGAAATAAAGTCTGATTGGAATGTGTAAACTTTGAGCAATGAAAAGGTTATTTGGGATGTGTAAAGTCTATAGGGGAGATGCATATCCATAAGTGTCTATAGGGGAGATGTATATCCATAAGTGTACTCATTATTACAACTTTATTCCATAAACTCTACAAGCATTCTAAGGTCCTATATATATGTGGGATTACTTTAGTGTTATTGTACATACACACATCAAAGAGAGATCAAAAGAATTGTGGATGACTACTTCAATACAAGAGTTTATCAATATATATTTCTTGTTTCTTCTTACTTTGTTTTATATATATTTCTATCATTTCACAACACGTTATCAGCACGAGTCTCTACCCAATTTTGGAAAGGAAGTTGTCCTCCCATTGTTCTTCAAATATCAAAGATTATTTGTGTAGTTCTCTCAACTCACTATAAGTTTTCTTTTTAAGGAATTAGTAATTATCCTATTATTATATATTATGAGATTCACATTTATTTAGTTAAAAAAAAAAATTATGAGATTCTCGTTATCATATTGTTATATATTGTTATGAGATTCACGTTTATTTAGTTTTAAAAAAAAAATGGTTAGTAATATATTGTTATATATTGTCTTCACGTTTATTTATACCTATAGCTATATGTTACGTGTACAGATAAACTTTAAATATGTAAGTATTGTTTCATTACAATCAAATTTTGAATATGTATGTGTAGTATTGTTTCATTAAAATTGTGTACGAAAAAAAAAATAGTTATTTAATTTCTTTTGTAATTATATATTTGATATAGATGTCAAACCTTACAAAAGCTTAAATTTGTTGCCCTTGACATCTTAGGCAATAATTTCTTATCATGGATCCTTGATACTAAGATTTATCTGGAAGCAATGAATCTTGATGAGATCTATGTTGATGTAATAAATCCTGAAGATATTATTATGGATAGCAACAGAGTATCCCAGAAGGATCGTTCAAAACAAATAACTTTTATTTGTTATTTTTTTACATAAAAACTGAGTACTTTACAATAAAAGACTCCTTAGGAGAATCACAAGTTCTAGAAGAACTTGATCATCCTAAAAGCTCAGTATGACTAAAGTTGCAATAAACTAAAGGTGCAAGTGAATTAATTTGGCACTTTAAAATCAGCCCACAATTAAAATTATATAATAGAAGGCACGTATATCATGTTTCGAATGTGCTCTTGCAGTAGCAATATCGAATGCATATGTTCATTAAGTGTTATGAACTAATATTTTATCTTCTAGTGGTGAAAAAAATAATGAGCTATTGTTGAAAACCATCAAATGGCCATGAAAATAAGTGTTATAGGTGTGGTATGGAAGGTCATTGGTCACGTACCTGTCATACTTCTAAACATTTGGTAGATTTGTACCAAGCCTCCATAAAAGAAAAGGAAAAAGGATTGAAATGAACTTTGCCAAACATAATGGTCCTGAAAATCCTATGAATTATCTTGATTTTTTCAAATGGAGTGGATATGACTCATCTTGATAAGTCGTTGATAGAAAATTTGATAATTTGATTAATGATGAAAATCTTCATACAAATTAATTTATTTCTTTTATTATTGCATTGTAATAAGTATGTTTACTTTGCTATGTTTTATTTACATTTAAAATAATAAAGTTTAATTTATGTTTTGCATATATGAAGTATCATGGGTCTTACGGGTAAAAAAAAAAAAAAAAAAAAAAAAATTTATTCCAATTCGACTAGTGAAGATTTTTGTCAAGCAAACAATGCAACAACTCATATGATCCTTAAAGATAAAAAATATTTTCAAAATTTAAAATTATGCAAAGCCAATTTCAATACCATATCTAGTTCATTGAACTTAATTGAAGGCTCTGGAAGAGCGATTATCATGTTGCCAAAGGGCACAAAACTTTGTATTGATGATGCTTTGTATTCTTTTAAATCAAGCAGAAATTTACTTAGCTTTAAGGATATACGTTATAATGGTTATCATGTTGAAACCAATAACGAAGGCAGTGAAGAATTTCTTTATATTACTTCAATAGTATCGGGCCAGAAGCTCATATTAGAAAAATTGTCTATTTTTTCTTCTGGGTTATATTATACTACAATGAGAACAGTTGAAACAAATGTTGCAATACACCAGAAGTGTTCGGACCCAAAGGTTTTTATGTTTTGGCATGATCGTCTTGGTCATCCAGGATCAATAATGATGCGTCAAATTATTGAAAACTCCCATGGACATCCCTTAAAGAACCAAAAGATTCTTTTACCTAGTGATTATCCATGTAGTGCATGTTAATTACCAAACCATCACATTCAAAGATTGTTGTTGAATGTCCATCTTTCTTAGAAAGAATTCAAAGGTGATATATGTGGACCAATACTCACACCTTGTGGTCCATTCAACTATTTTATGATTTTGCATCAACCAGATGATCGCATGTATGTCTACTTTCTACTAGAAATGTTGCATTTGCTAGTCTTCTTGCTCAAATAATTAAGTTGCGAGCACAATTTTCGATTATCCAATTAGGAAAATTCATTTAGATAATGCTGGTGAATTCACATCTCAAGCTTTTGATGATTATTGCATGTCAATTGGAATTGATGTTGAACATCCTGTTGCCCATACACATACTCAAAATGGTTTAGCTGAATCACTTATCAAGAGACTTCAAATTATTGCTCGACCTTTACTTATGAAATCAAAATTACCAGTTTTTGTTTGGGGTCATGCTATTTTACATGTTGCATCATTAGTTTGCATTAGGCCAACTGCTTATCATAAATTCTCAACATTACAACTCGTACTTGGCCAACAACTAAATATTTTTCACTTGCGCACATTTGGTTGTGCTGTATATGTACCTATTGCACCCCCACAACGCACTAAGATGGGTCCTCAACGTAGACTTGGAATTTATATGAGTTTTGATTCTCCATCTATCATTAGATATCTTGAACCTCTAACTGGTGATGTTTTTAAGGCACATTTTGAGGATTGTCATTTTAATGAAACAATCTTCCCACCATTTGGGGGAGAAAAGTCGTTGACTAAAGCACGACGTGAGATTACTTGGAATGTTTCGACATTATCTCATCTTGATCCTCGTACAAATCAATGTGAACTGGAAATTCAAATCAGTTACCGGATGTATTCACCGATAATAAGAAAATAGTGAAATCTCACATTCTAGCTGCAAATACTCCAGTACGGATGAAGTCCTTGTAGGACAATCAGTTAATACAGCAGCAAATGAATCAAAGCCACACCTGAAGCTTGGAAGACCTGTTGCAGCCTATAAAGAGGCTATACCCAGGAAACAGTTCACAGAAATAATTGATTTATTCAAAACTTATGAACAAAAATCTCTTGAAAATAAACCTCTTGAAGAGTTATCCCCTGAAGAGGATTAGGTACCTGAAAATAACGAGATCTCGATACATTATGTACATACAAGAGAAATATGGGATAGAAATAAAATTGTTGTCGACAACATATTTTCATATAAAGTTGCCTTTGATATTACCAAAAGTAATGATAATGAATATGAACCACAAACCGTTGATAAATGTTAACGTAGAAATGATTGGCCAATGTGGAAAGAGGCGATTCAAGCAGAATTAAATTCACTAAGTAAATGTGAAGTTTTTGGACCTGTAGTCCGAACACCTAAATGTGTAATGCCTGTTGGGTACAAATGGGTATTTGTACGTAAATGAAATGAGAAAAATGAAATTATAAGGTACAAAGCGCGACTTATAGCACAAGGTTTCTTGCAGAGACCTGGTATTGATTATGAAGAAATATATGCTCCTGTAATGGACGTAATTACATTTAGATTTTTTATTAGCTTGGTAGCAAAAGAAAATTTGGATATGTGATTAATGGATGTTGTTACAGCATATCTGTATGGATCATTAGGTAATGATATCTACATGAAAATCCCTGAAGGATATAAAATGCCTGAAACATATAATCCTACATCCCGAAGTATGTATTCTATCAAGCTACAAAGATCCTTATATGGGTTAAAGCAATCCGGACGCATGTGATATAATCGCCTCAGTGAATATCTTTTGAAAGAAGGATTTGAAAATAATCTAATTTGTCCATGTGTTTTTATCAAAAAATCAGAATCCGGATTTGCTATTGTTGTAGTATATGTTGATGATTTAAATCTTGTAGGGACTCCAGAAGAATTAACAAAAACAACAAATTGTTTAAAGAATGAATTTGAGATGAAAGATCTTGGTAAGACAAAATTTTGTCTTGGCTTGCAAATTGAACATCTTCCAAATGGAATTTTTGTTCATCAATCAACGTACACAGAAAAAGTCCTAAAGCAATTTTAAATGGATAAAGCTCATCCTTTGAGCACTCCAATGGTGGGTCGGTCACTTGATGTCAAGAAAGATCCGTTTCGACCACAAGAAGATGATGAAGAAATTCTTGATCCTGAAGTACCATATCTTAGTGCAATTGGTACTTTGATGTATCTTGCAAATTACACATGACAATATAGCATTTGCAGTTAACTTACTAGCAAGGTATAGTTCTGCACCAACTCGAAGACATAGGAATGGAATTAAGCATATTTTACATTATCTTCGTGGAACTACTAATTTGGAATTATTTTATCCAAATGGATCAAAACCACAATTAGTTGGATATGCTGATGCAGGTTACCTTCCTGATCCACACAAAGGCTGATCACAAATAGGATATTTATTTACTTATGGAAATACTGCTATTTCATGGAGATTTGTTAAGCAAACAATTTTTGCTACTTCCTCAAATCATGCAGAGATTATCGCAATTCATGAAGCGAGTCGTGAGTGTGTTTGGTTGAGATCGGTAATTCAACATATTCGTAAGAATTGTAGATTATCATCAATCATAGATAGTCCAACGATATTATACAAAGATAATGCCGCTTGTATCACTCAAATTAGGGGAGGCTATATCAAGGGTGATAGAAACAAGTATATTGCACCAAAATTCTTTTATACACATGAGCTCTAGAAGAGTGGCGATATTGATGTCAAGCAAATACGATCATGTGATAATTTGGCTGATATGTTCACTAAGCCATTACTGGCTGCGACTTTTAAGAAGATGGTGCACAACATTGGCATGCGTCGACTTAAGGATATTTTTACCATGAACAATGGAAATTCTATGTACTCATGAGGGGGAGTAAATTTTCTAAAGGATGTTTGCTGATTGTACTATTTTTCCTTCGCTAAGGTTTTTTCCCACTGGGTTTTCCTTTGCAAAGTTTTAATGAGGCAATCCTAAGGCACTAGAAGTTATACAAGAATATTGTACTATTTTTCCTTAGGCAAAAAATTTTTCCCAGAGGGTTTTTCTTTGGCAAGGTTTTAACGAGGCATATTCTTAGAAAGTGGTCATCCAAGGGGGAGTGTTAAAAATAAAGTCTGATTGGAATGTATAAATTTTGAGCGATGAAAAGGTTATTTGGGATGTGTAAAGTCTATAGGGGAGATGTATATCTATAAGTGTCTATAGGGGAGATGTATATCCATAACTGTACTCATTATTACAACCTTATCCCATAAACTCTACAAGCATTCTAAGGTCCTATATATATGTGGGTTTACTTTACTGTTATTGTACATACACACATCAAAGAGAGATTGAAAGAATTGTGGATGACCACTTGAATACAAGAGTTTATCAATATATATTTCTTTTTCTTTTTACTTTGTTTTATATATATTTCTATCATTTCATAACATGTAACTCTTTTTTTTTTATTTTTTTTATTTTTTATATTACACCATTTGTTAACTTTGATTTAGATTTATTTTTTGAAGATCTTAATGTGGATTACACATTTCTTATTTTTTAATAGAGGCTGTAAATTTCATGTTAATCAAATATTATTTATTATCCTATTTATAAACTCATGTTTATTTATAACTTTTAAGTACAAACAACTTGAAATTTTACCAACTAGCAAAGAACATTGAAGTTACAAAAACCAATGCACCAATTGTGGTACAATAGGATTGTAATTCACTAGTTATTCTAGAAACTCACCAAATCTTAAAAAAATAAAAATAAATAAATTACTAGAGGTTTGTATTTCTCGGAAACCCCCACCTACATCACCATTCAATATTTCTTGGCCCACTATCGGCCAAACCACCTGGGCATTAGGTCTAATATGAGTAGGATCACTTAACCATGTTTCATAATTGGAAAAATGTTAATAAAATATTATTTAACTATCCGATTTATAAACACATGTTTATGTATAATTTTAAAGTACAAAATACTTGAAATTAAAAAAAATTTATAGATGGAATAATTATTGAATTCTAATTATCTTGATATTTTACAAGCATTGAGTGAAGTCTATAAGGGAAGGGACTATATAATCCAACCGTTGATTTGTTAAAAAACTCCAATGCAAAGTTTGAGAAGGCTTGAAGGGTATATGAATCTTATTAAACAAACAAATTATATATATAGAGTTTAAATTTTAGTTTCAAATATATCAAACGTCATTAAGAAAATGAAGAAAAGTCAAGAGCCTTGTAGCTGTGTTTTCAACGGAAACATTTAGGGTTCAAATTCTCTCACTCTCAATTATAGAATTATAAAAAAAAGAAAAAGAAAAAAGAAAGATACATAAATTGTTAGGGTTCAAATTCTCACTCTCAATTATAGAATTATAAAAAGAAAAAAGAAAAAAAGAAAGATACAAAAATTGTTAAGCAAACGCTGTAGTTTCATTCTAGCACAATGAGTTAATTAATGCAATCTACCTTAAACTTTTAGAGTATTTGCACTTTACACCTCAAATTATAGAAACTTGTAATTACCACCCTAATTGCAACAATCCTTGCAAATAGTACCTAATCGTCTATTTGGCGTTAAATGTACATAAATAGGCCTCCCTCTTCTTGTCTCCCTCTCCCCCATTTGAAAATATGCCCAAAATCTCAAAATATTTTCTTCTAACAACACAATACCCATAATCGATGATCCACATATTGGGGAGATGCCACACAACGGTGACAAATTCTTAGGCTGATTTACAAGACAAAATAATTGAGAAAATGTAGTTCGCTCTAAGTTGGGAAGGCGAGATCCAATTTTATACTAAGAGCATGTTTGGTAAATTGTAATAGAAACTATAATGTAATAGATATTCCTATGGTTTAGCTATTTAGTAGTTTGATTATGTTTTTATTACTTAGTAGGTGCAGTAATTTTAAAATTAATATAATTCTAAATAAAAAAACTTTTCATATACACGTAACAATTATAAAAACTAGCATGTAACCCATACAAACGCATGGATGCGTTTAAAATTAAACACAATTTTTATTATAAAATATAAATAATTAGTCAAATTATTTTTTTTTTTAAAAAGCATGTAACATATGCAGGCATATGCATGGATGTATTTAAAATTAAACACAATTTTTATTATAAAAATATAAATAATTAGTCAAATTATTAAAAAAATAGCATGTAACATATGCATACATATAGATATATTTAAAATTAAACACAATTTTTATCATAAAATTATAAATAATTAGTCAAATTTTTTTTAAGTAAACATAATTAGTCACATATTAAAATTTTTACCTAAATTTAATACTACTTATGATCATTTTTTTTTTCTAATTTTCAATAAGATAAAACGTAGGGTGATCTTTGTTGTGTGGTGATTTTTATTGAGTATATGTGATTTTTTTTAAATTCTTTAATTTTATAATTCATTAATATTAGATTTTTGTATTTTTTACTCATTGACTTACTTGGCACAAATATTAAAAAACTTAAGTGGACATATGGCACAAACTTAAGTGTATAATTATGGCGCGGTCTCCATATAAATTTAGACATATAGCACAAAATTAGATTCTAATTTCAAATTCTAATTGAACTTTCTCTAAGTTTTACCTATTAATATATATATATATATATATATAGATAAAAAATAACTCATCTCTCTCTCAATTAAAAAAAAATATATATATATATATATATATTTTTAACAAAATATAATTATTTTTTGACGAAACAGTAATACTTATTAGAACACATGAACACAAAAATAATATATAGAGTTTTTTAAACAAGCTTATAACATATTACATAACTAGAGTACCACTACAAAAGAGTCTAACCTTTATAGTAGTAGCTTGAAGTTATAAGAACTGAAACTCTAACACACATAACCAATGGGGGATAAACATCTATATTTTGTTTTTTGAGAAAACAGTAATACTTATTAGAACACATGAACAAGAAAGTAGTATATAAAGTTGTAGGGACCGGTTTCGAGCGCTCTCCGCAGATTGAGAGAGTGGACCCAAGCCCAGATTACCCTGCAATGAATTTATAGAGTATGGGTTCAAGAGCTAGGCCCTAGAGAGGAATGCAACGGCCATGCATGGTTGTACGTGAATGCTAATAACTTAAACGTGGGTTAGGATGCACAATAAGGCTCCTCGGACGGATGTTACAGAGCTTGAAGTTGTTCTTATTTCTTTGAAGAATGGTTACAAGGTTTCAGAGAATGCCAGTGGCTACAGTATTTCTTCTCTCTGGTTTTTTTACCGTCCGTCCTCCCTTCAAGAGAGACTTCTTACATTATATACTTCCCTCTCAGTTGATCCTAGCCCTACATTTGTTGATCAACCAGGCCACCACTCGAGAGCCTGTCCCATCAGCCGCATTCCCATCCCTTCTGTGGGTTGCAGCGCCCAAGACGGCACTGTTCAGGGGTCCTATCCTCATTAATGCGGCCAGGGCGTTAGTTGAGGGCATTTAATGTGGAGGTGACAGTTCGTCTGGGACTTGCTCCTCCTCCATGCTTCCATGTCCGATGCTTGGTACTTGCTACTTGCTCCTTGGATGCTCAGAGAGATTCCCCTTGAGGGTGTGCTGCTTGCTCACTTTCTGATCTTGGTCGTCCGAGGATGTAATCATCCTCGGCATGGCTTCCTGGGCAATTGGGCTTTACGCTTTAGTCCTCGGATCTTGGACGCGTCCTCGGCGTGGGCCTTTGGGCCTGATTCGAAGTGGGCCGGGGTTGCTTGACTTTTTCTGGCCCCACAATAGCCCCTCAAAATCTTGCTGTCCGCATCCTCGGGCGGGAAGGAGGATTTTGACACCCTCGGACCTGCCCCGCGTCCAATTGAGTCTTGTCCCTCGTCAGTGTTGGAGCCTTTTCATCTGCCTAAGGTGCGTTACTGGCGCTTCGGTGCGCGTAACGTGTCCTGCATTAAATTCGGGCGGCTTTGTGCTCCCCACGTTCAACGGTCAGATGACAATCTAACGGTGGGGATGCGCCTAACATTTATGGGCGGGAAAACTCGCGCGGCTCTTCCATCTAGGGTATAAATACCCATTCGAACCGCTTTCCCCCTTTTTCATTCACAATCAAGAGCTCTTGCGCCTGCATTCAGAGTCCAGCCAAATTTCCACTTCATCTCCAGCATAAAAAGCCTGTCCGAGGAGCTCCTCCTTATTTCTGTAAGTCGCTCTATCCCTTTTTGAGCTTTCTTCCTCTCTACTCCTCCTTCTCTTCTATTTGCTCTTTCTTTAGCTCTCTTAGGCGTCAGTTGGGATGGGTAGGCTTAAGAAGTACGTCTTCACTGAGGAGGCGATGGAGAAATTCATCGCCGATTACAAGATACCGGCCAACGTGGGCTTGAGGTATTGTGAGGAGGGAGAGTGGCACCACCGAAGGCAGGACGGTGAGGTGGTGATTCCCATCATCGCCTTCCTCGAAGGGGGGATGAGGATCCCCATGGGACCGGTGACGAGGGGTTACCTGACATATTTCCGGTTAACCCCCACCCAGTGCGCCTCCAACATGTTCAGAATTCTGGGCAGTGTGGATGCTCTGAACGAGAAGATGGGGCTAAGGTTGACCTATCATGACGTGAACTACTGCTACAACCTTCAACACCTGAAGCACAAGTCATACTACATGAGGACGAGGGACGACAGGGTCCGGCTTATCCAGTGCCTCCCTGAGTCCAACAAGGGGATGAACGAGGATTTTCTCATCGTGTCCGGAGCGTGGCACGATGGCCTTCACTGCCCGACGACAGAGGGGACACCAGGTGGGGCAGTGGGAATAGGAGGGGATTCAAAGATCCTAACTTGCTTCCTGCGTCATTTCTTTTTTGCACTGTTTGATTACTAATCGTGAATGTGCTTTCTTTCTGCAGATCTGCACGCCTTCACGCGCCACTACAGTCTGATCAACAGGGAGGATTTGCAGAAGGTGCTCAGGTCGTCGGCTTTCGAGAACGAAGCTGACCATCAAGTTAGAGCCGGTCACAAGATTTTGGGGTACACTCCGCTCCAAAAATCGTTCGCGGCCCCAAAGTACGTGATTAGAGCAAAGGATCCTCGGCTGCAGAAAATAAAAGTGACCGAGGACGGGTTTGAGTTTCCCGAGGATCCCTCCACTTCAGAAGGTGTTACAGTAGCCGTCCCCTCTTCCTCCCACACATTCTCAGAGGCCGCGGAAGAGAATTTAGAGAGGGAAGGGGAAGCCGCAGATTTTGGTCCTGCCGAGGACGATTTTGCCGTCTTTGAGCAAGTCCATCAGTCCGAGGACCCTTCCGGAGACTTGGGTGATCCTCGTCTAACCGAAGCAGATCTCTTAGCGTCAGAGACATCTTCTCGGCTTGAGATGGGCTACAAGAAGAAGGCCCAACCCAGTCTACTCGACCTAATCGAAGGGCAACCGGGGAAGTCCAAGCCGAAGCTTCCTCCCCCTTCTCCAAAGACTCGTCCTGCTCAGACCAGGTCGGCCTCAACCCAATCTAGGCTTCCTCCCCCTCCGCCTCAGACGAACCCGCCGTCCAGGCACGAGCCTGTTGATCCTAAGTAGAAGAAGGATAAGGGCAAGAGGCCCCTCGAGGACAAATCTGGGCCCATGCGGGAGGGGGATGACACTCGGCAGCCATCGAAGCAGCTGAGGATAGGCTCCACAACCCAGGACAAACGGGTTGCTACCCCGCCCAAGGTTCAGGCCTGGCTCCCCGCCCCAATGCTCCGTGGGGCGCCTTTGAGGGATGACTCCTCCCTCAGGGACTTTAGGGATGGCGAAGGCGCGTACGTGGCCGACGCGGTGGAGAGATGCATGCTCCTTCCTGCGGACATGGAGCAGCTGGGGACCATGAGGAGTAGGGAGGTCTTCCTCTGCCTCAAGCGATACTTGGGGATGGTAAGACCCTTAACACTTGTGTTTTTTCTTGCTTCAGTTTTTTCTGCCTTCCTTTCTTTTTTGAGCTCGGCTAGTTATCATGTATCTGTTTTGTTTGGCAGGCTGTCCAGGCCACTTTCAGGTTGGAGGAGGCAGCCAATGACCATGGAAAGGCCATGGATGCAGAGCGCGATAAGCGCTTGGAGGCCACTCGGACCCTCAAGAACTCCGAGGACGACCTTGCCAAGGCCAGGGCGGAGCTGAAGGCCATGACCCAGGCTCGGGACAGCGCAATTTCAGGCCTTGAGGGTGCCCAGAGGTAGGCTGAAACTCAGATGAAACGTCTGGGTGAGGTGGAGGGGCAGCTGAAGCTTGCCGAGGATCTGATAGCTGGCCTGACGAAGAAAATGGCTGCTGCTGAGGAGGCCAAGAGGGTGGCTGAATGGGCCAAAGGGGAAGCTGAGAGGGCCAAGTTTGAGGCAGATCAAGGCAGGGAGGAGGCCTGGGCCACCAAGCAGGAAGCTGAGGAGGCAGCCTATACTGCCGGGGCAACTGAGACAGCAGCTGCCTACAAATCCCAAGTCTCTGGGGTATGTAGGCGCTACTGCTCCGAAACTTGGAGTGAAGCCCTCAAGCAAGCTGAGGTGGAGGCCTCTTCTGACCCGTGGAAGGAGGAGAGCGTGTACTACCCCCCTGTCATCCGCGAGGTTGCCTCAGATGGCTCTGAGGCCGAGGAGGCTGCTGTGGAAACTGCTGCTACTCCGGGTGAGGGGGCCTCGGGCGCTGGAGCCACTGGTGAGCCAGTCCAAGGGGGTAATCCTCCCGCGATGGTTGAATTGAGTGACGGCTCTAACGATGACACGCCTCAGCAGGTTGCAAAGCCTTCCCCTGATGCCCAGGTTTCTTCTGCTGAGGGGGCAGCTATTCCTGTCGTGCCTCTGCAGGCCATCCCACTCAGTCAAGGCTTAGAGGACCCTGAGGCAGTTATGGGCCAGCCACCCACTGAAGCGGGCAACTAAATAGAAGGACTAGGCTCCTTGGTGCCTCTGCCTGCCTCACTTTATTTTTTGCATATTTTTCTTCCCTTTTTCTTTATTTGTAATGTAATTCCCCTTGTGTAACTCTTTTGGACTTAATGAAATGTAAGCTTTGTTTCTTTTTCTTTTTGTTGTGGCTGTTTGCTTACTTGCATGCTATCCGTTTTTTCTTTACTTGTATGATTTTAACTTCAATTGCATCTCGGCCAATCGCGGCATCAATTATTATAACGAGAGGGCATGTATGCTCTGGTGGACCTTTCGTTTCCTAAGGACCAGGTAGACTTCCTTCGAGTAGACATTTAGGATCTCTTCAATGTAGTTAACTTCCCCATAGGCCTGAGTCCGAGGATCATGCAGAGCCTTGGTCCTGCTTGACACTTTGGTTTGGCTGTAAGTAACTAGTTTCCCCATAGGTTTGAGTCCTTGGACCATGCAAGGCCTAGGTACAATGCTAACCTTCAATTTGGCTGTAAGTAACTAGTTTCCCCATAGGCTTGAGTCCTTGGACCATGCAAGACCTAGGTTCTGTCTAGCACCCAGATATAAGTGGTTAGCTCCCCATAGGTTTGAGTCCGAGGACCATGCAAGACCTAGGTACAATGCTAACCTTCAATTTGGCTGTAAGTAACTAGTTTCCCCATAGGCTTGAGTCCTTGGACCATGCAAGACCTAGGTTCTGTCTAGCACCCAGATATAAGTGCCGTTGGGACGCGAGACGTGTGATCATGATAGGCAGAACATCTAAATCAAAAGAGACTTCTTTATTAATAGTATTACCTTTTCAGGTTATTTACACTCCATGGACGAGGTACAGGTTTGTCATCTAAATCTTCTAAATAGTATGCTCCTATCCCTGCCACTGAGGTGATTCGGTAAGGCCCCTCCCAGTTGGGTCCGAGCTTTCCCCAAGAAGGGTTCTTGGCAGCTCCTACGACTTTTCTCAGCACCAGGTCTCCCGGTGCTAGTGGTCTGAGCTTTACATTGGCGTCATATCCTTGCTTGAGCTTTTGCTGGTAGTGGGTCAGCTGGATCATTGCTTGCTCTCTTCGTTCGTCTACCATGTCCAGGCTCCGCCCCAGCAGTTCATCATTGCTACCTGGGGTGAAGGAGCTCGTCCTTAGCGTCGGGATGTTGGTTTCCAGGGGGATCACTGCCTCCGCACCATAAGTCATGGCAAAAGGTGTTTCCCCCGTTGAGCGCCGGGGCGTAGTCCGATACGTCCAGAGGACGTGGGGCAGCTCTTCTACCCATCTCCCTTTGGCATCATCAAGTCTCTTCTTAAGCCCGCTGACGATGACCTTGTTGACAGCCTCGGCCCGTCCGTTTCCCTGAGGGTAGGTTGGCGTTGAGTACCTGTTTGTGATCCCAAGTTCGCAATAGTACCTCCTGAAGGCCTTGCTATCGAACTGGAGCCCATTATCCGAGATGAGGGTATGAGGGACCCTGAACCATGTAACTATGTTCCTCCAAAGGAATTTCTTCACGTCTACGTCCCTGATGTTGGCTAGTGGCTTGGCCTCGACCCACTTGGTGAAGTAGTCCGTGGCCACCAACAGGTACTTCTTATTCCCTAGTGCTTTGGGGAAAGGTCCCATAATGTCCTAGCCCCATTGGGCGAACGACCATGGACTGGACAAAGGGTTGAGGACCCCTCCTGGCTGATGGATGCTTGGGGCGAACCTTTGGCATTGGTCACACTTCTTGACATACTCCTGGGCCTCTTGCTGCATTCCCGTCCACCAGTATCCTTGTGTGACGGCTCGGTGAGCCAGGAATCTCCCCCTGTGTGGCTCCCACAGATTCCTTCGTGCAGCTCTTCGAGCAAGAACTCTGCCGCCTCGGGGTGGACACATAGAAGATATGGCCCAGAGTAGGACCGCCTGTATAGCTTGTGATCCTCGGACAACCAGAACCGAGGAGCTTTCCTTTGTATCTTTCCTGCCTTTAACCTCTCCTCAGGCAGGACATCATCTTTGAGGAATCTCACTATGGGGTCCATCCAGCTGGGGCCCATCACAACCTGATGGAGGAGGATCACTCCCTTTGGCACTTCACTTGCCCTCTCTAGGTGCTCCACAAGTATGGTCCGAGGCAGAGCCCCTGCCGAGGAGGTTGTGAGTGTGGCAAGAGAATCGGCGTGACTGTTCCCACTCCTAGGAATATAGGACAAGCTGAAGAGGCCAAACTCCAACTGCAAGCGCTTGACTTGGCTCAGGTATTCTTGCATTCTCGAATCTCGGGCCTCCATCTCCCCCTTTACCTGTCCTACCACCAATCTGGAGTCTGAGAACATCTCTATCGACTTTCCTCCCATCTTTTGCACCATGATCATCCCCTGCAGTAATGCCTCATACTCGGCCTCGTTGTTTGTGGCCGTGAATCCGAGCCTCAGGGATTTCTCAATGACATGATCTTCAGGGGATACTAGGACCAGCCCCACTCCGGACCCCTTTTGGTTTGCCGCGCCATCCACATATACTTTCCAACATGGTGACTCCGGGATGGAGATTGCGCCAACTGATTTCTCGTCACAGCTCTTCTCCTCGGCTGTCAGTTCTACGACCGGTTCAACGAACTCGGCCGTCAAATCTGCCAGAACCTGGCCTTTTATGGAGGTCCGGGGCATGTACTTGACGTCAAAAGCCCCTAGAATTGTGTTCCATTTCGCGATTCTTCCCATGTAGTCAGCGGTCCGAAGTACAGACTTCAAAGGCAATTGGGTTAGGACAACCACCGTGTGAGCTTGGAAGTAATGGGGGAGCTTTTTCGTGGCGTGGACCACCGCCAGTAAGGCCTTCTCCAGGGGTAGGTATTTGACCTCCGCTTCGTGCAGCGACTTGCTGACGTAGTAAACTGGCTTTTGAAAGCCATTGTCTTCTCATACTAGTACTAGGCTCACTGCGTGGGGCGCCACAGCAAGGTATGCGTACAGGACCTCGTCGGGCTCAGGATTGGACATGATAGGTGGCCGGGATAGATACTCCTTTAGTTGCTGGAAAGCTACGGCACAATCCTCGGACCACTCAAATCCTTTCCACTTGTTGATCAGGAGATAGAAGGGCCTGCACCTCTCAGCCGACCTGGAAATGAATCGGTTCAGCGCCATGATCATCCCAGTAAGCTTTTGGATCTCCTTGGGGTTCTGTGGAGGCTTCAAATTGTGAATGGCCTTGATTTGGTCAGGGTTGACTTCGATCCCACGGTGCGTGATCATATACCCCAGAAACTTGCCAGAGCTTACGCCAAACGAGCATTTTGAGGCGTTAAGGCGGAGCTTGTGCTCTCTCAGGACGACAAATGTGCGGCCGAGGTCCTCCAAGTGTTCGGACACCAGCTTGCTCTTTACCACCATATCGTCAACATAGACCTTGATGCTCTTGCCCAACATCGGCTCAAACATTCTCGTCATCATCCACTGGTAGGTGGATCCAGCGTTCTTCAGGCCAAACGGCATAACCTTGTAGTGATAGTTCCCAATTGGCGTCACAAAGGCTGTCTTCTCTTGGTCCTCCAAGGCTAGTGGGATTTGGTGATAGCCCTGAAAGGTATCTAGGAAGCTCATCCGAGGATGGCCTGCCGTCGCATCTACTAGCTGGTCTATTCGTGGCATTGGGAAGGGGTCCTTTGGGCATACTTTGTTCAGGTCTGTGAAGTCTACACAAACCCTCCACTTCCCACTTTTCTTCTTGACCACCACAGTGTTGGCCAACCATTTGGGGTAAAAGACCTCTTTGATAGCCCCTGCGCGCTTAAGCTTATTGACCTCTTCCCTGATTGCATCAGCGTGCTCTTTCGACGGACGCCGGGGTGGCTGCTGCTTGGGGATCACAGATGGGTTGACGTTAAGGTGGTGACAGATGAAGGGGATCAATCCCAGGGGCATCGCAGGGGTCCCATGCGAACACGTCAAGGTTCCTTTTGAGGAACTCAAGTAACTCCTCCTTCTCGTGGGGAGGCAGCTGGGTCCCGACCTGGAAGAACTTCTCCGGATCATCGTCAATTACCACCTTCTCCAGGTTCTCACATTTGGCATCCTCGGCAGCTGTATCGGAGGGCGCTACCGGTGTCTTTGATTGCTATGAATCTTCCTCGGCGGGGGCCGAGGGCTGTGCATCAAGCCGTTAGGATATGGCAGCCTCCGTGCACTGCCTTGCCGTGGGCTGGCAACCTGGGATCTCCAGAACCTGGTCCCCTGATGGGAATTTCACCTTCTGGTGCAAGGTGGAGGCTACGCCCCCCAAGGCGTGTAGCCAGGGCCTTCCTACGATAGCCGTGTAGGGGGAGTATGTGTCCACCACTACAAAGTTCGCCTCCACCACCACTGGGCCTGTCTGTATGGGTAGTCTGATGATGCCCTTTGGGATGACGAGCTTTCCGTCGAAGCTCATTAGGGAGGAGCTATAAGGTGTGAGGTCCTCCAGTTTTAGCCCCAGCCCCTTGTAGAGGTCTGGACACATGACCTCGGCTGCGCTGCCACCGTCCACCATCACCCTTTCACGTCATAGCCCCCGATTCTGAGGGTGACGATTAGGGCGTCCTCGTGTGGTTGGATGGTCCCAATCTTGTCCTCCTCCGAGAAACTCAATGCTGGGGAAGGATTCCTCCTGGACCTCTTCGGCCCCGTCCGAAGGTCCTCGGCGGGCAGTTGGGCTACAGACAACACTCGCAAAGGGGGTGTGCCTGTTCTTCCTGGCGCGGCCAAGATTATGTTGATCGTCCCAGCGGGCTGCCCCATGGCGGCGTCCCTCCGAGGCTCTTGGTAGGTCTGGCCCTGCTGGCCGCTGGAATGGTGCAGGAGGTGTTTCAGCCTTCCATCCCGGACTAGCTGGTCCAGGTGGTTCCAGAGGTTCCTGCAGTCCTCCGTGGCATGTCCGTGGTCCTGGTGGTATTGGCAGTAACGGTTCTGGTTGCGCCTATCAGGCTCCCCAATCATCTTAGTCGACCATCTGAAGTATGGCTCATTCTTTATCTTTTCCAGCACCTTGTGAACGGGTTCTCGGAATACCGCACCGACAGTCTGGGCATTGGTTGCCCCGGATTACCCACCGAAATCCCTCCTCGGGCGGGCGTTGCTGTACCGGTCCGACCTGAAATCCCTCCTCTCCTGAGGGATAACCTTCTCCTTGCCTTTGCCCTATAGCATGTCCTCTTCCACCCGCTTGTACTTGTCGATCCGATCCATCAGTTGCCGCACGCTGGTGGCGGGCTTTCCGGTCAGGGACTTCCTCAGGCCGTGCCCTATTGGTAGCCCATTCTGGAATGTACTGATGGCGACGGCGTCATACTTGCCGTCCAGCTCATTGTAAATCTCCCAGTACTTGTCCGAGTAAGCCTTGAGGGTCTCCCCGTCACGCATGGATAGGGACAGCAATGCGCTTATGGGCCGAGGAGGCCTGCTGTTCGTTACAAAGCGGGAACCAAAAGCTTGGGTCAGCTGCCTGTACGAGTCTATGGAATTCGTCCTTAGACCGTTGAACCACCTCATCGCCATAGGTCCCAAGCTGGATGGGAAGACTTTGCACATCAGCGCCTCATTCTTAGAGTGGACAGCCATCCTCTGGTTGAACTGGCTCACATGCTCCACGGGATCCGTCTTTCCGTTGTAAGCAATGAAGGTTGGCTGCTGGAACCGCCAAGGAAGCTCTGCCTCCTCTATATGACGCGTGAAGGGCGACCTGGAGAGCTGGTCCAGCGCCTTGCTCATGGCGTCACCTCCTAAGCCCCTGGGGGTTGGGTTGCCACGCCTACGCCTCTGGTAGCGCTCCTCCTCGTGGGAGAAAGTCTCGTTGGGGGGCGTTCTTGACCTTTGCCTGTACTCATCATCACTCTCGTCGTCAGAGGGTAGGTCAGGGATGGGTTCGGACCGTCTTCGCTGCGCACGGCGCAGCTTCCTCTTCAGATCATCTATCTCGCGCTGCATGACCACCTTATCATCCTTTCTCTGGGAAGCGTGGCTATGGGCCTCTTCCGATCGCGTGGCCTGGCCATCGTCACGCTTCTGGGGAACGTGCCCGTCCCGGCAGTCGTGGCTTTCGCTCGCCGTTGAAGTATGCACGCTTCCCTCTCGAAATCGTCCGTTGTCGTTCTGACCGCCCCCGGGGTCGCCATAGTTGCCCTGATGCCGTGACTTCGCCGGTTCAGGTCGATTGGGGGTTCTTTGGTGAGGGCCTGATCCTACCATGCTTGACTGTTGTCCTTACTAGCGCACAAGTTCTCCCCACAGACGGCGCCAATTGTAGGGACCGGTTTCGAGCGCTCTCCGCAGATTGAGAGAGTGGACCCAAGCCCAGATTACCCTGCAATAAATTTATAGAGTATGGGTTCAAGAGCTAGGCCCTCGTGAGGAATGCAACGGCCATGCATGGTTATACGTGAATGCTAATAACTTAAACGTGGGTTAGGATGCACAATAAGGCTCCTCGGACGGATGTTACAGAGCTTGAAGTTGTTCTTATTTCTTTGAAGAATGGTTACAAGGTTTCAGAGAATGCCAGTGGCTACAGTATTTCTTCTCTTTGGTTTTTTTACCGTCCGTCCCCCCTTCAAGAGAGACTTCTTACATTATATACTTCCCTCTCAGTTGATCCTAGCCCTACATTTGTTGATCAACCAGGCCACCACTCGAGAGCCTGTCCCATCAGCCGCATTCCCATCCCTTCTGTGGGTTACAGCGCCCAAGACGGCACTGTTCAGGGGTCCTATCCTCATTAATGCGGTCAGGGCGTTAGTTGAGGGCATTTAATGTGGTGGTGACTGTTCGTCTGAGACTTGCTCCTCCCCCATGCTTCCATGTCTGGTGCTTGGTACTTGCTACTTGCTCCTTGGATGCTCAGGGAGATTCCCCTTGAGGGTGTGCTGCTTGCTCACTTTCTGATCTCGGTCGTCCGAGGATGTAATCATCCTCGACATGGCTTCCTGGGCAACTGGGCTTTACGCTTTAGTCCTCGGATCTTGGACGCGTCCTCGGCGTGGGCCTTTGGGCCTGGTTCGAAATGGGCCGGGGTTGCTTGACTCTTTCTGGCCCCACAAAAGTTTTTTAAACTGGCTTATAATATATTACATAACTAGATTACCACTACAAAAGGGTCTAACATTTGTAGTAGTAGTCTGAGGTTATAAAGACTGAAATTTTAACACACATAACCAATGTAGGATAAATATCTCAATTTTTTTTTTTAGAAAATAGTAATACTTATTAGAACACACGAACACGAAAGTAGTATATAGAGTTTTTTAAATAAGCTTATAATGTATTACATAACTAGAGTACCACTACAAAAGAGCCTAACTTTTGTAGTAGTAGCTTGAAGTTATAAGGACTGAAACTCTAACACACACAACCAATGTGGTATAAACATCCATTTTTTTTTTCTTTTTTCTTTTTTTAAGGAAACAGTATTGTATAAGTTAAAATAAATCTTAAGTTTTATTCTAATGTAACTCAACAAAACTTATGAATAGGTTTAATTATTCCATTACAACACATTTTACCGTTAGTAATAAAGATTACAATTCCTGTTATAATATTCATTTAGTATACCAAACGTGTCCTAAGGATCTCACTGCACACCTAATTGATCTACACACTACTTGCTTTCTTTGTATGCTAAAGTTAAATTAAATTAATGTATTGTAAATGAGAATGCTGATAAAATTATTTACTAACTTGAGGTGTAATTTTTAAAGATTCCATTTATGACCTACTACTAACATTGATTAGAATGTGCAATACTCAAATATGAATATTTTATAACCTACTACTAACATTAATTAGATTGAATAGTATTAGTAAATTTATCATAGATATTTATATTTATTTATTTTTTCTTTTATTCTTACAGCTCTTTCAAAATAAGTTGTTTTGTAGGTAGAGCTTTATTTTATATTTTAGATACCACGTGTGCACTTGTTGATATTTGTCTATGGCCTCCAATTTTATTTTATTTTTTATTTTGGAATTATTTGACTAGTAAACTTTTAAATTTAAACTTAAGAAAATTCTGTATTATTTAATTTTTAATTTTTGAGTGTTTTATTTATTTATTATTTATATCGAAAGAAAGATAAAAAAAAAAAACTGCTCAAGTTATATTTAATTAATTAATTAATTTATTTATTTTATGTGAAAAATATCTATACAAATCTTTTTTCGAACTATGAGTGTTCTATTCTTGTTCTACCCAAGGGAGTCAATACCGTACCGGAGGCCGTATCGGTTTGGCCAGCGGTATGACATATTTCGGATACCGATCAATACCGGTGTACCGTTTCGAGTTTACCGCTATTTTATATATTTAATATATATATATATATATATATATATATATATATTATTTGTATATTTATAAATTTAATTATTTGATAAAAGTTAATTTGTTAAGCAGTTAAACTAAGCTTAAAAGTTTATTAAAAAAAATAAGAACAAAAAATAGAAAATCAACAAAAAGGTTTGGATGAGATAAATAGATAATAAGTGGGATGGGTTTGGTAGAATCAAATAAAATAATAAGAAAATTTGTTGGTGATAAAGCCAAAGAACTCAAAAGCTAACGTGAGTTTTTGTACTTTTCAGATTTCACATTTCACATTTTCCAAGTATCTTTGGACTAGCCTTTTGCCCTTAATTTTAAAAAAAATTAGCAATATGCCCCTATTTCGAAACTATATAGGGATATGCCCTTATTTCGATACTCGATTACCTTAAAATCGAGTTTCAATGAAATACTCGATTCGTAGAAAATCGAGTTATGCCCGATCAAACTTAAAAAAAAAAAAAAAAAAAATCATGGAACTCGAGTTTATGGAAATCGAGTTCAAAAATGCCACTATAGGGCTTAAAAACGTCACTATAGGGCTTAAAAACACCACTATAAGGCTCCAGATGGGGTGATCACACTTATAAATTAAAATTTTTTTTTGTAGGAAAACGCCACTATAGAGCTTTAAAATACCACTATAGGGCTCCCTAAACCTGGGATCACACTTATACAATTTTTTTTGTAGGAAAACGCCACTATAGGGCTTTAAAACATCGCTATAGGGCTTAAAAAGGCCACTATAGGGCTCCCTGAACCTGGTATGGGGTGATCACACTTATAAATTTTTTTTTGCAGGAAAACACCGCTATAGGGCTTTAAAACGTCACTAGAGGGCTTAAAAACGCTACTATAGGGCTTAAAAACGCCACTATAGGGCTCCCTGAACCTGGGATCACACTTATAAAATTTTTTTTGCATGGAACTCAATTTTCTGAAATTCGAGTTCCATGCAAATTATTATTATTTTTTTATTTTTTATTTATTTTTTTATGCTCCCTGAACCTGGGATCACACTTAAATTTTTTTTTTTTGCATGGAACTCAATTTTCTAAAATTCAAGTTCCATGCAAATTATTATTATTTTTATATTATTTATTTATTTATTTATTTTTTAAGTTTGATCGGGCATAACTCGATTTTCTACGAATCGAGTATTTTATTGAAACTTGATTTTAAGGTAATCGAGTATCGAAACAAGGGCATATCCTTATACAGTTTCGAAATAGGGGCATATTGCTATTTTAAAAAAAAAATTAAGGGCAAAAGGCCAGATAGTCCAGTATCTTTTGTCTGTTTTTTACTCCACCACACACGTTAACTTCTGATCACTTCACTTCAACTTCTCATTTCATTTCACACAGTACCTCTAGGTCTCTCTCTAGTCTTACACAGTTTTTCACTTTTTACTCCACCACATGTATCTCTTCCCAATCTACACAAATTTTCAGATTTGATCTCTCTCTCCACCTTTCACAAATCAAGCATTCAACTATGTTTCGCACAATGAATGCTAGTGGTGCCGTTCATCGCCAGCCAGCTTCGTTGTCACCATTGTGAGGCCAAGATGAAGAGAAGGTTGTCACTGCTAGCCAGCTTCTAGACCTCTCTCTCTAGTCTCACACACAGAACGTTGATTGACAGCGTTTTTGGGTCACTGTGGGCGTTAAGATCAACAGCTTTTTGATCCGGCCAATATCCATTTATCGGCCAAAACAGCCGGATTTCGCCTATACGGCCGGCACGTGTCCGGTACGACTGGTATTTTTTCCGGTACGAAATAGGGAGTGTACCTGTATCGGTGCACTGGCCGATACGGTATATACCGGCCGTACCGGCCGGTACGGTATGGTATCACCCACACTACTTCTACCAACTACAGTGCCACATGTTCCCTTTTTTTTTTTTTTTTAAATAATCAAAGTTTAAATTGGGAAAAAGAAATCAAGCACATGGCGTATTGCAATTGGTGAAACATAAAGTGGAACACTATATAAAGGATTTTTGTTCATATGAATCAAATTAGGTTGACTAGACCTACCAAATACTAGACGGGTGTTATAGCCACTTATTAAAGAGGCTTGTTCAGTTTTTACATAATGTAACTTTAAATAATATTACACCACTTAATTATTTTTTTACTAAATTCATATTTTGAAAATCTCGTAGTTGGATTACATGTTATATATGTTCTTAATATGCATGTCAAATTTTGTATTAATAGAATGTTATTTATTATTTGATTTATAAACTCACATTTTATGCATAATTTTAAATTACAAAAATTTGAAATTTAACATTAGATAAATGACATAGCTATGGATTCTTTGATCATCTTAAAAATTTGCAAGCTTAAAAAATATTAGAAGAAAATATATTCAATGGTAAATTTGTCAAAATTTACATTTATTGAAAAAATATTAAATGATGTAATTTTACTTAAAATTATACCATATGTAACTTGACTTGACTGCCAAATACTATGAAAATGTTATAGCCTTCAATCCATTTTAATCTAAGTATTTGACTGGGTCAAACCCAAACTCATTAATGAAGACATTTAAGACATGTTTGGATCCTAATGGGTTTGTATTCATTTTCATTTTTCTATACTTAGTTTCTCTTCTTAAATTTTGGACTAATTTTTTGTTTTCAACTCATTTTGTTTGACACCAATTTTGGTCTAGGGATTTTTTTTTTTTGCTCAAATTCATCCATTTACTGACAAAACCAACAGTCACCCTATCACCCGCTAGAAATCGTTCATCTTCTTTGACAAACCCAGCCACAAAAATCAGTGAGTCACTCGTCCATCCAAAGGCGTTGGAAAACCTATAAGAAGGAAAAACTCTACTGAAGGGCATCGGTTAGGTGCCGGTCTAAGTCTCTCCGATGCTTAAATTAGAACCTCACAAAAGATCTCCAAGAATTTTAAAAGTATAAGAGTTGGGATTTTTCTCACATATCTCGATTTTAGTGAAATTTGGCATTTATATAGTCTTGAGTGGATCTCCTTATTTTTTGCCACTTTTCTCATGGGAAACGTGTTGGCTAAGTAGAGTCAGTGGGAGCAAATTTCCAAAAGAGTGCTCACATGTTCTGAAGTAGTGGATTTATGGTGTAAATTATGTTGATAGCATCTAAGTGTAGTTGAATTTGTGTAAGTGTAGAATGACCGTTACCTTAAACGATCATGATGTGAATGAACCTTATGATATGGATGATTTTTTATAATCCTCTTGTGTAATTAGGTGGTCATTTTTATGGATGGTTGTAATTGTGTTGGACGACACCATAGACGAGATTGTTCTTTATTCCTTAGAATGACCATCTATGTGAAAGGATCCTCTGTGTGGAAAACCATAATACCATGGATGGTTGATTACGGTCTTATGGTGGAAATAGGCAACATTCTCCTATTCTTGCCGAACCAACATGAGACGGAAGACCCTCTAGACGGGTGTAGACACCTCATTTTTTTACCTTACGACTCGAGTCTCTGTTCCCCAATGACAACATCACTCAGAGGCTCAGGGTTGATTTAGGGCCCAATCTTGTGAATCTTTAGCTTGAAGGATGTTTTGGTGAGAAAAATGTAAAGAAACTATAAGTATGCACACACATGCTTTAAGTATGCGCATGCATGCCTCATGTATGTGCACGCATGTAGGGTTTTAGAATACTTGTATGGAAAGTTTTTTGACATAAAATCATGTAAAGTGAATCTCACATCGTTTGGGAGCTGCCTTATACCCCACTATGATCACTATAAAAGGCCGCGAAGGCTCTTTTACCAAAAAATATCGAATTCACTAGAAAATAGTGAATCAAAGAGTGAGTTTTATTCTAAAACATCCTCAAGTTAAAATTAACTTGGTTGGGACTTATTTTGGTCTTGACCTTCGAGTTTTGAGTTTACTAACTTTCTAGTTTTGTCTTGATTAGATTGACTGAGGGCAACGGTCAAATTAAAAACTCAAATGAGTTCTAGTGTTTGAGGTAAAGGTCTAACTTTGTCTCTTTCATTCTTGTTTGTTTGGTTGTTTTTCTTTGTGTTTTATTGCTTTGATATATCTATTGTTAGTTTAAGGTTACAACTTTCTTGCTAGAAACTTGTTAGGTCATATTTAAATTGATGTTTTGATTGATGTTTCTAGGTTTGTGTTCTTGGGTGTGTATGTAGGGGTGAAGCCATGTTATAGGAAAAGAGGGCCGTGTACCACTCCATTTTGTTTAAGAGCCGCCACCACCTTCAACACCATAGCCAAATTTGCCCTAAAAAATCCTAACTTTTCACCTAAAAATAAAAGAGGTATTCTTGTAAAATAAAAAAAAAGTAAAAAAAGTGTAATGGCATTTATAAGATAGATAACTCCCAAGAAAGTTCTTTTTTGCCAAAGTCCTCCCTCCCATAAGACGTATATTGTTTGCTCATCTACAGTGTCACTTTATAGTTCTACTCTACATTGTACTATATGTACTATATTTACTACTTTTTATATGATTACAACGTAAATTTACATTGCAAGTATTATTCTTTTCCCTTTCTCTTTCTCAATTCTCATGACATTCCTTCTCTTCCACAGTGTATTCTATGTTACAAAATTCTTCTTCTTCTTCCTCTGTGCTATTTCGGTATAATTTCTATTTATTTTATTATTTTCTTTTTTAGTTCAATTTCTATTGAGAGCTTTTAAACTGATTTTAAATTTATTTTTTACTATAATTGTCTAATATGGTTGAATTTAAATTCTATTGATTTTATGGTTTCTTATAGTGATTTATTGTATTCAATCTTTATGAATATCATTTCTTGTAATTGTAAATATAGTCTAGTTTTGTTATATACTTATATTTAGTTTCTAAGAATGTTATGGACTTATGGTTTTTCATAGAAATAAGAAAAACTCAAGATAAAAAATGACCTTTAAATGCTCAATCAGGTGTTTAGCTAGTTAATATTTTTTAGTGTTAATAAAAATTACATTGATAAAAAAAATTTGATATAATAATCTTGCAATATTATATATGAGTTATGACTTACTTTAGATTTAAGAATTTTTTTTTTAAACTAATGCATGAAGACATGTATGCATGTATGTCATGGTTTGAGTTTTTCTTGAATTACAAATCAATATGATAGTTTTACCTTGGCCCCCCCAAACAAAAATTTCTGGCTTCACCCATGTATGTATGCGTGCGCATGATTCATGTATACGTACGCATACTTGAGGCATGCATATGCATACCCCGTGTATGCACACACATGCTTGTGCCTAGAAACACAAATTTAGGGTTCTCGATGCTTTCTTCATTTTTCTTTGCTTTTATCACATGATTAGGTTCTGTTTAACTTAGTTCCCCATGTTTAGACCATAGAATCAGTAAGGTAACATGCTTTACTCGTTTATTTTTTAGATTAAAGATTAGGGTTTATATGTCTTGGATGAACAACATGAACATGCATTAATGAATAGGAGTTGTAGTGCAATAAGATAAGTGAGGTAAGGCATGCATATGAATATGAACATGCATTTGTTTTGAATGATGAGTATGATGTGATTGATATTTATGCTTGAATGCTATGATGCCTTGATTGTATGATTGAATATGCTCGATTGAATGACAAGATTATATGCTACTGCCTTGAGATATGCTTGCTGCCCTTGGATAAGCATGAATATTGATACCATGTTAGATGAATGCTAGGTTGATGTGTAATGGGATAATATGCTATGTTTGTGCTTTAGATGCATGTTAGTGTGTGTGTGAGTATAAAATAATGTGTTAGAAGACCATTTGATGAGATTAGGATTTGGAACACAATGAGTGGAGGCCGATTTATGAATCGGGTGCGGTTAAGTGCTTAACACCTTTCCATCCCTATACCTAAACTCTAAACATGTGCATTGGTAAAGATCAGTCCTTCATATAAGGGCACTACACATATGGTTTCTAGACCTAATCTAGATAGCTACTCCATTTATACCCTCCACTTGGTCCACTCTAAGCTGAGGCGTACTTTCCATGAGAAAACCACTGCCACCGTATGCGGTGGAGGGCGCTTACGTCCACAACGGGCTTGTCATTTTATTCTGTATCAATGTCCATGTGTGGTTTGGTTTATATAGTTGTAAAGAAGTTGTTTTTGACGTGTGGTTTGGTCTTCTTAAATGGGCGGTCTCCTTAGAAAAGCGAGACATTTATCACTAGTGTGTCGAGTCATCGTTGGTCATAAGAATCAGTCTAATCGACGATGGGCCATTCCCTATATGGATGAGCAAATGAAGAGTCTCCTTTGAAAGAGCCTCCTTTATATGAGTCATCTCTAGAAGAATCTCATCTAGGAGAGCTAACATTGGTTTGACAATATCGTTTGGGAGAGTTTCCCTTTTCAAATGGAAGGTACCATGGTCGTCCATGGGGTTGGACGACTTACTTCAGGTGGTGATGATGGAAGGCCGGCTTTTTAGACATGTTGGACGAGTCTATTGTAGAGTGGCAGGCAGTTCGTTTAATGGGTGAAAATATTATTTTCTTATAAATCATAATCCATCAAAACCCAATCACAACTCTAGAAACAAACAAAAACTAAAACCCACCAGAACCACCGTCACAAGCCAATACCCAACCTAGATATCCACGTCGCAAGCTGTAATCCACTAGAAAAAACCAAAACCCAACCTAGATCACCACTGAAAAACCCATCAATTCAAACAAATCTCATCAAATCCTAACATCAAATAGAAAAAAAGGGGGAGAGCGTGAGCAAGAGAGAGACCATCAGCCACGGATCCGATCAGATTCACATTTTCACTCAAGAGAGAGAGAGAGAGAGTTTTTGATAGACAATTCACTATTAGTAGGATCCACAATGTTTTTTTTTTTTTAATAATGAAAATTCTACTATAAATGAAAATGTCCATAAGTTTTTCATTTTATGTATTTAAACCCCTTTTTTATACTGAGAATGAAAAATTAGTACAAATTTGTAAACTAAAATTTTTTTTGGTGGGTCCCACAAATAACTGAAAATGAAGACAGAGAATGCCAAACCAAACACCCATTTAACTTTTGGTTGGCCACACAACTTTTTGTCTAAGAATTTTGAAACTTTATAATATTTTAAGACTTTATATTTTAAATCGAATTTAAATTTCATTTTAGGATTAGTTGCGGTTAACTCACCTATGGTTTGGCCAGTTTTAAAAAAACTTACTTGTGGTTTGAAAATTGTCACTTAACTCACTTGAGCTAACATTCGTTGGATAGCCGTAACCCACCTCTCTCATTGCAGTTAGGAAAAAAAAAAAACCCCATTTAGAATAGTATATCTTTGAAGAACACCTCTCTCTATCTAATTAATCAAATTTCATGACCCAAATCCCAAATTGTGTCTCGAATCTCGTTTGATCAACAGAAGAATCAACATCATCTATTGATTGCAAGCGATGAGATATACTTTGGGTGGACAATCTCGCATCTAACAGGTACATTCATAATTGAAGAACCCAAAGGTTAAAAAAGAGCAAGAAGATCCAATTTTCTTGGTTGAAATCTTTCGTGGGTTGATTCCAATTTGCCCTTTTATCTTAGTAAAGTCTTAAATAGAAGATTGTGCTAGCAAAGATTCAAAAATGAACTATGGGTTGCCTTTTTTTTTTTAATGAATTTTTTATGACTTGACTATGGGTTGCTATGTTAAATTCTTTCAATTTTGGTAAGATAAGCAAAAGAACTCATAGGTTGGTGGCTCATGGTCTTCCTTTGGTAATTTCTCTTTTAAAATTATAGTATTTAAAATGTCTGACCCATTTGGTAACCTATCATTGTTGACTTGTTTCTCTATTTATTTTGTTGAGGATGGCCTATGGGGATTGTGAAATTTTTGATCTTGGGAGTTTTTAGGATAATTGGTTTATTATTTTTTTTGAAGTTTCAAATTTAAAAGAGGAGATGGAGGAAAGAGAAATAACATATTAGTGAAAATACATTTTTACCCCTATTTTTCTAATGGCAAGGGGAAAGGTGGGTTATGATTGTCTAACAGAGGCCACCTCAGGTGAGTTAAGTTACAATTTTCAAGTCATGGGTAGGCTTCGTTAAAATTAGCCAAAGCATAGGTGAGTTAATTGCAATTAATCCTTAATTTTATGTTTAAACCCTCCACAAGAATCTTGACAATATGATCGAATATATAGTTTCATATACAAACACAATCGTAAATAAATACCCAATAATAACCATCATAATTATAAAAAATTTCATATTTAGACAAAAAAAATGAATTATAATATTTATCTTAAAATTTCCTGTGAATTATATATATATTTTTTAGAAAGTGATAGGTGCATATTTGAGAGTAGTAAGAAAAAAAGTTTCCAGGAAAGTTTATTACATTTTTATTTTCTTATTGGAATGTAAAAACTATGAACTGCAAATTTGATAGAAGAGTATACTGCATGTTTGGACTTTGAAGCGGCTGAAAAAGCTTAAAGCCCATAGTGTGACTTTCTTGCTCTCGAAAAAAGCACCCGGTTTTTAAATTTAAACTAGTCTTCATGATGTGTGAGAATAGATAATTACTTTTTAATTGTGTTATAATGTATAATTTGTTTTTTAAAATTTGTTGAAAATAAATTTGTTCTCCCAAAAAATTAAATAATTTCTAAAATAATTTCATCTTTCTATCTCTACCAATATATCATTCTATTATTTTGGGTGTGTTTGATTGTGAAAGCTCGATAGTCTAATTACTTGAGCTAATTACGGCTTAATTAATTTTTAGCTTAACATACTTAATATGAAATATACGTAATTAGCAAATTAATTCTACTAAGCATTCAACAATTGCATGGATGAACGCAATAATGTAAAGGGCAGTAGAGAAAAGAAAATCAAACCCCAAGATAACACGTGATGTGTTATTGAAGAGGAAAACTAAAAAACTCAGCGTAAAATCCTCTTTGCAAACCTCCAAGCCAAAATGATCCGCTAGTGTATAAGTTGGAGTACAAGGATAACAAAAGAGACCCTCCAAGCCTAATCTACCTAAGTACTTAAACTCTCCAAGCTCCTGTAACCAACGGACTTCTCGGAGTCTTTTCTTCACTAGCTTCTCGGATCCCGCAATGCTACTCGATTGCATCGACAAGACTTACCGGCTTAATTTGGCAAAGACCCAATGCTATCCAAGCTTCAAAACACTTTCAACACTCAGATTGTGTGTGGGTTGTGTTTGGGTAAAATATATTCTCAAGGTATGACAATGGGATATAGGAGGAGAAGAAACTACAAGGATTTATGTCTTGAGGATGAGTTGCTCTCTCTAAAAGGTGGATGTTGTGAAAACCTCAATATCTAGGGTTTTCTATTTGATATCCTCCTCACAATTTTGTGGAAAATGAAAGTATATATAGTGTGGGTAAAGGAGAGGAAATGACACACTTAAAATCCAGCTGTTTAAAGTGTCTCGAAGGTCACTCGCGAGTTGGCTTGATCGTAAGATACTCATGAGACATCTTGACTTTTGAATTTTCACATGTGCTCCTCACATGACTTTCGTGGGAGCTGCTATCCCGAGCCAGTTGCGAGTTAGTCGCTAATTCCACTGTCTTAAGCAATCTTCACCAATTTAAGACTAAACTCATTACAATTAAATCTCACAAAATACAAGGAAATAAAATAATGAAATTATAACACTTTTTTACGGAATATAGCCAACATAAATGTTATTTAAAAGACATAACTTGCTTATAAAAAATAAAAATAAAAAGAGTAAAAAACATAACTTAACCGATTGATACTATTCCTTAATGAGGTGGTCCGTATTTCTTTGAAATTATAATATTACTCAAATAATTGATAGACACATTCAAATGCATAACCAATATTTTTTATATTTTTTTAATATAAATTTAAATTTTCACTTCCAAAATAATTAAATTTTAACTCAAATCAAAATCAAATCAAAACTATAAGAAGGAGAAAGACTACTTGTGATGAAAAACTAAAAAATACAACACTAAAACGTTATCCCAAAATAGAGTTTTAAAAAACACAATGTTTCATCAACTTAAAGTAGAGTTGCAAGAAAGAATAATAAACCGAGAGAGAGAGAGAGATTTATAAAAAAAATAAGATAAGAATAAAAAGAGTAAAAAATAAAAAGATATAATAACAAATACAAAATTATCCAAGTCATGCTATATAATAGAATAACACTAAAGATGACATCTATGAAAAAAAAAAAACAACATAAAAATATAAAACTAAATCAAATTAACTTAAAGTAGAGTTCTAAAGAATACAAAAATTTATCAAACTAAAGTAGAGATGCATGAAAAATAAAAATCCACCAAAAAATGAAAAAAAAAATTTAAGAGAGAGAAGTAACCTTTTGTATGCAGGAAAATTATGCATAGAATAGAAGAGAAAATTGAAAATTTATGGTAAGAAAAAAGGAATAAGAATAGCAAAAAATAAAGAGAGATAAAAGGATAGATGAAAAGTGATGTTGGTAGCGGGTGATGAAAATGTAAAAGAAAAGGGGAAAAGTTTAAGAAAGTGTGTATATATATATATATATATATATATATATATATTTTGAGAGAGGTGTAACAATGTCTTAAGAAAATTAATAAATAAATTAAATAAAACAAACAAAGTTAGAAGCGTAGCAAGCTCCAGCTTTAGCCGAAAGTCTCTCAATCTCTACGTCAACGTTGAACTGCAGTGCACACTCAAAGAGCACAAAATCTTCGCCCCTTCAAAGGTTTGCTAAAGCTCCTAAACTTCAAGTCCTTATTTCTTTATATTGCTGTTATTTGAAGCCCAAATAATATCATTTCATCCATACGTGAATCTGCGTATTTGCTTTTGTCGATCTATCACCGTAACATGTTTGTGAAAATGCCTAGGAGAACTGGATTTTATAGTGATAACAAACATTGAGACTTACTTCAATTAAACTAGATACTTTGTATTAGGAGCATGTGAGAGTCGACATTCTTGTTTTCTCATGTCCCCAAGTACTTTTTGATTTGTTTGAGCAAGAATTTGCAGCAAAAGTGATGAAAGTACTTTCAAAATGCTGACCAAATGATGTATTTGTTTCGTTCATATACTTGCTGACAACCCAGTGAAGTACAATAAATCTAGATACGCAACAAACAACTTTTTTTCAACTCCTGAGGTGATAGCCATGGGTTATGATTTGTGTGTGATACAAATGATGTCATGTAAAAGTGAAGTTGCATGTGATGTGCTACCTCAGATGTCGTGAAAAAAGTTGTGATTTTTTTTTTTTTTTTTTGGCATTTTTGGGTGAAGTATAACTGTTTCCCAATTCTCTTGTAGCTGTAGGAGACAACTTGGGATCTGTAGATCATGTTTCTCAGGCGACTTTCAGTGATGCTTCCTCTTTCAAGAAGATTCTTTAGCAGTAACAGCAACCATGATCTTTCAAGCACCATTGCTGAGCTAAATAAGGTAAGATTCTATTGTTCTGTTGCCTAGAAAAGCTGTATGGTACTAATTCCATTGTTATGTGTAACTGAAAAATCATCTTAGAATCTGAAGTACATTAAATAAGATTGATGCCTCAGTATCAACTAGGAGAGACATTGTTGATATCTTGAAATATCACTCAAATATATTTACGAAGATATTGGATAGTATCCGCAAAAATATAACAAAAATATAATGTGCTAGATCATTAATTTACACTGCCTTTTTCAGCTGAATCATGACATTATTCTTTTCCTTATATAGTGTAGTGGACTTGAGACTCAACAAACAAGATAGAATCCGAAGGAAATTAAGTGGAGGCTTTACCAAATATTATAAAGCTTTGAACCTAGAAAAAATTGATATAATGTGAGGAAAGAACTTCAGATAATACGAAATATTAAAGAGATGCGATCAAATTAGATAAAATTTAGTGTTTGAAGTTTGAACATATATTTCCATTGTTAGAAGTCATCATCTTTCATGGACCAATGTTAGAATTTGTTAAGGATTGGAGTCTAATATTACTTTTGAGAAATATTACATAATTGCATATGGAAATTTCTCTGTCAAGAACTATCAATGCATACTTCCTGGTATCAGGAAATGGAATCGGTGTTTGGTGAACCTTCTTCAAATGGCCCTGCCAGTTCTGCAAGTAATGTTTACATGGCTCAAGAAGCCCAGCTTGGTACCCATAAAGGAGTTGAAAGCCCAGTAGACTTGACCCACATTGGCAGTACAGGTGAAGCCCAAATGGTAGATGTTTCTCTCAAAGAAAGTAGTAAGAGAACCGCAATCGCTCGTTGCAAGGTAATTCTTGGCAAGAAGGTGTTTGATTTGGTTTTAGCTAACCAGATGGCCAAGGGAGATGTCCTTAGTGTGGCAAAAATTGCAGGAATAAGTGGAGCAAAGCACACTAGCAGTCTTATCCCACTATGCCACAACATAACTCTGACTAATGTTCGTGTTGATCTGACACTGAAACCAGAGGATTTTAGTGTGGATATAGAAGGGGAAGCTGCATCTACAGGGAAAACTGGAGTTGAGATGGAAGCAATGACAGCCGTGACCATTGCTGGTCTAACAGTTTATGATATGTGCAAGGCTGCTTCAAAGGACATCCAGATCTCAGATGTGCGACTTGAGCACAAAACTGGTGGAAAGAGTGGGGACTGGTACAGGGAGAAGTAATAGAGTCTTTGAAGAAGACCATTGTGCAAAATTCTACCAATGTCTTGGAGGTTAGTTTCTAGTGATTTACATATCACATTGAAGTGAAAGTTCTACTCCTTTTTGTATTGTTGGAATTTGAAGGCAATATTATGAATTCAGTGACTGAGTTATTAGATATTAAAACTGCATTTGCACCTAAAATTTACAGAATTTTGGAGTAGCTTGCATCTTCTGAGTACCTTATACCAATGTGCATAGTGGATATCTTAAGCAAAAAGCATGTTCAATCAAAACTGTGCTGAACTGAAATCTACCTTGTTTACCTTCTTAAACAGTTTGTTAGGTTGGAATCTTGTTTGGAAGTGGACTCCGTTCCATCTTAAGCCAAGATTTCTCTCTAGTAAAACAGAAAATGTTCCGAAAGGCTTTAATATGGCTAGGGAAAACTTCATTTCAAGAGATTATGGTGCCAGAATATTTCACGGCAACTAAAGGGTTATGGATTTCAGGAGTTACCAAAGATTGAGACAATATAAAGAGTTAGGCAGTGAAGGTTGTCCTGTTGCCAATCCTTGGCTTAGATCCTTTTGTTGTTGTTGTTGTCTCTTTTTTTTTTTTTGGTGATAAATAGATCCTTTTGTTGTTCTGTAAGCCCCTTGACTTGGGAGCTCCCGTAAAACTAAAATTCACTTGGTAGCTGTAACTACAGATCAAGCATATTTTGTTATGAACCAAAATAAATACACACATGCACACACACACACACACACACATATATATATATATATAAAGAGAGGAATGAATGCAGTGAGTAAACAAAAGAAAATGGAAGTAATGTCGTTCTCCCTATGTCTAATGTTAATTCTCCAACTAAACTTCAAGGTCAAGTGGTCACTATTCAGTTATAAAAACTGCTGGATGGACTACCAATGTTGGACGAGTATACATAAGTCCATATTAGTTGAGGCGAAAATAGCCAAATATCACGTTTTTGCAAAATTTGTGGCAAACTAGCACTGTTTTGGAAATATTTAGTAATGTACCACTCTTTTAGTACTCGAGTTTCACAAAATCGAGTTCTAAACAGTACTCAAGTTCAGTAAACTCGAGTTTCTAGGTGAGTCACCAGCGTGGCACTGCTGACCTGGAATTTGTATAATAAAAAATGTAATATGGTACTCGATGTTATGGAAATTGAGTACTTCTTTATAGTACTCAATCTTAACGAAGTCGAGTACCTTGTTTTTTTTCCCCTTTTTCTACTTTTTCTTTCGTACAAAACTTTTAAAAGTATAGAAAGTGGTGCGACCTCCAATACTAAATCTGAAAGTTTTGTTTTGGGCCTAAACAACTGGCGTTTATGTCCATTCCCACAACTTATCCATCAATTCAGACACTCCTATTCCATTCCAAAGCACCATAAACGAAAAACAGTACTCTAATTATTAAAAAATAAAAAAAAAGTTACACTTTATTAGCTTAAAGTAACATAGTCATGTTATTTTGTTTTTTTTTATTAGAGTACTGTTTTTGGTTTTGGGTGCTTTGGAAGTTGGAATAGGAGTGTCTAAATTGATGGATAAGTTGTGGGAATGGACATAAACACCAGTTGTTTAGGCCCAAAACAAAACTTTCAGATTTAGTATTTGAGGTCGCACCACTTTTTGTACTTTTAAAAGTTTTGTATGAAACAAAAAGTAGGAAAATGAAAAAAAAAAAAAAATGGTACTCGACTTCAGTAAGATCGAGTACTATAAAGAAGTACTCAATTTCCATAATATCGAGTACCACATTACTTTTTTAATTACACAAATTCCAGGTCAACAGTGTCATGCTGGCGCCTCACTTAGGAACTCGAAACAGTGCTAGTTTGCCACAAATTTAAACGTGGTATTTGGCTATTTTCACCTATTAGTTGATGTTACATTTCTTACATCTATGTCGTGAATGTTTGTGGGACCCTTATTTTAGGACGGTTCCTCTGGCCCAAAACCAATATGAAGTCTTGGGTTGCTAAAAAGGGGTTTGGAATGGATGATAGTGTTAGATGGGTGAACTGGGCTCGGCTCACTGTGACTTGCTTGGGTAATTATACAAATCGATCTCTACACAAGTTACAAAGAATTCCACAAGGCAAAAATATAGGCTAAATATGACAACAAGTACACACACACACAAAAAAAAAAAAAAACAAAAGAAGAAGAAGAAACAATAATGTAGATAGGTGCAAAAAAAAAAAAAAAAAAAAAAAAATCAAGGAGCTTTATTTAACTTTGTCAAGAATTGAAACAATGTTGAGGGCCATTTTTCAACCAGTGCACACGTCTAGGTGTGGCAATTTGTGTTTGTGGGTCGGGTTCGTGTCGTGTCGAGCCATGAGTATTCAGCTATATGGGTTGACCCGAACCCGACCGGTTTAGTAAACGTGTTAAGAATCCTTAACCCTAACACGATCTGTTTATTAAATAGGTCAACCTGACACGACATGTTTAACTCGTTTAATTAACAAGTTATGTAAAAGTCAATATATATGACCCGTTTAATAACCTGATTGATTAATAATAATAACAAAAGTTAATATCTTTATAAGCTAAATGAGTTTGACGGGTTCGCATATTAAACACGAACCCAAGGTTGTTCAAGAAGTCGAGATCAAAACTCATGCCAATGAGTCACCCTTTGGCATGCTATCGTTGTGCTTTCTCCAAAGCAATAAAATATCATTGTTTAAGTGTTTGAATGTTGCAAAATGACTTTTCTTTTCTTATGAAATGAGTAAAACAATGATTTATAATATTCACAATAAAAAGGAGATTAAAAATAGAATATTTAAGGCTTATTTTTTCTTGTGTAAACTACTTTCTGCGACAGAATTCCTGCACCCAAAAGGGTCCAAAGCATGAGCAATACAACCGAAGGGCAGTTGTAGATTTTTCATTTTGACAATTCAATCCAAAGAATTCCAACCAACATCAAGAATTTCATAACAATTTCATTAAAGATACCCTCAAAGTAAGTCAGAGCTCTATGAGTAATTATAAGGACCATTAGCCACAAAAAAATGGAGGTTTGAATAATTATAATTACACATCAAACTTGTCCCATCAGGGATAAAAGCCATCACCACTATCAGTTACAAAAGAATGTGTCAAGCCTCCTCTAAGATGTACAACACCTAAGGATCACCATCGCAAAAGTCTAGCTTCCATTAGTAGTTGCCTAACTACTGCCAGCCACAAAAACGTATTTCAAAAGATCGTTGTCTACTCTGAAAAAGTTTGGTGAAAGATTGGGATGAGACAAAGCCTAGTAAATAGCATAATTAATGGGGGTAGAGGAAATGCAAGTTTCATGACGATGAATAGTTTATAAAGCATGCTATAATTTGAGAATTTCCAAATAAATTCTACAAATCTATTTCCAATAATAATCATGGTTTTAAGACCTGGACCGTTCAATGAACTGAAAAAGGAAGAGGTTTAAGGGTTTTAAGGTTGGATCGAGATTCAACCGAGTTTGAACCGTGATGATGTCATAGTCAATTCAATAATAAAATACAAATAAAGGTATTAAAATGGCAAAAGTTAAAAATGTTTTACTAAAATTATGTCTAAAAAAATTAAACAACTTTCAAATGAATTTTTACCATTTCTATAAGGTTAATAGAAAATAATAAAGCATATCTAAGTGTAAAAAAAATGTGTGTTTAGTAATCTTTCAAATAAAAAAAATAGTCTAAAATAAAATCATTTTCAACATAAATTAATAAAATTTGTATATTCACATGTAAAAAGTATAATTATTGAACCACTAATAAAAAAATAAAATAATAATAGATTGAGAAGGGGTAATATGATAAATTGAAAAACTATAATCCAAACTCAAAATAATGAAAATATTGAATCCAAGAATAACACATCAAAATAACTTAGCCTATTGGTCAGCGTATCAATATTTAGTCATTAGACTTGGGGATCTCAGGTACTATCCCTTCCCTCTACCTATTAGCAATTTTTAATATTTAAAATAGCATAACATAGAGAACTGTATATCTTAGTTAAATAATCGGAATTCTATCCAGTTCAGGGTTACTCGACCACCCGATCTGGTACCCATGCGATGCATGGGAAAATTTTTGGTTTATATTGAATATTTATTTATGGTTGTTTAAAATATTATTTCAAATCTCCATTTCATTTTATTTTAGTTGGAATAACTTATATAATTAAATGAAATGCTTACAAATAAGAGATGACATTAATAATATACTATATATAGTTAGTGATAATTCAAGATATCATTCAAATATGATTTTTTTTTTTTTTTTTGGTTTTAAAAAAGGAACAATATTAATGCATTGAAACACAAAATACTATGTTGTCCAATAGATATTACGACTTTAAAACTAAAACATGAGTAGTGATTTTTAATGGACTGGGGTAATAGCACAACTTTTAATAGGGAAAAAAAAATCTGATTTAAAATGCCACAAATACATTTGGGTTTTTTTTTTTTTTTTGAGCAGGTACATCATTGTTTAGTAGAGTCTTAATACATGGGGGACGTTGCTCCATCCAATACATCATTATCTAGCAAACCCAGCCAGTTCTTTGCTTCACATGCTATCTTCTCTGTTGTTCCGTTTGTTCAAGGAAAGCCATTAGAGGAAAAATAAATTCCTAATAGAAGAAACAACTACGAAGTAGTCTAACATCATTAAAGAAGGATGTGGCCAATGCTCAAATTGGTAGGTCCAGCTGACTTTACTTCATCTACTAGACTTTTAAATTCACACTCTACCTCAATTGCTTGAAGCCCCAAATCCACAGAGGCCGTGTACACCCTTCAACAAGTTATCTAGACTGATTATTTCTCTAATCTTCCATATATTCCATAGCAAGTGCACAAATTGTTTGCACCAAATCCACTACTAACTTTAGAGTTTCATCCACATGCCTATGGTTCCGATTTGACCATAATAGCCAACCTCCACCACAACTAATACAATCAACTGGATTGGTTAAAACAATATATCAAATACTGGGAATATAAAAATACAAAACTTGGTATTATGTATAAGATACCATTGAAAGATTAAATATAATTGCAGGCTTCTTGAATTCCACCCATCACAAAAGCCACGGCTTACATCAAATTGGCCTTTGAAATCTTGATCTCCTTCATCACTGGAACCTGGAAAATCAAATTTCTGGACTAATTGAAAATTTGTAAATATTTCCAACTATTTTCTGAAATTATTATATCTTTTCAAGAACAAAAAGGAAAACAAAGACCAAATGTTCTATGTAGCAAATTTGAAACCTATCACCAAGAAAAAGAATTAAACCAATTGGCAATTCATTAATTGGTACCAATGCAAGTAATTGGTACGCTAAAAGGCTCATATGAATAACAAAAAAAATAAATAACCCATCTGAAATATAAGATCAAAGTTAAATCAAGATGATTAAATACTGAAACTTCCTCCTGTTAAGGCGAAACATTCAGCCATAGCAACCCAAAACACCAAAAGTAGATCACCCACATGAACAATTGAAGTGGAGAGAAAGAGCAATATATAGAAAATAAAAACAGAGTAAGAAGGTCTTCAACTGAAAGCGAATCCAAATTCTTACCTTGGATTTGAATTTTGCTCATTGGAGAATCCTGCCTTCAGTTGTAGATTCTTTGTATTTGAATGCCAAGTGAGCTTGAGAAGGAGAATCAGAAAGGAGGACTTTGAAGTCTGAATGGGCTGTGGGCCTTTGTTTTGGAGTAAGGAGAAGGGGTTTGCTTTTATGTATTGGGTTTTACAAATATCAAATCAGATTTTGTGTTTTTATTTATTTATTTATTATTATTATTATCGGGTTTTAGAAATATAAATTTAGAATTTTTGTTTTGTCAAACTCAAAAACTAAACACAATAATTTTAAGAAACATACTGTCCCTTTTCTATGACTTAATTTTGTCATAATATATCCCTCCTTAAAATAGACAATATTCAATGTTGTCCACCATTCAAAATATATATATATATATATATATATAATCATATGAAACTTGAAAGCAAGTTCAAAGAATAGGTGTAGTACATAAAAGCCAGTCATTCATTTAAGTTGGAGAAAAAAAAAATGCTTCTTGCCCAACACAAAATTTTGCTCCCCACCATTAAACAAAACTTCACAACTTCGCAGATAATTCTTGTCACATTTAGAGATCTCAAACCAACCACCATAAACTATACAACAAACTGAGCTATAGCAAATCTTGGTAACACAAAATCTCATAAAGGATTTAAAAGTACATTCCAAGAGGAAAAAAACAACAAATTTTTAATACAAATAGTTAGAGTCTACCTTCTAATTTGGAGTATGTACATGTTTTCTTAAAGAATATAATCATATGAAACTTGAAAGCAAGTTCAAAGAATAGGTGCAGTACATAAAAGCCAGTCATTCATTTAATTTGGAGAAAAAAAATCCATTCTGGTTCAATTCATAAAAATAAAAATAAAAATAAAAATGACAGTCATGTTTTTACATCACACAAAAAATGACATTGAGAAAATAAGGCCAAAAGATACATCTCAACCTAATTAACTCAACAACACAGCATTACATTCCCTACTTATCTTCCTCCTTACCACTTTCCATGTATTATGACTTCTAGAACAACAACAAAAAATCACTTACAAATTTTATCAAACAGCTTGTGTACGTGTAAGTATAGTTGGGGTTGATATAAGACAACCCAGAGATTATAATATAAAAAGGGAAAACCAATGTAAATGAAGACGACAATAACACTATATATCAAACCATAGCCTTTTGTAATTTATTGTAGTTGATTTTTTTTTTTTAAACAGAGAACAAAAGGCATATTACAAATGAATCTGAGAACAAACAACTGAGCATTCCAAACTTGTTCAAGAAATACCACAAATGAATTGGCAAAGAAGAATCAAAGAACAAACACCTGAGCATTCTATCAAACACATGTTCTGCAATCTCAACCCACATGTTTGCTATTTTTTGAGATAAACCCAGGAATGGGTCGGGACAAACCTAGAATTGAAATCAAATAGAAGAATCCCAGGAAACCAAAAATCCAATAAAAATTGCATAACCAAAAAAAGGGAAAAAGAAAATCCAAACCAATGTAAAATGAAGATAAAAAAAACAATATATATCAACTAAAACAAACCCAAAATTAAAACCAAATAGAAGAATCCCAAGAAACCAGAAATCCAATAAAATTTGCATACAAAAAAAAGGGAAAAAGAAAATCTAATTACAAAAATTTCATGATTCTTCTTTGCTATAGATTTGACAACAAAGGAAGAAGAAGAAAACGTGGAAATCTGCAAAGAAAAAAAAAGAAAAAAAAAAAGAGAAAAAATTTAAATCCAGAGCAACCCATAACCACAAACCAACAAAATTCCATGAAAAAAAAAACAAAAAAAAAAACTTAAATCCAGAGCAACCCACAGCCACAAATTAACAAAATTCCATGAAAAATTGAAGTGGAGAGAGAGAGAGAGAGAGAGAGAGAGAGAGAGAGAGAGAGAGCAATATATAGAAATTAAGGAGAGTAAAAAACATGTTTTAATTACCTCAAAATAATTTTCCGACATAGAATATGATGGGCTGGATTGAGCAATGATGGAGAGGCAAAGAGAAATCGATGCAGTGGCGGTGATCCATAGTGGCGGCGGCGGCGGGAGGATCTGAGTTTTGGGGTGCCAGCATATATGAGAAAACAGAGAGGAGGTGGGGTTTAGATGTGAAGGCTGAAGAGGGAGTCGTGTACTTGTATTAGGGTTCTAAATTGATAATTCTAATATAATAATAAAACTTTAAAAAGAATTAAAAAAAAAAAAAAAAGATGACGTGGAAAATTGTGAAGCTAGCAGAGACTTCGGTTATATATATATATATATATATATATATATATATAGATAATATGACCAAGACTAATTAAAATAATACAATCTTGATAATAATATGACAAGACTAATTAAAACAATACAACAAAAAGTTTCTCAAAATAAATACTAGAATTTTATCCGGTTCAAGGTTACCCGACCACCTGGTCCGGTTCTGACAACTTTGATAATAATATGACAAGAGTGATTAAAATGATACAACACAAAGTTTCTCAAAATAAATATCATGAAACTACATACTATATTTTGTGCGCAATAACAATACAATTCCAAAGTCAGAAAATCTAACATAAGGCCACAAGACAAAGTCGTCACAAATACGGAACTTATCGTCGACACACAACCGGAACTAAATATGCCGTCACAAAAACGGAACTCAATAACCATCACAAAGACGGGTGCTAAGATACCAATAATACATAGACTATAGTATTTAGCTAGGTAATCACTAGGAAATCACACGTCAAGGCACAAGGGCAAAACATAATGAGGTCAAAAATTTCATTTAATTCAAAATATAATTCATTTCCAAGTAGTTTCGTAAAATATTTGAGTACCCTAGATATTCACAAGGTTCTCAAAGCCTTCAAAACTATTTCTTGTCAAAAGATTTTGAATTAACTTCCCAAATAACATAGGTCAAGATATAGCATCATTAGAAATTGCAAACAATGCAATAATTTCATGAAATCCATCATCAAAGGATTAAATCAACAATGCTTATATTTTCCATACTAACAACTCATGCTTTTCCCCATATGCAATGCCAAATATGATGCACTTTTCACAAATAATCATATATACATAAAGGTTACAACATGACACTTTTTAGGAAAATATAGTTTCCATAAACAATTTCCCAAAATATGTTTAACCCAAAAATTAATGTTTTATGCAATATGGTTATTTTCAAAAATCCCATTAAAAAGATACTTACCTTGCAACCCGCAAAAAGCTTAATCCCAAAGTTCCAAAGGAGGTTAGCTAGAACCTAAACGATATCAAGCAAACCTATCACAACAAGTATGAATCTTGAAATAGCATCTGGCTATGCAATAGAAAGTAAACAATTAAGCAAACCTCAATATTTTAACCTCAAAATTAATGTATTCTACTTCCAATAGTTACTCAACAATTTAATATACAAGGTATAAACTCCAATTCATAAACTTAACCCATTCAAGATCATCTCCATAATACTAAAATCTCAACACTTTATGAGTAACTTCCATAAGATTTACACATAATCATCAAGAGAGACCCATGAAATAAAATTACAATATCTACCAAGACAAGAAATTTAAATCTTCAACTAGCTCCAAATAAACTCAATTTCAATGGAAAAATTAGATTTACCAACTATCACATGTTAGAACCCAAAACCCCTAAATTTCCACCATAAATAAACCTTAGATAGCCACCATTTGTAAAACCATAAACCCACTCATCAAAATTAACCCACCAAGTCAAAACCCATATTATTGAGAATAGAATAGGTGGGGTAGGTGGGGGGTCACATGGGTCTCCAAAAATCCAATACCCTTTTTACTTTTTTCTTTTTTATGTAGGAGCATTACACCTGGGTGTGATGTCGTGGTTTGGTATCATTGTGCTATCCTACCAAAGAACTCCTACTGTAAAACATTTAAGTTGGCTAGCCCACAAACTTGTTTCTTGGAAAACTTCTACTGAAACACCAAGAAACATAAAAATATAACAATATGCTAGCAATAGGAGAGTTTATTTGGATTGGAGAGAGTGAGATCTGATGTGTGCATTTTTTTTGTAGTAGGTTTTTAGAGGCTAAGTGACATTTTAGAAGATTTGAAGGAGATAGGATAGAGTCATCTTCTCTTTTGGGCTCTCTTGTTTTGATCATTCTTCCTCCTCCTTTTTGTTATTCTTTGGTGTTCCTTTATAGTGGGCATGGTTTGGTTCCTCTAGACGGAGATGTCTTTTGTCTGCTAGGTATACCATGTTTTTAGACATGAATTTGACGAGTTCAGTAGACTAACATTGGGCAGAAGATTGCCTATAAACTTAGCTTAGCTTGGCAATTATAATTTTAAAAGAGTATTTGGCTTTAGCTACAAATGGAAGATGCCTTCAAGGAAAGTCAAAGGAGTAGATGGGGTATTTAATGCAATGGATGGTAGCTTGATTGATAGGAACAATTGAGAGGAAATTGTGGGGAGATGTCATGCACACGGTGGGACTGAGTCACACCATTGGTTCATGCATTCCAAGCTAAAACATTAACTAAGGGGAAAACTACAAGTTCCACAATTCACTGAAAATCACTCCCCTACCGACCAAATCACTTCTCCCTTACTACCAATTTAAGATTTTCCATGGGCTTGGACAATGGGTTGGAGAGTTGATGCCTAGTCTTATCTCATGATTTTATCTGGTTGAGGTTCCTCGAACTCTTCACGTTGAATTTTGATAAAGTGCAGAGATATTGTAAAGGTTAATTGAAAATGACATTGAAATAACATTGAAATAAAGTGCAGAAATTTAAATGACATTAAAATAAAGTGCAGAGATATTGTAAAGGTTAATTGAAAATGAGTTTTTATTTTTATTTTTTTAAGTCTCTCTTAAATAGATTTTAATCTCTTTCAAGCCCTATGGGTGCTTCATCAAAAATTGATGGGAGTTCTAAGCCATCAACCATCCTTATGAGACATACTCATATTGTGTTTCACTTGAGGTTTAAAATTCATGTAAAAGGATGGGTAAAAAATCTTTTTATTATTATTTTAAGTTTAGATGTCCAGATAGTAATGTGTGTGTGTGTGTGTGTGTGTGTGTGTATAGAACAAGGAAAATAAAAGAGAATAGGGATTGAGCATAAATTAAAAGGATGACACTAAAGTAAAAGGGGATGGGGAGCATGGTTTTCAGACTCGGACCATTCAAGAACCGGTAAAGGGAGAGGTTCAAGATTTTTAAGGTCAGACCATAATTACTTTAATAATTAATTAAAGCCCAAATATAGATATTAAATTTATAAAACTAGAAAAATTGACTAAAATATCTATATATGTAAGGGAAATTTAATTATTTTCAAGCATATATTTACAAATTAAATAAGAAAGTTAATAAAATAAAATAATAAACCATGAAAACATTAAGAGTTATGATTAATTTTTGAAGTAAAGTTGAATATCTTTGAAGGATTTTAATTATAATTTTTTTTTATTCCCTTTAAGAGATGGATAGTTTAATTCAGTAGAATAGAATTGTGTTAAGTTGTTTTTATTAAAAAAAAAAAAAAATTTGCGTTAAGTTTACTTCAAGTGTTTTCTTTTTTATTGTTGAGCATCAACTTGCAAGCGTAGCTTAGTGGTTAGACTTTAGCTCTAACTCTAACTCTAACTGGCTGTGCCTAGGTTCTAAACCTAGGAAGAAAACTTTTCTAATCTTTTCTTAATTAACAAGCAAGCTTGAACCATCACCGGTTCTACTTGAACTGTGTAGTCCAACTGCGGTTTAAGGGGTTCACGGGATTACAAAGAAATCCGGTTCTGTATGTTTGAAAAACTGGATTTCAGTCCAGTTTTCGGTTGGCTCGATTCGACCGTCCAATTCGGTCCAGGTCTGACAACCTTGATGGGGAATGCTTGAAATTAAAAAGGATGACATTAAAGTAAAAGGGGAAAGGGGAGTGCTTGAAACTAAAAAGGATGACATTAAAGTAAAAGCAAGAACATAAAAATTCCTAGATGCCTAGAAGAAATGAGATTTCTTCCCCCTAAGGGTACTTCACATATAAAGCCTAGGAGGTGGTTCAATACCCATCTAGGAATGCAATCACAACATCACATCCAACAACGAATAATATAGACATAAAGATAAAGAAATAGATACACAATAATATAAAGCTAGGAATTTAAAGCAAGAACAAAAAATAAAGAGACAAGGTAAATAAAAAGTTTCAAAAATAAATAGATGATGTTTACATGAGAGAGAGTAAAGAAAATGGGAGGGGTATAGTTATAGGAAAACTATCCCATCCCTTCAAACTTACCAAAAAAAATTACAAGTAAAATGGAAGAGGCTTCTTTTTTAAGGGGTTTCCTAAAGGGAGGAGGACAGAAAATTTTTCCAGAGTTTCTAGGGATCTTTTCAGAATTTTTCTACTTTTTCCCTATTTCTTCTCTCTTTCTTTTTCACCAAAAACTTCCTATTTTTATCCTTTTTCTTCTTATTTTTTACAAAAAAAATGGGGGGTATTTATAGAGAAGGCGAAAAAAATGGGAGGCTTGGGGTAGTGTATCAGGATACACTATACACTACACCTAGCTGCCCATCACCACCTCATCAGGCTATTTTGTCTTTTTTCTGGTTTCTGATCCGATTTTTCAGTAGCTCTTCGGAGGCCTTTCTGAGCCATTTTCTTCAACACTCATGTGATTGGAAAACTCTAGATGTCTAGTTTCCAGAGCTTTCCAATGGTCTGACCTTGCAATATTTGGAGTTACAGGCGTCGAGATATAGCGTCCAGAAGGAAAGTGATGCAATGTTGAAAATTTTGTGACGTTTTTTCCTTAAAAAATTTGTAGCTTCCAATTCGTGGTGGATATATTATCAAGTCCTTTTTATGAGAGGTATTCAAAACCTTATAATTCAAGTTGGTTCGGCCAGATCGCTCAAGTTTTTGCCCAATCAATACAGTTTATTGTGCGAAATTAGCCCAAAACCTATCTGTTTTTCTTGAAAAAAAGTGAAGTATTTATTAGAGTTTTTGATATTTTGATAATATCTCATCCATTTTAACTCTGATTTTAGCCCGTAAACTATCGTTTTGAAGGGAAAAATATGCCCTATGAGACGGTCCAAAATTCAACTCAATCCAACGGCTAGATCAAAAAGTCAACTTTTTGACCATACTTGGTTAGGGTTTTGGTCTCAATTGCTATCAAAAGGGTTTTTAAATGTTGTGACCCTTTGATCCACTATCCAATCATGTTGTATTTATTTTTTTACCCTTTTTGGCTTTAGAACTTTCAATTTTGCACCCTTTTTTCAATTTTTTTGATTTTGACATTTGTTTTGACGCATGAATTGAGGTCAGACAAAATATGGTATCGACACCACCATCGTCCATGGTATGGACGACTAAAAAGAACATTAAATGAGATCCCCATTGATGACAGGAGCGAAGCTAACATGCTAGGCATGCAAAAATGTAACCGGCGGACCAATGGGCAAAATATCATTGATGTCTATAACGCCCTAACATTCATGACCAACGGATCCAAGATCATAAAGATTAGCAATTACTCCCATCCTGAGGGGCAGAGACCTATAAAAAGGCACAAAGAATCATAGAAAGGTACGCAACATATACACAAAGACTTTTAACCAAATAGTGATTTTCTGAACGATTGAGCTTTCATCTTTCTGACTAGCCTGTTGGAGATTCATTGGCACACACCACAACAGTATATTCCATGTTCATTTATTCTTTTTACAGGATTCCACAACTGCTGACTTGACATCGTCCATTTGTATTAACGAGGAGTTCAACTGACGAATTTATACTTCAACATTAATATTTTCGAAAAAGTAGGCAAAACAAGTTCAATATCGTCATATTTTTCTTCTAAAAAAAATGTAATATTTAAAAAATGTTAATGTAGTTTTAATAAACCTAAAACTTAGCTACGTACAATTTTTTTTTCTTTTTTTGAGAGTTTCAACCTTTGGGGTCTGCTCCTGATATAGTTTTTTATCATCAGACCAAGACACCAATCAGTTTTTGGTGTAGGTGGGGATTGAACCCCAGATCTCTTATTCAACCATCAAAAACTTTATCAGTTGAGCTAACTGGAACCCACAGGTATGTACAATGTTTTATGTGTGGTACATTAATTTCTCTAATTAAATTTAATCACATTAATATATTGAATTTAATTGTCCTTAAAAAAAGAAAATATTGTTTATGTTTGATATTTATACACCCATATTTTTGAAATTAATTAGAGAACCTAATGTTTTGTACCAAAATTTTTCCATTTATTTTATTTTTTAAGAAAAAAAACTCACATATAGGGTTGAAGGAGACAAACCAAATGGACTCACTAAAACCGCCAGAACCAAATTCAATTTTTCAATTTTTTTGGTTTGGTTTGGTTTTAGTTTATATTTTTGAAAAACCAAAATTGGTCGGTTTGGTCTCGAATTTAGAAAATACTAGTTGCTAACCCATGCAATGCATGGGAAAGCTATTGTGAATAAAGATGTAAACTATTCTTTTTTTCTTCCTCTTTGATTATACATTAGGATTTCAGTCTTATAGTTTCTTATCCTTGATATGAAATATTAATCTTGATATTTTTATTTTTTTGAAAGGAAATATTAATCTTGATATGAAACATTAATTTACATAATGAAAAATAGAAATCAATCTTAAGTTTAAAACAAAATGAAGAATGAAATCTTTAACATCCTCAATTATCCATAAAATGTATAAAACACAAATTTAAAGAACTACTTAATCAATATTTCAAAAAAATTGAAAAACAAATTTAAAGTGTTTTTTACTGCAACTAAACTTACAAAGAATCAAACTAAAACCCTCAATTATGGGAAACTCAACTGAGGTCTTAATGGCTTAATGCCTCTTCATACTTGACATTACTGTAGAATACATAAGCATTTCTTTCAGGCCAAACATAATAAACCACTATAGACCTATCAATTTTTCCTATGGTGCTTTTCAAACTTTTGGTGTTCAACTTATTTTTACCCTGAAAGGACTACTTGGTACTAACTATATGCCTAGGATTATATTAGACACTATGACTTAACTTGCTGCCATAGTTTATTGCAAAGTTGATTTTTATATTTCTTGGTAATATGTTCGATGCATTCTTGTTTAGTTGTCACTTACCTCTCAATGAAATAATGAAAATCTAAAGTAATCTTATTCTGTGAATCAATAAAAGTGAAGAAACATCCATGACAAATAACAATATCAAAATTTTATTATAATATATATATATATATATATATCAAACAGAATGACAGCCAATCCATGGATCAAATAAACCAACGTTAAACTTTAATTACAAAAATTAGACTTTAATTGCCAAAACATTGTATTATTACAATTCTAAAATAGCTATTATGATCAACTTAACATAGAAATTATATCATAAAAAATCAAGAGACATATACAAATGTTATAGTGAATAATAGAATCAATATAAAAAGTAAGATTAATATATGTGATACAAATAAATAAATGTAAGGTTTGTCAAGCAAGATGAGGTTTGGAAAAACAAAAAAAAAAGTTTATCTTCATCTTGTGATAATGACAAAGACACAATAGATATTGATGAGGGTAATCTCTATCTTCTCCTTGTGATCATGATGAAGATGCAACAACCAACAACCTATTATGATATAGCACATCAAGGGAAAGAATCAATAAATCAACCAAAGAATTAAACATACTAAGGACAAAAACAAAAGAACTCTCACTAAAGGTGGAGAACGGTGGTTTGGGGAGCGGGTTTGGTCGTGGGTCTTTGTTTTGGAGGAAGGAGAAGGGAAACGGTGGAAGAAGGAGAAGAGGTCTGCATTTTGTCTCTCAAAGGAGGAGATCGGTGGTTTGGGGAGCGGGATTGGCCGTGGGTCTTTGTTTTGGAGGAAGGAGGTGGAGATTGGTGGTTTGGGGAGTAGGTTTGGCTATGGGTCTTTGTTTTGGAGGAAGGAGAAGGGGTCTGCGTTTATTTGTTAAAGACATATGGATGAACATTATGATTGTTTGCACCTGTTTATATCTATATAAGTAACATGAAAACCATACTGTAAAAGGTCAATCATAAAAGTTTTAAATATACAATCACTCTATTTAAACTTTGCACATATGCAAATAAAAAACAATAACAGGTCAACATTACTGGTTAGCAAATAATTTTAGATCTAATTTTTTTTTTTTTGGGTATATGTTTGTACTTTCAATTATACCATTTTCAGTAGCCATTAAAACAAAAGAATTTATTAGACTTCTATATACAAAGATTCACTTTAACCACAGAAAATTAATCATCATTCTAAAAATATTTCTATATCAAATATTCTCACTTTAAATATAGATTTGCAACACATGCAATAATTCTAAAATTGAAAATCCATCATCAAATTGAAATTTAAATTGCCCATGAATCATATAATTCATACCTTGAATGTTTAATCATAAACATGGCTTTCCACCCTCCTTGTACCTGAAATGTACTTGTATTTAACCATCAACATATATATATATATATATATATATATATATATGTTTATAATATACCTCTTGTGTCTCTTATAAAAGAATCCCATATTAATTTTAATAACAAAATAATTTAGGTAAATAAGAACCTATGGCTATAAGTCTACAATAGAACAAAGCCTTTGTTAACGTAGTCCGTAAAAGTTGGTAGCCTTTAATAGAACAATTTTCCTCCACCAACATGCAAACATGATATTGAAAATTCCATTGAAAGCAAATTCATCCACGCTCATCAATTATACTGACTTAGGTTAAAAGAGTCCTATCATACTAATACTATTTTTTTTTTTTTTAATTCGAGTTTATCAGGATTTGGGAATTTGAGTCCTAGCAGCCATTAGGATTTAGTGTATGTGATTAGTCTCAGAATTTTTGTTTTTTTATTTAAATATTGCTGATGTGTAAAAATGTGGGAGCTCTAAAAAAAAGTCAAAGGCTTTGGTTTTATATATAGACTAGTCGCTAATCCGTGCGATGCATGGAAATAGCTACTGGATTAGTTTCAAGGAAAAAAAAGAAGTAGTGTTTTATTTATTAGTTTTTTGAGGGAAGGAATAAGAGACATAATTTTGCATCTCTAGTTTAGTTTGTGTTGTATATATATGTATATATAAGATATGTTGTAATACATATACTAAAAGGTGCCCTTTGAAAGGTCATAATCATTCAAATTGGATATACCAAAAGGTGCTTATTGAAAGGTTATAACTCTTCATATTTGATATATATTAAAGGTGCCTATTAGCCGAAAGTGTGCTTATTCAACGAAAATGTGTCTATTAAATGAAAATGTGTCTATTGACCTAAAATGTGCACATTGAATGAAAATGTGCCTGTTGAAGGGTTATAATCTTTTGGGTATAGATAGTGGTTCATTTTCATTTGGTAACTTCTCAACTTCTTCTCTTTTATATTTCTTAGAAGCACAAGAAACCTATGGGTCTTCTCCAAAATTTCTATTTGTAAGTCAGTTTTCTTTTTTAAATAGTAAAAAGGTTTAGGAATTAAGCCATACCAATGGTGGCAATAATAATACTGAACAATTTCTTCATTTGGTTATTTTTTCTCAACTTTTTATCTTTCAACTTTCTTAGAAACACAAGAAACTTGTGGATCTTCTTTAAAATTGCTATTTGTAAGTCATTTTTTTTTTTTTTTGGGTTAAATAATAAAAAGGTCCAGGAACGAAGCCACACCAACTATAGCAACAATAATACTAAACGATTTCTTTACACGCTTTATGAATCCTATTATTCTCCAATTTCACATTCTCTTTCCTACGAATCAAAACAATCCAAAAGTATTTAAATATATTATATAATGTATATTATACCATGAAAACTGATAGAGAATCTACCAAATTCATATAATATATTATAACAATGATGATTATATATATCATACAATTGCAACAGTTATATAACAACTACAATGTATATTCCCTCCAAAAAAAGAAAAAAAAAAAAAAAAAACTACAATGTATAACAAATTAAGAATAACCAAATGTTAACAAAAATTTTCAAAAGGTTTATCAAATAGTGCAATCAGTTATTGCTATACATAAATATATATTGCGTAATATTCCAAATGGTGCAGGCAGTTAGTTTTGAAAAGAAAAAATTAATGTTAAAAACAAAACTCCCTTTACGTGCAAACACTATTTTATTTATGCAAAGCGCAATCACCAATATTAGAACTTATAGAATTGTCCCAATTCAATCACAAAATAACTTCTCAAAACTTATTTAGTGCACACACAGAAACTTTCCACGAAAATCACAAAAATAAATTGAGGAGAATCTATCTTAAGATTATTGGATATTATTACACAAATAATTTACTTTTGTGATTTTGTGAATAAGATCAATAAACAATATATGTACAAATCTGTGGGTGAATGTATAAGAGAAATAAAATAAAACTTACAGACCAAATGAATATAGAATGGTTGATATAAAACTGACCAAAGATAAAATGATGAACAACACATAGAAGAAGCACTACAATCTCTGTGCACAACGAATAGAACTCTCTCTCTCTCTCTCTCTCTCTCTCTCTCTCTCTCTCTCTCTCTCTCTCTCTCTCTCTCTCTCTCTCTCTCTCTCTCTCTCTCTCTCTCTCTCTCTCTCTCTCTCTCTCTGAAGACTCTTATGAATGAATGAAAAAACTAAAATTTTAAAATGAAATGAGGGATGCCTATTTATAGGCACATTGGCATCGGTTCGGAATAGGTGTAATTGTGAACAGACATTTTGAAAAAGCACAACTATTCGGTGTTTTAAAATGTAAATGTGGCTGCAATCAATGTAGCCATGTGGCACAATGAGGAGTGGTCAACAAAAAGTCAAACCTTTCGACTATTAGTTATTACTAGCTTATAACCCACACAATGTGCGGGATACTTTTATTTATTACTAAAGACAAACCATAGGTGAAAATTTAAAAATTTCATAATTAGATAATACAAAAAAGAAATTTTAAAAAATTGCAAGAAAGAAACCTAAATTCAAGGAGTTTTACATAGAGACAATGAAATGTAATCTTGAAATTTCTTGCTCATTCAACAAAATTTGAAATAGACCCAAAAAAAAGTTTTCCTTCATCACACATGCACTCAAGAAAATGAAAGAAATTGATTTTTTTTTTCTTTCTTTTGACTCCAAGAGTTAATTATTTTGTTTCTAAAAAAAAGAGAGTTAATTATTTAAAGCATGTTCCAAAGTTCCAAAAAGACAAACAAAATAAATTCAGGGTGGTCCAAGAGAGATAATAGTTGTCTTTGTTTTTGCTAGAAGCAAGTACCAATGTCTTCAACTAACAATAATTAATAATTAAAATATCATGAAATTCAAATCCTATAGTAATAACCTATGAATTACATCAACTACAGTAGTAAATAGTCTCACAGAATTCACTTAGCCCCAAAAAAAAAAAAAAAAAAATCACATTTTCACTATAAGAGTGATTCCAAAAATGTAGTGCCACTAATTTATACCAAATTATCAATTTCACTTTTTTTTTTTTTTTTTTAATGACAATACCTACTACACCAAAGGAAAATGCAAACAATGTTTATAATGTAAAAATATGAAAATGTAAGAAACCATGGGTGAAGCCTACCAATTGTATTAAAGCAACAAAATATTGAATAGAACCCAAATGAAGGCCGATTTAATTGTGAGAAATCTCAACCTTGTATAAAACTAAATATGTTATTCATTTAACTACTGATATAGATTGTCTATTTAAGGTAGCAAGATCATGCGCTCTACCAGCAGCCTCCTCATCATAATATTCACCTGTATACAAAACGTAAATAAATGAATGCACAATTTATATGAGATAACACATCTATTACCAAGTTTATCCCCATAAGTCTATGGAGATGTAATTTTTTTTATGTCTAGCTCTTATGCTTTAGGTTTAATGTTATATCTCTAAATTATAAAATGCAACTTTTATATTTCAGTTATGTTTAAATTTTGATAATGCAATTTTCATGGGATCCTCTTCTCAAAGATGTCACTCAGATTAATAACAACGGGCTGCAGGCATTAACATGTCTATGTTTTCTACTTTTAACTATCTAAGGATTGGAAACATTTTCAATCCCCACTAACAAACCCATTTTAGTAAACAATGTAACTCAAAATATTAAGAAACAAATTAAGCAAGATAAATATGGTAATTCCTCTCTGTAACCTGACAATTTGAATAGACAATTCAATTATTTTTACATAAATACGCAAAATTAAAGATCAAAGCAAATAATTGTATCAAAAGATTCAAAACCCTCCGATTCAACAAATGTGAACCTTTTCACCACAATCTATGAAAGCACAAAATCAAAGAGATTTCAATAAAGTAAAAACTATGCATTGGTCATGCCTTATCTTCTAAGACTTGGATTGCATTAAGGAAATGCCTTTCCACCTACAAACCCAGGGGAAAAAAATCAATAATAAATGAAGAGAGATAAGTAAACCTAAAATTGTTCCTGATGAAAGTTGAGTGAAAAGTTTGTAAACTCTTAGGTTGAAATGGTCATTCAAGAAGCATGATGCACATGCAGAGGCAAAAACTCTTATGCTGATTGAAAAATTGCCCAAAACCATATTAACCATATATCCAAAACCAAACCAAATCAAAACAACTACACTAAGCAGAAATCAATACTAACTGAAATACCTTTATTGAAAAAGCACCTAAACATAAGCACTCAATAAGATAGCAAGAATCAAGATTAATTACAAATTGGCTTTGCTTCAAAATTACACAAAGAGATAGATTAGATTATACACACACCCAAGTTATGGAATTCATGAAGCTTTTCACCCATTATTATGTAATCTTCTATTCATTAAATAAATAAATAAAATTAAAGCATCTATAAGTACTCAACCCAAAACACTAAGACATACACAATAAAAACAAATGAATAAACAAAATAAACAAAGCTAACAACAACAACATTAAAAAAAATCTGCCAATAAACTGAGCCTAATAGCTTGAGTAGTTGATGGGACTGACAAACTCAATTTTCTTGGACAATCTCATCAAACGTACTCGTCCACCTCGGTGTGGCACAGACGAACACAAGAGAGCCATTAATAAGAACATTCAATGCCTTGGGCAGTTACTAAACAGTTGGCAGACCGTTGGAGCCTCATTAAAACCCATATTCATGAGCCTTGAGGCATTACAAAAAGGGCACTAAAACCACAATTAAGGCCCCAACGGCTAGGAACCACAAAGTTGTATATATACACTTCGATCAGAGACAAACTAGGTACACCAAAAAACTCACCTAAAAGTATTCATAGATACTCTGGCATCCCATATTCTCTTATTATTCTCAAAGGACTTTCATATACTGACTTTGGCATCAGAGACGGGGTGGCAAGCACCACACCGGTGACCACCTTAAGAGAGCCATTATTCCACTTTTGCAGAGACGTTGACGAGGACCTAGCTCCATCTGGATGAACTTACAAAGACTGACGAATTGTACTTCATCAGTTTGGCGCCGTCTGTAGGGATGGCATTTTCACACTTAAGTTCAAAAGCGTAGTTTCCAATAAATTCCTATATTTAGATGGAGTCCAACCAAGATACTGCAGCATTAGCTCTTCAAGTTCAAGCTCTTGCAACTAGCGTCGAAGAGCTCACTAGACAGAATCAGGAGATGAGGTTATGGCTTCAACAAGAGGAGAATCGGTTCAGGGCCAACCAAGAGGATGAGGGAGATAGCCATAGAAGGAGCGACCATCGAGGGCCAACTACTCCAGATGAACTAAACACAGATCTTCTCCTGGAGATGAGAAAGGAGATGGAAGAACTGAGGAATGCCATTAAAGGGAAAACAGATCGAAGCCTGGATAGAATGGTCAGGACAACAGATTCACCTTTTACTGCGGCAGTCCTGGAATGCCCAGTATCATCAAAATTTTGCCTGCCTCAGCTTAAGCCGTTCGACGGACTTAAGGACCCCCTGGACCACCTCAATACCTTTAAGACGACACTAGGCCTTCAACAGCCTCTTGACGAAATACTGTGTCGTTCTTTCCCCACCACTCTCAAAGGAGTTGCAAGAGAGTGGTTCACGAAGTTACCAACATTGTCCATCGACAGCATTGAGTAGTTGGGCAACACCTTTTTGGGCCACTTTATCGGGGGACAACGCCTGAAAAGGCCAGCAAACCACTTACTCACCATCAGACAAGGGGAGAAAGAGACCTTGAGATTGTATGTGAAACGCTTCACTCGAGAAACCTTATAGATAGATGAAGCCGATGACAAAGTACATTTAAATACCTTTAAAGCTGGATTGAAGTCCAGGGAGTTCGTGGTCTCACTCATGAAGAATCCTCCTAAGACGATGGCGGAAATGCTCTTGAAGGCACAAAAGTACATGAACGCAGAAGATGCTTTAGCCGTGATAAAGGATGAGGAAAAGACTGGTGAAAAAGGAAGGAAGGAGGACGACCGTAGAGGACGGAAAAAGGAACGTCAAGATCGTCAGACAAATGATGAGGGTAAAAGGAAGGACGAAAAAGCTCCTCGAACGGTAAAATTCACTCCTTTAGTTATGACTGTTGATAAAATTTTGACGCAGATTAAAGACAAGCACTATCTCAAATGGCCTAGGCCATTGCATTCGTCACCCAATGTGTATGATAAGAAGAAGTATTGTCGTTTCCACAAGGATCACTGCCGTTACACAGAGGATTGTAGAGACTTGAAGGAGCAGATAGAGGAGCTCATACGAAAAGGGAAATTACAGATATTTGTGAAGAAAGGGGAGCATAGTAGGTTCAGAGACGATCACAAGGACAAGCGTGAAGCCTCACCTAGGGATGAGGACCGTACACCCCAACACCCACCAAGCGTGATCGGGGAAATAAAGACGATCAAAGGCAGACCATCACAAGCAAACCATCCACAGGAGGGTCGTTCAAGTCCCTCAAGAAGTCATATCAGAGGTAGGTGAACAGTGTCCACAGAATGCCCCCGATGAAATAGAGACGAACGGACAGGGACATGTTTTTCTCTGAAGAAGATGCCAGAGGGGTGAAGAAGCCTCATGATGACCCCTTGGTCATAATGTTAACAATAGAAGGGTTCAACACCTGGCAAATCCTCGTGGATAATGGTAGCTTCGCGGACATCATCTACCTATCTACTTTTCAGCAGCTGAAGCTAGATCTAGGAAGGCTACGCCCATTTGACTCCCCTCTCGTCAGTTTTAGTGGAGACAGGGTGTATTCCAAAGGCATAATGACACTGACGGTCACAGTGGGGACTCACCCGAGGCAACTAACTCGTCAATTGGATTTCTTGGTGGTAGACTGTCCCTCATCGTACAATGTGATCATCGGGAGGCCCATACTCAATTGTTGGAAAACGGCCACGTCCACCTATTGCTTAAAGGTAAAATTCCCTACAGAAAACGGCGTGGACGAGGTAAAAGGAGATCAGGTACTAGCCAGGGAATGCTACCAAGCCTTGTTAGTTGCAAAAAAAAAAAAAACCATACGTGGATGATCGAGGAGAAGGAAGAAGATAAAGTGGAAGCCCTGGAGACAGTGGAATTGGTTGAAGGAGAAACATTAAGGACAACCAGAATAAGGATGGCATTAAGCCCAGAGATGAGGACGAGACTTGTCCAGTTCCTTAAAGAGAACCTAGACGTCTTCGCATGGAGTCACGAGGACATGCAAGGTATATACCCTAAGGTCATCCAACACAAGCTGAATGTGGACCCCGAGAAGAAGCCTGTCCAACAGAGATGACGGGTCTTTGCTCCAGAACGAAATCAAGCAATTACAGACGAGGTTAACAAGCTGTTGTCAGCAGGCTTTATTCGAGAAGTCTACTACCCAGATTGGCTCGCCAACGTCTTTCTGGTGAAGAAAGTAAATGGAAAATGGAGAATGTGCATGGATTTCACAAACCTGAACAAAGTTTTCCTATAAGACAGTTTCCCTCTGCCAAAGATAGACCAACTAGTGGATTTCACAGTAGGGCATAAGCTACTGACGTTCATGGATGCACTCTCGAGATACAATCAGATAAAGATAGCTGAAGAAGACTAGGAGAAAACCGCATTCATCACGAGCCAAGGGCTCTATTGTTATAGGGTAATGTCCTTCGGACTGAAGAACACAGGAGTAACCTACCAGAGGTTAGTGAATAAAATGTTCAGCAAGCAGATTGGGAGAAATATGGAGGTATATGTGGATGACATGCTCATCAAGAGTAAGGAAGAGCTTGCTCATCTGGACAACCTCAAAGAAACGTTCGCCAAACTCAAACAGTACCAGATGAAATTGAACCCCAGTAAGTGTGCATTTGGAGTAGCCTCGGGGAGGTTCTTGGGGATCATGGTGTCCTAAAAGGGGATAAAAGCAAACCCAGAGAAGGTAAGAGCCATACTAGATATGACGTCACCAAAGACTGTCAAGGAAGTCCAGAAGCTCACAGGAAGGATAGCGACACTCAACAAGTTCGTCTCTAGAGCGACGGACAAATGCTTACCCTTCTTCACGACACTGAAGCAAGCTTTAGCTTGGACTGACGAGTGCGAAACTGCTTTTCAAGAACTTCAGTGCTACCTAAGCAATCCACCCATCCTAAGTTCATTCAAGGAGGGGGAAAACTTGTATTTGTATCTAGTAGTGTCAGCCACACCTGTAAGTGTAGCCTTGATTCGAGAAGATGACAGGAAACAGCTCCCGGTCTACTATGTTAGCCAAGCTTTCCAAGGGGTAGAAGCCAAGTACCCAAGGATTGAGAAGATTGCATTCGCATTGATAGTAGCTTCGCGCAAGCTGTGACCATATTTCCAGGTGAACCCCATCTTGGTAATGACGGACCAACCCATTAAGAAGTCCATGAACAAACCTGAGGCAGCATGGAGACTGGTCCAATGGGCGATCAAGCTTAGCCAGTTCGACATTGAGTACCACCCCAGGACAACAATTAAAACGTAGGCTTTGGCGGACTTCATTGCCGAGTTCACCCTCCCAGACGAGGATAACCACCCTGACGAGACAGAACGATGGATGATACAGACCGATGGTTCGTCAGGCCAAAAGAGTCGTCATCATCACCCCAGACGGAGAAATGTTTAAGTACGGAGTTCAACTAAAATTCCCAGCTACTAATAATGAAGCCGAGTACGAAATATTGACGGGGATAAGGGTGAGAAAAGCACTAGGAGCCAAAAACTTGCTTCTCTGGAGTGATTCTAAGTTGGTAATAGGGCAGATAAAGGAGGAATATGAAGCAAAGGAGGAGAGAATGCAAAAATACCTCAAGCTGACAAAGCACTTAACACAGGAGTTTGATAAGGCGGAATTCGTGCAGGTCTCCAAAACCCAGAACATGATAGCAGATGAGATCGCGAAGCTAGTATCGTCAGAAGAAAAGTCTACAAGCATGGGTTCAGAGATGGAAGTCCAAAAACACCCCAGGATTGAAGAAGTCTCTATATTTGCAATCCAAGGCATAAGTAGCTAGATGACCCCTATCATATCCTTCCTCCAAGATGGACACCTTCCACAGGACGTCGAAGAGACCAAGAAGGTCATGAAGAAAGCAGCCAGATTCACGATCCTGAATGACACCCTATACAAAAGAGGCTTTTCCATGCCCTACTTGAAGTGCGTTGATGAAGAGGAGGCCAAGAATATCCTGGAAGAGATCCATGAAGGGGTTTGCGAAGACCATGCAGGCCCCAGGTCCTTGGTAAGCAAGGTTATCAGAATAGGTTACTTCTGGCCTACTATACAAGTAGACGCAAGGGAACTCGTCAAGAGGTGCGACAAATGACAGAGGTTTGGGAATGTCCAACGCCTTCCAGCCAAGAGACTGGGGACGACAGCCTCCCCTTGGCCTTTTGCACAATGGGAAATTGACATCGTCGGCCCACTACCTTGAGGTAAGGGACAGGTAAAGTTTTTACTAGACGCTATCGATTACTTCACAAAATGGGTTGAAGCGGAGGCATTATTAACCATCACCGAAGCAAAAATCAAGAACTTCGTATGGAAGAACACAATTTGCAGGTTCGGAATTCCATGGACGGTCATATTAGATAATGGACGACAATTTGACAGTCAAGGTTTTAGGGATTTTTGCTCAAGTCTAGGGATCAAGAACTAGTTCTCATCCCTAGGACATCCACAAGTAAATGAACAGACAGAGGTGACTAATCGAACACTACTCAAGATCATCAAAGCTAGGTTGGATGATGCCAAGGGAGCTGGCTCGAGGAATTGCCCAATGTCTTGTAGGCTTACAGGACTACAACAAGAACCCCAACAGGAGAAACCCTTCAGACTCACTTATGACACCGAGGCAGTATTCCCGATTGAGGTGGGAATAACCAGAATCAGACGAGAGATGTTCCACGAGGGAAGCAAAGATGATCAACTGAAAGTCAACTTGGACTGCTTGGACGAGGTTAGAGATGGAGCTTCTAACAAGATGACAAAGTACTAGCAGAAGATGGCCGAGTACTACAACAACAGAGTTAAGTTCAGAAGACTTGCCATAGGGGACCTTGTTCTACGCAAAGTCATCCCGGCAATCAAAGACCCTACCCAAGGGAAACTCGGCCCAAACTGGGAAGGTCCTTACCGGGTCGTCCATTACTCCAGACAAGGCAGCTATCACTTGGAGACCTTAGACAGGCAAAGACTACCCATGGAACATTGAGCACTTGAAGAAGTACCACCACTAGATGTAACAGACAATTGTATTCATTTTTGAAATCAATAATAGAACTATTCAGCCAATGACTTAATGCAAGCAAACCCAGTAGCTTAAAAGCCAAAAAGAAAAAGAAAAAAAGAGGCTAAGTAACAAGATTCCACCTAGACAGATGTAAGTTACTGATGAAGCCAAAAATGACAAGATCCTTTAAATGGGTGTAAGTCATAAAAAATGGCTAAGTAACAAGATTCTGCCTAGACGGATGTAAGTTACTGACGAAGCCATAAAAACGACAAGATCCCTTAAATGAGTGTAAGTCATAAAAAATGGCTAAGTAACAATATTCTACCTAGATGGATGTAAGTTACTGACGAAGCCATAAAAACGACAAGATCCCTTAAATGGGTGTAAGTCATGAAAAACGGCTAAGTAACAAGATTCTGCCTGGATGGATGAAAGTTATTGGCGAAGCCATAAAAACGACAAAAACCCTTACACGGATATAAGTCACAAAAAAAGGAATTTTGGCTAATAAAGACTCCGCCTAGACGGGTGCAAGTTACTGACGGGTCAATTCTCCTTCAAAAGGGCAAGTCACAACAGAAAATTTACCTAAGTACAAAGTACCGATGCAAATGAAGCAACCAAGTGGACAAAGCAAGCAGGGATCATACAAAGACAAGAATACAAACAAGTAAGTATGTAATCACGAATATAATTAAAGGCCCAAAAATAACGGGCAGCCATCATTGTTTCAACATTAAAATCAAAAGCCCATAAACGCTAGGCCAAAAACATTGTTCTTAAATTAAAATAAAAATATTGTCCTGGAATTAGAATTAAAAAGGCCCAAAATACACCGGGCACCCAAAACATTAAAAAAAGAAAAAAAAGAAAAAAAAAGGCAAGTAACAGGTTTAGGCATCTGGAGCGAGATCACCATCAGTTGGAGGCAAAGAAGCACTCTCGGGGGCATCACCTTCAGGGGCCGTGGATTAGGTGGCCTTGTCAGCAGCCATCTCCTTGTTTACTTCCTCAAGATCCAGGCTCTCTAAATCCACTCCAGTAGGGTGCTTGACAAAATACCCCCTCAGAAGCTTAAAACCTTTGTAATACCAACTGAAGAGCACTGTGTTATACTCCTCAATCTGTTGGAAAGCCTCAATGGCCTTCACAGCAATGGTCTTGAGCTTCTCTTTGGCAGCTAGAAGTTGCTCGTCCTTTTCAAGAGTTAGTTGCCGCTTGGCTCTGAGGTCGTCACTCAAGGTCTTGGCCTTTTCCTTAATGGTTGGCCTCGTCCATGGCGACAATTAGGTCTTTCTTCAGTTTGGAGTTCTCTGCCTTTAGAGCCTCCATCCTGAATATCACAGATGCAACCTTTGCTTCCTAAGTGAGGTACTTCGAGGTGATATAAAGACTCTCCCCTAGCACCTGAAAAGAAAATTGAAACCTTCAGGATGATAAGAAGAGAAAAAAGAGGAGAAAGAAAAGGCTGAAATTGCACAAGTACATTACCTGCACGAGTTTGTGGACATGACGAGTCACAACCTCGTTGGAAGGCATCCCATATAAAACCTTCAAGTCCTTAGCAGTGACGACTTCATTCGCCCTTTCCACCGCCAGCCCAGCATTATCCCAAATGCTGGATGGACGAGAATCAGCCTTCTCCTTTCCTTTGTCGGCCAAGCGAGGCCTCTTCGAGATGGGAGTAGTGATCTCCTCAACCGAAGTGGCCGAAGAAGCTGTCTTCATCGGCTCAGTTTCGGGGACAGCTAGAGTGATGGTAAGCCCCTTCCCCACAACGCGCACTGTCCTATTCCTGAGGTTGGACAGTGGCTCGTTCTTCTTCGATCTCATTTTCACGTACATGTCTTGGTTAAATTTAGTCGTCATTCCTGCACAAAGGGAACATCTGTTAAAAAACTAAAAAATAAATAAAAATAAATAAATAAAAAAAGGAAGAGGAAAGGAGCAGCATGGACGAACTTAACACTTACTCTTTTTTTCCTCAATCTCAATGTTATGAAGGACAAAAGAAGATGGCTCTGGACCAAGGCAATAAAAGGCTAGAGTCTGCGGGTCAACCAGACCATCAAAATCTTCGATTGTCCTCGTGTACTTGATGGCCTTCTCAACTTGTCTTTTATACCTACTCTTAAGTTTGGGTCGTCTCTTAACTACACAAGACAAGGGACAAAAAGAGTTAGTGATGAAAAAATGAACACAAAAAGAATGAGGGTTAAAAGACTAGAAGAATAACGATGCACCTAAGTTCGGGGTTCCCCACCTCGTTAGAGGGAGTCTCCCAGTCATCCCCGGACACAAAAAAGAACCAAAACTTCCAATATCTAAATGACGAAGGTAGATCCCGGACGATCCTAGTCCTCCTCTCCCACGACACCAGTTCATAATACCCGTGCTCCTTAGACCCTTTCAAATGGTATAGGTAAACGAGTTCATCTACCCTAATCATGTCTCCGTCCGTAGCGGCCAGCCACATCTCCATACAGCTGACCACTATCCTCCAAGAATTGGGCATAAGTTGCCCATGAGCAATACCAAAATGTCCTAGAAGCTCTATAATGAATGGGTGGACGGGTAATCTAAGCCCACTCAGGAAAACAGCTTCGTAGAAGCATACTTCCCCAGGCAAGAAGTGGTAGGCTCGTTCCTCCTCACGAGGAAGATGAACCCTAACTTTATCAGGGAATTGGAATCTATCCCTAAATCTAGATAGTGTCTCACCGTCCAAACCACACGCCTCCCCAAGGTCATGGAAAGCCTTAACCTCTTGAGGGACAGAGATGGCGGTATCCCCCCCCCCCCCCCCCACGGGATCGTCATTAGATGACAGCTCGGTCTCAAGTTCGCTTGATCTCACCACAGACATTGCCCCTCTCTCACTTACCAAACCCTCAAACTAATTTATCGATTGACAAAGCACAGGGAACAACTCACCCAATACAACACCTAAACCACTACCCTCAAAAACAAAATTCCCAACTAAAGGGAAAAATGCACGAGAAGTACCTAAAGAAGCCCCCAAACGTGCAAAAAAGAAGGAAACCGAGGGGTAAGTTACCCTAACCTCAGAACTATTAACCATGAAAACTAGAAAATGGAAGGAAAGAGATGAATCCTAAAAACCCCAAAAACCAAAAACAAACAAACAAAAAAGTGAAAAAGAAAAAAAAAATCAGAAATTTGTCATAATCTATGTCTATGCCATAAAAAAAAAAAATAAAAAAAAAGGGAAAGGAAGAAAGGCATACCTCAAAAGGAAAATGCAGAGAGCTCAACCATAGAGCGCACCGGCTCGGAGAAAATCATAGAGGAAAGTTGGAGAGGAAGAAGCTCGAAGCAATGATTGGGAGTTGGAGAAAGTGTAGGGGAAAGTGAGAAGAAGAAAAGTTTAAAAACCAAGGCACAAAAACTGAAATTCAGTAGGAAACCCAAGAGTCATACAATTGGAGCATTAACTCCACTGATCAGAACATGCCACGTGGCCATGACACGTGTGGCACTGCCACCACGCATTAAATGTGGAGCGAAATCCCAAGAGCCATGTCCAGTTAGAAAACCTTTCACCTTCTGATGGTCGTCCTGACACATCACGATGACTACAGAACCTGGGGGGCAGCTGATGGGACTGGCAAACTCAATTTTCTTGGACGATCTCATCAAACGTACTCGTCCACCTCGGTGCAGCACGGACGAACACAAGAGAGCCATTAATAAGAACATTCAATGCCTTGGGCAGTTACTAAACAATTGGCAGACTGTTGGAGCCTCATCAAAACCCATATTCATAAGCCTTGAGGCGTTAGAAAAAGGGCACAAAAACCACATTTAAGGCCCCAACGGCTAGGAACCACAAAGTTGTATATATACACTTCGATCAGAGACAAACCAGGTACACCAAAAAACTCACCTAAAAGTATTCATAGATACTCTGACATCCCATATTCTCTTATTATTCTCAAAGGACTTTCATATACTGACTTTGGCATCGAAGACAGGGTGGTAGGCACAACACCGGTGACCACCTTAAGAAAGCCATTATTCCACTTTTGCAGAGACGTTGACGAGGACCCAACTCCATCTGGACAAACTTACAAAGACTGACGAATTGTACTTCATCAGCAATACAAAATTAAAAAAAAAAAAAGTCTAATAGAACAATTTTTAAATATATGAGAAATTATTCTTAACGTATAAGGAAAGTGTAAGATGCTCCCAAAAAAATAATAATAATAAGTATTCTAGTAAATCAGAGACATATATCAATAAAGAAATAATAGTAAAATTAAATATCAAGAAGAAAAACAACAAAGGCGATCAGAGAAAATGTAATTCAGTATGCAAAAACTCAGTAATTAACATAAAAGTCCAATAATTTTACTTACAAAAAATTGCAAAATAACTGTGCTCCCCAAACATTCAAATTTTAAACCATCCATCTTACAAATATGGCTTTTAACAAAACATAGAATACAAAACATATGTGATTAGAGATAGGTGATTAGAGGATAGGTGATTAGAGATGGCATCACAAAATTGTCTCTAACAGCCATATATGAAAGAAGAGCCAACAGGAAATAACAAAATGCTATTCTAAAGAGAACCAAAAACTCAGTAATTAACATAAAAAACGAATAATTTTACTTACAAAAAATTACAAAATAACTGTACTCCCCAAACATTCAGATTTTAAACTATCCATCTTACAGATATGGTTATTAACAAAACATAGGTGATTAGAGATGGCATCACAAAATTGTCTTCAACAGCCATATATGAAAAAAAGCCAATAGGAAATAATAATAATAAAAAACGCTATTCTGAAAGAGAACCAAGTAAAAGCATTGTTAAATCTTATGTACCATGTCACCATATAAGTTCTTTTTAGAGCATCTAAATCTATAGTTGGTGATGTCTAAGTCCACCAAACTCCAAAATTGAAGCAGAAAATATATATTGATAATTAAATATATATATATATATATATATATATATATATATATATAAAGGCAAAGATTCCCTTTGGAAAAATCATTACAAGCCAACACAAAAAATCTTAAAAGAAAGCTACGACCTATTAGGAAAATTAACCCTTAATGGACACAAAGAAAAAGCTTCATCTATTATTACCTCCAAATTGTGTCACTCTGCAATCTGCAGGCACTTATGTAAAAATGAAAACAGAATTTGACCTTTCAAATTAATTCAGTAACTCTTATTGAAGTATAATAAATGGTCTTATCAGTGAGAGGACGCTTTGTAGCATTAAGTAGTTGGGAATGAGATGTTAATGACTTTAGATAAACTGAAAAAAGACTTTGATTTAGTAATCCCTTAGCATGCAGTCATCGACAAAACATAATCAATTCAAGAAAATTAAATAAAATAGAACTCAAGAAATTGAGAAAAAAAAAAAAAAAAGGAAATTAGGGAAAAAGGTAGCCAAACCTTAAACCATGATTGAGTAATGCAGCAAAACCAAGTTCTCACTCCCAAATTAAGACAGATAAATAGCTTTTGCTTTGGGTTTTCATTTGTTCTGCTATTAAATTTCTATTGCCAACAATGCTTAGCTTCATTTAAAGTCACACATGACCAAGTATATATGTTGAAGAGCATTCCAAAGCAAAAACAAAACAAAAACTATAATCAATCTATTGTAAAAGCTTGTTAACGGAAATTTCTATATCTGATCATGAGTTTCACTTATAATTTTCCTCCTTTTTTTGTTTTGTTTTGGGATATGAATTTTTTTTCAAAGAGTTGTGAAAATGATAACTTGTGCATAATTGTAGAAATACGTGAAATGATAAGAGTATATATGATTGTACATAATTGTAAAAATTGTTTCATTAGAAGCAATAAAGTTATAAGATTTTGATATCATTATGTTTCTTTTAAAAAAAGGGAAGAGAAGCAATGGAAAGAAAAAGTTGGAACCAATAAGAGAAATAGACCCAATTTTAAACCTTTTCCATTTCATTCATTTCACGATTAAGATTTTACTTTTCAGATCTAGCAATATACATACTGTCTCATGTTAGATTTCTAAAATTTAATAACCATGAAATGAATCCATATACAAAGGCACAGAGAAAGAAATGAATGAATGAAAGAAGTATAGTTTATTACTTGAATAGGGTTTTGGCAGACTTGGATGGGCCTGCAAATACAAACTTGCTCTTGGTCCTTTGTGTCAGGAATGGACTAATCATTCTATTATAAGCAAGGTACCACCATGGAATGTTGATAAACACCTTCAATAACCAAAAACCCCACCAGCCAATAAGAACGTCAAAACCCAAATTTAATTAAACAAAAAAATAAATTTTAAAGGAAAAATTAATATTTATGTACCTGTTTAGAAAACTAATTCTAAACAAAGCAGAAGAAGATTAAGCCAAAACTACTCCCCTCCTTCCCCATCTTCATCCAACATGTAAGAAAGAAAATCACAACCACAAATGAATTGAATCTTAACTCAATATAAAAAAGAAAAGAAAGAAAGATAGAGAGAGAAACAATGGTGATTTATGAGTTAAAAACACCTAGTTATATTCTTGCAAAAGGATACGGTTAGGAGATGTAGTTTTGATTGTATTATTGAAATATGAAAGAGAGAGCAATGCACCCAATCAAATTAGTACATGCTGAAGTGAGATCAAAACCCATTACATCTTCTAATCATTCAAAAAAACAAATACATATCCAAACGTAACTCTAAACCAAAATCAAGTCAACTAAAAATACCAAAGCCTAAATCATATTTAACCGGCAAGTGTATAAAACAAAATAAAGAACTTTACTTGTAATATTTTGGAGAAAGATTGGTCTAACAATGGATTTTTCTCTCCCTCTCTGATAGTCTGTCTCTCGCTGCCCCTTATTGGCGATCTCAATAATAGTGAGAGGCATTTATGAATTTTTTTTTTTTTTTTTTCAATAGGGAAACCTGAAAAGGTTAGAGCATTAATTCACACCAACATAGCAACCAAAAAAAAAATGTAATTTATTATAGGCAACAGATCACCAATCGGTGGGAAAAATTTAATTGAAACGGTTTGGTTAAACAAAAGTAGATAATGTTAAAGTAGATGGATATAGATATAGATTATATATATATATATATATATATATATATATATTGAACAGTTTTAGACCCCTTAACACACAACCAGATTGAGTAGCCTAGTTAATTAGCCAAGTTGTTACTTAGTCAAATTAAGCAATCTAGGTTAAAACAATCAAACAATCATATCATGAAAATATATAGCAGCGGAAATAATAAATAACACATGATATGATCACCCAGGAAAACCAAACCGGTAAAAAACCTGGAGAGGATTTTACCCACCGATCCTCAAGGCAAAATTGAATTCACTATGAAAGAATTGAAGTTCTTACAAAAGGACTTACAAGCTCCCCGCTCGACTTCCTAATGCTACCTACCAGTAGAACTTACTGACACGATCCTGTGCAAGCTCCGAATCCACGGACTCCTTCTTTCTTGAATTCTTCGATCAGCTACAAGCATCCACGCTTGATATTCTTTAAGCTTCAAAGGCAGCAACCAAGTTGATCATCAAGATGTTGAAGTAATCTCCATCTAGAAAATCCTAAGCTTTGTGTAAAGGAAAGCTCCTCTAGATCTCACAAGAGATTTACACAAAACCGCAATGTATGAGCAACAATACAACTTCAGCGACTCTAAAACGTGGCTAGGGTTTTGCCTTATATACCTAGGGCAAAAACATAAAAACCCTAAACGTTTTAATGAGCTAGGGCTGAGTTGGAAAACTGCAGAAAACGCAATTTGGTCGATTTTCGATCGATCGAATCTATTCCTCGATCGATCGAGCCAGACCGAATTGCCCCAATGCAACTACAGTCTCTCGATTCCAACTTTACAATAATTAATCAACTTTGAGCATACTTAAACAAGTCTAAACATGTTGTTTTGATCATGGTTTGCCAACATTTCAAATTAGAGTTCTAAATACATAAATTCCTAAACCTTTAGAACCTAACAAACTCCCCCTTTGGCAATCCGTGACAAAACCCTAATTAAAAGCTCAAAGTTTACAAGTAAAAAGCCCTTTACAACAAAATGCTCATAAACTCAAATTCAAACCTAACTACTATCCATCGGTTGCAAGTGTAGACAGCAGCTTTGTTGAATCAACCTGTATATTCCTGAAATACTCAACAAACGCATAAACGCATGTGTGACAGAAAAGAGTAAAACAACAGGTATAACATTCTTGTAAGATTCACACAACACAAAATAAAGACATATAAGAATGAACAACTCATAAATATAAGTCAATGAGCAGTGAATCACAAAGCAACAAAAATCAATGTATATAACATGTATATAAATCAATGTTACTCCCCCTAACATGAATATCCCCAAAAATGATATACAAAGTGAAGCACCTAGATACAATCTAAAAAACTCCACAAGCTCCTCAACAACAAAAAGTAACAAAAAGTCTCCCCCTAACAACAAAAACTCCTCTACAAGTCAAAAACTCCACTCCCCCTTTTTGTGACGGAATGCCAAAGGGCAATCACAAGTCGCCATTAAAAGGAGGTGGTGAGGGTGAATGAAGACGCGCCAAGTCAGCTCGTAGAGCACGAAACTCATCTAGCAAGTCCACCAAAATCTGACCATGAGCCGCCTAAACGGTCATGACAGTCTCCAGAGTACGACGAACATCAAAGTCGGCCGAAGGAGGTGGAGGAACATCAGCAGCAGCAGCATCATCACCAACTGGATCAGGAACATCCTCACCAGCAAGACCTGCAGAAGAAGAAGAAGGAGGTGCGCTACTAGACGGCTCAGACCTAGGGTGTTTAGAGCCAGCTCGAAGATGAGCAGCCCTTTGTCTAAGGAAAGACGCACCTATAGGAGCTATCACATGAACGGGCTCAGAGGAAGGGAAGCCACCAAGATCAAGATAAAGGAGAATCCTATGAATGAAAATAGGATGAACAAGAGCATGAGCAGAAGATGAACTCCTATAAACATCGTTCAAAGAACGAAGAAAAAGATGGGGAAAACTAATAGGAGCATCAGTAACCAGAGCGTACAAAAATACACACCTCTCGAGAGGAATGGTGTGAACATGAGAGATGGGCCAGATAGAATGACAAGCTATCCTAAAGAAAAGATAGTGCAACCCGGAGAGCTCAGCAGAGGTGATCCTAGGATCAGAACCCCACTGGACAGTAGTCCCAGTGATGTAAGACAAGACATCACTAATCTCGAGAGACACATCATACGGATAGACAGGATTCTGGACCAAAGGTACCCCTAGAGCATCAGCCACTATCTGAGGAGTAATGGAGTACTCTACGCCTCGTATCCAACTCTTGACTAGAGTGTTGGAATCATAGATGCGGATAGAGATGTTCGAGTAGAACTCTCTAATCAAGGCAGAAGGTGGAGGAGGATCAGAAATATCCACCAAGGGTAACCAGCCCCTACACTCAAAGTTTGCCCTAATGGCAGGATCAAGTTCATCTAAGTGAACAGAACGCTCAGCCCAAATCTTTCTCCTAACGTTTAGCTTCTCATAAATCTCTTGGTTTTTCTCACTCGAAAACTTCTCACAGTCAATGGAGGGAGGGGGTGGAGAAGGTGAGGAAACAGTCCTACGGGCTCTAGTCTTCCTAGGCATAGTGCTAAGGAAAGGACAGAGACACAAAGTGAAAACCAAAAGAACAAAAGAGAACAAAACCAAGGGCAGACTGCAAATTAGCACAAAAAAAATATAGAACAAAAATCTATATGATGCATGAACAATAACAATGTTGTGATGCATGATCTAATGCAGTAAACACAGTTCAAATTAAGTTCAATTACACAAAATTGGCTCGAACATAGAGTTTCTAACAAAAACCCTAAAAATTTGAAAACCACTTGTTAAATTTTGCAACAAATTTGATGAATTGATCATTACACAAGGTTGAAAACATATTATAATAACCAATTTCATCAATTGAACCTTAATTGAACAAAATCCCCAAATTCGGATAAAATAGAAACCCTAGAATTTTCAATTTTTCACAAAAACCAAAATTGATCAAATTAATCCATTAAGAACATGTTTATAGTGTGTCCCCACAAAAACCCATTGATCAATTACACAAAATTGGGTCTAAATTTCCAACAATCCCAACAAGAAAAAGTTTCGAAAATATGAGCATAAATGCATGAATAATGCATGAAATATGTAAATAAACTCAAAAAGGAGAGGTAAGATAGACATACCAGCTTGAGGAAAGAGTTTTCTTGCAAAAAATCCGAAGGAAAACGACAAAAAATCGGAATAGTTGAGCTTGCCAAGTCGGAGAGAGAGAAAACTTTTTGAAGAACTTTTGAAAAAGTGTTTGAAAAAGTCAAGAACAGTGTTTTTAAAAACCTGATACGCGACTTTCGATTGATCGAAAATCACATTCGATCGATCGAAACAGACAGTCATTTTGAGACAAATTAAAACACTTTTTCGATTGATCGAAAATCAGATTCGATTGATCGAAACACACAGTCATTTTGAGACAAATGAAAGCACTTTTTCGATTGATCGAAAATCTGACTGGATCGATCGAAATGGGCAGAGGCTCACAAATTTTTTTAGAAAAATCACAGTTTTGAAAAACACAAACCATATTTTGAAAATAACTCCTCAAAGCATTAAATTACAAAAAAAAAAAAATACATGAGTATGAGATGGAATGCTTTTTCAAAAACCCAATTTGAATCCCAGTTTCTCCAAAGATAATTTCAGCCATTCTTCCTTTCAAATTCTCAAGCAAAAAACAATGTTTTGCATAATCCTCAAAGTATTTTCAAGCTTGATTGGTCAGACCAAAAACACACACAATAACATGTACAAAGTTTAGCAAAGAGTAACTTGTGTAGTGTGTGCAACTAGCAAAACTTTGAGAAACATGTGAGGTGATATGTGAATAGCAATCAATCACAAAGTCTACAAAATTCATCACATATAATTCAAAAGAGACTATCACCTAAAGAGTTACATCCTATAACTCTCACATCTCCTAGAACAAAAGCTTGCAATCATGTAAGTTTCTTGTATTTTGCCCCATTATTTAGGTGAAATTTGGCATCAAGCCTAATAGTACACACCAGTTTAGATTAAGTGAATTGGCATCAAGCCTAATAGTACACACCAGTTTTAACCATTAAGCATTTAAAGAGGCTACACCTTAAGTTCTTTTTGTGCATGTGCTACACTTTCTCGAGCACAAAATCTTATGATATGCACTAAGGTGTTCATGATTGACTAGTGAACAGTGGTAAGATGGTTATTTATGCCTTTCTCAAAAGGATCAAGTCCAACAGTCAAATAACATGTGACTTCAAGATTAAGACAAAGTGATAAACACCATAAACATCTTTCCCACACAACATGCACTATAAAGTTTCAGCTAGTCAAGTGCAATAAATAAGCTCATCAAAGCTAAACAAGGTACATAAGACATGTTATGTGTAAATAAATTGACCAACCTTGTTTTCAAAAACCAAGAAACATAATGTCAAACAAATTTTTGCTTTCTCCTTTTCTCCTTTTCTCCTTTTTTTTTTTTTATTTTATTAAAGGAAAACAAATAAATCCTAGAATGAAATGCATGAATGTAATGCAATGCAAATCCTAGAAACAAAAGCAAAAGAAACACAAAAAACCAAAGAACAATGGTCACAAAGGAATGAGCAGTGAAGCACAAGGACCATGTTAGAAAGACTCAATTAGGTCGAGTCTTTTGCATCCAAAACCTTTTAGATGCACCTCGAGCATTGGAGTTCTTATTCACATTCGAGTGATTTCCAACTCCAGGATTGGAATAAAGGTTCAACACCTTTACCAATTCACCAATAAGTGCCATTGGATCTTGTGCTTGAGGCACAGGCACCTTTGGTTTAGTTGCACTCTTAGCAGCTTGAAGCTTGTAACAATTAGGACGAATGTGTCCAGATTTACCACAATAATGACAAACCCAAGCAAGTTTACCATGCATCTTGTCCTTGGGTAGGGTAGGTTTAGTTTCTCTCAAATCAACCCTAATCTTCTTAGGAGGTGAAACTTCTACAGGTTTGACTACCTCACTCACAGGTGGTTTGACAGTTTCACTCACAACCTCACTCACAGAAGGTTCAGAAGAAGAAGCAGGAACAAAGTTCGTGGTATGTGGAGTAGACACAGAGATGCTTTCAATATATCCTATCCCAGTCTTATCAGAAGGATACTTTTGAACATTCAGCATGTGATCAAGTTTAGAACTAGCAGTTCTAGCAACAGATAAATCATGTTCTAAAGTTTTAACTTTATCAAGTAAAAGCATGTTCTCAGATTTCACATGGTTCAACAGATCATTAGCATCAAATAATTTAACAAGCAAATTTTTCTTTTCAAGCTCAAGAGCATCAATTTTCTTCAGGCCAAGTTCAACATTCATAGCATCCTTTGCAGCAACTTTGCAAAGTTTATTATAGGCCTCTTGAAGATCTGCATCCTCAGAGAGTTCCCCATCAGAAGGGTTCTCCTCAGCAGATATGCTTTCATTGACTACAGCAGTAGCAGTGAAAGCAATGAAGTTTCCATCCTCGTCACATTCAGACTCATCATCAGAAACCTCATTATCACTAAGGGTTACAGCCATAGCTTTACCCTTATTTTTCAAGAATGTAGGACATTCAGATTTAACATGACCATACCCTTGACAACCAAAACACTGAGCACCCAAAGAATTGTTTGAAGATTGACCTACTCTTTCTCTAGGTTTTTCAAAGTTATTAACCTTAGTGAGATCATTCTTCCTAAAGTTTCTAGGTTCAACAATGTTTGTACCTCTTGCCCTTCTATTTGTATTTCTTAGAAAATTTCTAAAATTCTTGGCAAGGTAAGCTATCTCTGTAGCAGAGAGCTCATCATCAAATCCACCAGCCTCAACATCATCAACAGACTTAAGAGCCATTGATTTGGATTTGTTTGTTTTGGGTAAGTCAGACTCATAGGACTGAAGAGATCCTACAAGTTCATCAACAGGGATGGAGTCCACATCCTTGCTTTCAGTAATGGCAGTCACTTTGGGTCTAAAGTCTTCAGTTAAAGATCTAAGTATCTTCCTAACAATTTTAGGTTGATCATAGATTTCACCCAAGTTAAAAGCAGAATTAACAATATCATTCAGTTTGGCATAAAATTCATCAAAGGATTCATCATCAGACATCCTAATGCTCTCAAACCTAGAAGTTAATTGCTGCAGTTTGTTTATCTTAACTGCCTTTGTGCCTTCATGCACAGTTTGGAGGATTTTCCAAGCAGTATGAGCAACCTCAACATTTGAGATCCTCTTAAATTCCTCCATAGAAACAGCATTGAAGATGGCATTCATAGCTTTGCTATTGAAGCTTGCTGCTTCTTTTTCAGAAGTTTGCCACTCACTCACAGGAGTAGTGGGCTTCTGCCATCCGTATTCAACGGAATTCCAGACTCTCTCATCAATGGATTTCAGGAATGCTTTCATCCTTACTTTCCAATAGGCATAGTTGTTCCCATCAAAGTGAGGAGGAACAAAAAGAGAGTGTCCATACTCCATGACAACAGGGGTCAAGGATCAGCTCAGAGATAAAAAAAATCTCAGACAAAAAGAGCCACCTGCTCTGATACCACTTGAACAGTTTTAGACCCCTTAACACACAACCAGATTGAGTAGCCTAGTTAATTAGCAAAGTTGTTACTTAGTCAAATTAAGCAATCTAGGTTAAAACAATCAAACAATCATATCATGAAAATATATAGCAGTGGAAATAATAAATAACACATGATATGATCACCCAGGAAAACCAAACCGGTAAAAAACCTGGGGAGGATTTTACCCACCGATCCTCAAGGCAAAACTGAATTCACTATGAAAGAATTGAAGTTCTTACAAAATGACTTACAAGCTCCCCGCTCGACTTCCTAATGCTACCTACCAGTAGAACTTACTGACACGACCCCGTGCAAGCTCCGAATCCACGGACTCCTTCTTTCTTGAATTCTTCGATCAGCTACAAGCACCCACGCTTGATATTCTTTAAGCTTCAAAGGCAGCAACCAAGTTGATCATCAAGATGTTGAAGTAATCTCCATCTAGAAAATCCTAAGCTTTGTGTAAAGGAAAGCTCCTCTAGATCTCACAAGAGATTTACACAAAACCGCAATGTATGAGCAACAATACAACTTCAGCGACTCTAAAACGTGGCTAGGGTTTTGCCTTATATACCTAGGGCAAAAACATAAAAACCCTAAACGTTTTAATGAGCTAGGGCTGAGTTGGAAAACTGCAGAAAACGCAATCTGGTCGATTTTCGATCGATCGAATCTATTCCTCGATCGATCGAGCCAGACCGAATTGCCCCAATGCAACTACAGTCTCTCGATTCCAACTTTACAATAATTAATCAACTTTGAGCATACTTAAAGAAGTCTAAACATGTTGTTTTGATCATGGTTTGCCAACATTACAAATTAGAGTTCTAAATACATAAATTCCTAAACCTTTAGAACCTAACATATATATATATATATATATATATATAAATTTAACCCAAAACATAAATCTAATCCAAAAACCTAAATCAAAACCAATCCAACAAAAATACCCAAAACTAACTCATAAGTTCATAACCAAAAAAAGAAAAAGAAAAAAAAAGCATGGTAGATTTTAGAAAACAAAAACAATATTTGAAGAGAAAAAAAATTATACATAACTTCAAAATATGTTGTCGCAGAGACGAACTAGGCCAGAGAACAAACTTGGGAAATATGAAGCCTAAAACGGTCTCTCAGATGATTGAATTAGGGAGGCCAGTAGCCTATACATCTCCTTAAAGAAGAGACCAGACATTGGATGCATCTGTAGCCTTCTTACAATGAATCAAAATCAGCGTTGAGGCTGTGATTGGATGGAGCCGAAGATGGGTGGTGCTACCAAGAACGTAACCCTAAACCAAAATCAAGTCCTTCAAAAGCCTAAATCATATTTAAAATTGAGAAAAAAAAAATAGAGTTTGATAGAGAATCCAAAAACCCAAAACAAAAACGAATCAAATCTAAACCTATCCAACAAAAAAAACTCAATCAAAAGTAACATTTCATACCCAAATCTAAAAACTGGAAAAAAAACAAAAATCAAAGAAAGCGAAAAAGGAAAACTCACCCTGAAATAGAGTACCGCCAGTTGGCGGTTAGAGTCCGACGGCGGTGCTGGCTTTTCTATTTTGCTAAACTCTTACTCATCTATTCTCTATTTCATCTCCATGTCCTAGGCCTCATCGCCTATTTCTCTATTTCTCTCCGTGTCCTAGAAGAAGAAAAGTTTTATCAGGAGAGGGTAGGTTTTGGGTTTTATGTCTAAATCAGCCTTTCAAATGTTGTAATGATTAGGATTTTGGTTGGATTAAACCGTAAACGTTGTAGAATCGATGTAGAGTTCTTCGCCTTTTTCTGTTTCTTTCTACGTGTCCCAGGCCTCCTCCTCTATTTCATCACCTCTCTACTTCTTTCCCTGTTTCCTCGTCGCCTCTCTCTGTCTTTCATCGCCTCTTAATTTTTATTTCTGTGTATCCTTTAATTTTAACCGGTTATTTATAATGACAGGCTTTTAAACGGTGTGTACCAATACCAAACAACATAATTTATCACTTTTTAAATTGTTATAAAATTGTTGTAGATGTAGCATCTCTCTTAACTTAAACGTGTCAGAATTTTAGGTGGGCAATTTTCTTACATGGCAGCACCTCCTTAATTGTAGGAATCAACTTTCTCTCAGTTTATGTTATTATATATTGTATATGATATATATATATATAGATTAACCCACACCAAAACCGACCAATATATGTTAATATATATATATATACACACATACACATACACACACAAATTATATAAAAATTTTATGTGTAGCTTACTGGTAAGGACACATGTGTTTCACGCTTTTATTCCAGGTTCCTGCTCTTATTTTAATTTTTAGATATGTTCTCTAAAGGGGAGGGGAATGAGGTTTAACTGGAAAATAAATAAATAAATAAACAAAATCACATTAAATTTCCGCAAATATCTGTATTCCTCAACCTGGAGTAGGTAGCGAATTAGTGTCATGTAGGATAAAATTATGTAACCCCTATTAGATTTTGTCATGCTCCCAATTTCGAAAATAGATAAGCACAATTGCTCATTACGACAAATTAGTGTGTAGCCTAGTACATATGCACGAGTACAACTAAAAATAATTACAATTATATTGTTTAAATATATTTTTTTTTTTAAGAAGAGATTCAAATTATACATAATATTAGCTTACATTTTTTTTAAAACTATAAATTTTTATAAATATGTAATGATTTATGTATCTATATATATAATTTAATTGGTTTTAGACTTCTCGGTTTTTGCATCCAATAATTCACTTGCCACAAAAATTAAAAACTTAGAAATACATGTGGCGGAAAAGTGGATTTCAATTGAAATCAAGGGAGTCAATACCGTACCGGAGGCTGTACTGGTTTGGCCAGCAATACGATATATTTCGAATACTGGTCAATACCGGTGTACCGTTTCGGGTTTACCGCTATTTTTTATATTTATAAATAAATAAATATATATATCTATGTGTGTGTGTGTGTGTGTGTGTGTGTTATAATAAATATAAAAGTTTACCATAAAACATTTCCTCAATTCAGAACTAATTATTCATGGTTTTAGACTTTAATATGAATTAAAAAAACAATATAAAAATAGAAAGCTTAAAAGTTACCATTGCATACAAAGAAAACAAATAATACTAATAAGTTAATGCAAATAAGTTACCATTCTGCCCTAATAAAAAATTCAAAAATTACAAAACTTTAAAAAAAAAAAAAAAAAAAAAAAAAAACTTTTTTCTGTACCGGCCAGTACGCTCGGTACCGGCCGGTATTGCCTAAAATTGGTTGATATGACCGGTATATGGTCGGTACGGCCGGTATTTAAACCGATACGAAACGTTGATGTTTTGATACCGGTATACATATCAGTACGATATTGACTACCTTGATTGAAATCCGATTTAAAATTTAATTCGATTTGACCTTTTCGATTTTTACACTCAATAATTCAATTTAAAAATTAAATAAAACATGTGGTATAAAATTAAGAATCTAACTAAAATCTAGAATTTTTTTTTTTTTTTTTTTTTTGGCTATTAATATATATTGATTATATACAAGTACAAAATTCTACTCTGCAAAGAAGCACCGAGGTGAATAGTTAATAGCATTTAAAAAAAAAAGTACACTCTCTGCCTCACAAGTTGTGAGGGAAAAGGTATCTTTCATCTTTTTCTTTTTCTTTTTCTTTTTCTTTTTTTTCGGTTAGAGGAAAAGGTGCCTTTACGTGAGAGAGGATATCTGATAATGAGCATTTTATCTTATTTAAAAGGAAGCATGTTTCCCAAACCGTGTTGTGGGGGCCGAGCACTTTCCAAAAGCAAAAAAGGAGAGAGAAACGATGAATCATCAACTGGAGTGAGAGCATCCACATCCCAATCCTATATTTCATCTTATTTTACCATCTTAAAAATCTACTTTTTCAATTATACCATACCATTTACAATTTACTCAACATCCCAAAACTCTATTTTCCTCTCCTACTCATTAAAATAATATATATACATAATAAAATATATTTTTTGTTTTTTTGTTTTTTCTCAATTTTCTCCCGCGTCCCTTCCAGAATCCTCCATTCCTTTATTTTCACCTTCTTCCAGCCTCCTTCTCCAAATCCCAACTCCTCCACACAACTCCTCCATCATCCATATCAACCCAAAAAAAAAAAAAAAACCAACGCTAGAAACCAGCAAACCATTAACCAGCAAAAAAAACCACAAACCCAGAAATTTATACCAGCAAACCCATTATCCAGAAATTTATACCAGCAAACCCATTATCTAGCAAAAAAAACCACAAACCCATTATCCACAAACCCAGAAATTTCTTCCATCATCCAAAAAAAAAAAAAAACCATTAACCAGCAAAAAAAACCACAAACCCAGAAATTTATACCAGCAAACCCATTATCCAGAAATTTATACTAGCAAACCCATTATCCAGCAAAAAAAACCACAAACCCATTATCCACGAACCCAGAAATTTCTTCCATCATCCAAAAAAAAAAAAAAAAAAAACCATTAACCAGCAAACCCAGAAATTTATATACCAGAAACAACGCCAGGCCACAAACCCAGAAAAACCACAAATCCACAAACCATTAACCACGCCACGCCACGCCAAAAACCCACAAACCCAGAAATTTCTCAAACCCAGAAACCTAGAAAAACCATCCACTAAAAAAAAAAAAAAAAACCATTAACCAGCAAACCCAGAAATTTATATACCAGAAACAACGCCAGGCCACAAACCCAGAAAAACCACAAATCCACAAACCATTAACCACGCCACGCCACGCCAAAAACCCACAAACCCAGAAATTTCTCAAACCCAGAAACCCAGAAAAACCATCCACCGATCTCCGCCACGCCACAGCCACCACAACGCCGATCACATATACCAGCAAACCCAGAAAAAAAAAAAAAAAAAAAAAAAAAAAAAAAAAAAAAAAAAAAAAAAAAAAAAAAAAACCCATTAACACCCACGCCGATCACAACGCCACAGCCACCACAGCTCCACCGATCTCTGCCGTGCCAATCTCGCCACCCACCGATCTCCATCCCGCCGATCTCCACCACGGGGTCTTGGGTCTGAAGATAGCAGATGAGAAAGAAAGAAGGAAGAGAGAGAAAAGAAAGAGAAAAAATGAGAGTGGAGAGAGAAATTGCCGGGTTAAAAGGAGAGAGGAGAGAGAAATGAGAGTATTAAAAAATCATTTTTTTTATGCAATTCAGCTACAGTACCATCTTACATTTGAGATGGTACTGTAGCTATATCTCAAATTTTTTTAGCATTTTAGTATATGGCCTTCCTGTTGCTGGCCTTTTTTTGGGCTTGTATGCCAAATGTGCCTTGCATTTGGCATATAGCAAGCCCAATGCGGATGCTCTGAGTATTTAAAGTTACACTGTTGCCTTACAAAATCTAAGTTATTACGAAGAAACATAAATATTCAACATCACTACCTAACTCTAATAAAAGAAAGCTTGTGATAAATATATAACTGATCTTAATATAGTGAGTTTTTAAAATTAATCCTATTACAACCATCTAACCAATTGTCGCTTCAAAGGTTCTTACATGTAGGTACTCTAAACAATCTTTTTATATGAGATTAGTGAAAAGGGTTCAAATTATCATCATTATGTGCAAGGATACAATGGTAGTAATACGGACGATGGACGAAAAACTTCTTCAAATTAGTTAATGAATATAGGCTTAGCAGGGTAAATCTAGAATACATTATGTACTCATATTGCAATAAGAAAACTTAGATTATGATAACTGGTGAATGGCAATTGAATATGGTGGCACTCAGGAAACTAATTTATAGGTTAAAAGTTTCAACGGTCATGTCTTCAAAAAAGAGGCCATATTTGATTTGAAAATTGCATAAGAAATTTTAGAGCAAACCTTATTTTGGGTTTTGGCATCTGTTGGACTTGATTCTCAAAATTTTTATTTCCTACCCTACAGTCTAGCCTGATTCCTTAGAAGAAAACTTGTACCCCATTTAAGATAGAAAACCGTAAGTTTAAAAAAGGTAAAGGGTAAAAACAAACTGAAAATTGTAAGTTTAGAAACAACCTAAACTCAAAATTCTCAGCAACCTAAACTGAAATTCTCAAATTTTAATAAAAAAACACAACCATGATCAAACCCAACCTCAAATTGCCTCAAAAACCCAAATCTACAAAAAAAAAAAAAAAAATACCAAATCTGCCAAAAAAAAAAAAAACACAAGTATAGCACCACAGTCAAGCTCATTGAGCCATCAACACTCCCACAAAACAACCAAACTACCACCTCCAACACCACCAAAACCAATGCTGCCATGAGCCACTTGTTGGCAAAACACATGTTTGTATCACATATAAAACAAATGCAACGGAAAATTAACGGATCTATTTCATTCGCAATTGATAACAAGTACTATGTAAATTTAAGAATTTAAGAATTAGAGAGTGTACCTTGGTGCGATGAAATTCAAAACCAAATATTAGAAGTACTTGGGAATACTTTTAATCTTCACTCCAATTTCACTTATGCCCAAGAAATGTGGTCTTTTGATCAGTTTATATATATGTGTTCAATGGAGAATAAAAGAGTGGCTTACACTCACATACACACAATTTTCATACATTACCATACGTTACAAAATTCTGTATGTTTCTCTCTTTATATATAACTGATTATCTAATTGGGCTAGCCTTTTGGGCCATTCCAATTGGGCTTTAATATGTGGCTTGGAGTGGGACCAAAAGGGACAAATAAGACACTAGCTCCAATGGGTTTTGGGCCTTTTTGTCAACTCTTGACAAGCCCAAAATTACCATTAATTATATTTAATACCACTATATAAATATAATTGCAATCTAAGTCTTATTAATAAATTATATCCCAAGACTTTATTACACATTCAACCCATTCATTAAAATATTCGTAGTAATACAAAGTCACAAATGTTGACTGCCACTTTGAAAATTACTACATCTTAATCCTTGAGTACCCGGTTTAATCCTTTAAGTTATTCATCATATATTTATGAAATCTAATTTCATAAATATATACTTTAGCAACTCCTCAGTGTCCTCACTAAAGTGGTTAGGCCTAACACTCTCAATAACAAATCTATTAAACTTATCTCAAGGGAATATTTTATATTACCGTTAAAAGATTATGAATTCCATCTTGAGAATATATGTTCCTTCAACATTAAATGTAGCTGCCCAACATATTGAGGTTTTGATCGTGAGTTTAAATCTCACTTTTGATATATCAAAGCAACCTACACTTCATGATCAAGTTCATTGTTCTCTCAGGATTAAGAGTTGATGTAAATAGAAGTTTGTAAAATTTATTATTCATTTGATAGTTGTTAGTAAATAATAAATCTCACAGCGGTCTAATTCAATATGTTTTAACACTTAAAACATATCAACACATCAACTAGAAGTCTCTACTTCCATGATTAAGATAAATTATCTTAGTTGATGTGTTATAGTCTTCGCAGATGAAATGCCCAATTTCATCACTGATTACGAACTAAAATTCTGAGTTTACAAAGAACTTGTGATTTATATTTTCTGTGACTAAATCACATACTATGCATCTCATGGACTATATGATAACGTCCAAATATTCATGTTACCATTATTTTAGATAATAATAAAACAACTTTATTACGTAGAACATAATGTAATACATGGCATCATATCCTAACACCACCTCCTAAAAACCCATATAGCGATGCAAAAACAAAGAAACAAAAAACAAAATTGTGAGAAGAGAAAGCTTTCAACTCATGAGATTTGTGACATTGGAGCAGTGAAGCAACGCGATCGTCAAGGTCGGCAAAGATTGAAGAATCGGCAAGCGGCGGTGGCGAAATCTGAGCGTGAATCAAAGTAGTGGCAAGCAATGGCGGCGCCATTGGTGACCACGATGCCAGCTAATGACCAACGTTTGCCGTCTCAAAGAGAGAGAGAGAGTGTTAGGACATATGTGATTCACTTGTTAGGAACATATGTTACTATTTTATGTAATTGGCTAATTCGTTGCAAAACACACTTTACTTGTATTTGGGTAGATCTAGAATGTGTTTAATACTTTAAGAAACTTTGTTTCAAGATCAAGTGTTGAAGCCATACAAGTTTGTCCAAATTTCAAGCTAAAAAGTGTTTGTCATTAAAGCTCAACCGCTAGCCATCTATCGAGCTTTAAGAGTTGTTCCAACCTCGTGGCTCAACAGCCGCTCGATAGCAGCTCGACAAATAGGCATCTGTTAAGATTTATGAAAAACAGAATTTCAAATCTGTTTTGACTCTAATCCGTGATTATGTGTTTGAGTTTTCTTTTCTCACAACCCTAGACATATAAAAGGATTATTTTAAGGACGTCAAAATGGACACAAGTTGCACAAGTGTTGAGCAAAGTTTGTTTAAGCAAATTGTGACCGAAGACAGAGTTTCGCCCTAGTTCATCATTCTTATAGAATTTGCTGTGTTTGTGCACTGTAGGGTTTTGTAACCAAGCATCTTCTTGATCTTCATCGTAGATGAACTGAAGAACTTTGTAGCCAACAACCTTCTTTAGTTGGTGATTAAAGTCGCATACTAGGATCCGCTCAATTGGTTAGTCACGTACTGGGAGCCGTGCATCAAAAGGAGAAATTGTCACTATAGAACAAGTCCAATTGGGTATTGGGGTAAGGGTTCAACTTTAGGTTGGTATAAGGTACTGGGATTCCTTTACTTGTAATCGCTTATTGTGATAATAGTGGAATTTCAGGAGTGGTGACCTTAAAATCACCTGGTGGGGTTTTTGCCATGTTGGTTTTCCTCATTCGTAAACAAATCACCGTGTCAATTTATTTTCCACTGCATACTTAGTTTAATTGGTGATTTGTTTGTGCTACCACGCGTTTGCATGTTAATTTGATTAATTAATTAAACTTGGCTAATTAATTAATTAATTCATCACAATGGGTCAATTCGTTTTTTGCCTATCAAGTGGTATCAGAGTAGGCACACTCTAATTAGGGTTAATCTTTGTTGTGTTGATCCATTGACCCCTGTTTATCATGGATAGAGGACAGTCTTTAATTATACCTCATTTATTTGAAGGCATTAACTATGCATATTGGAAAGTATGCATGAGAGCTTTCTTGTAGTCTTTAAATGAGAAAGTGTGGAAAGCTGTAGAGATTGGCTGGACCAAGCCGAAGGAAGCGCCAGCCGATTGGGATGATGCCAAGATCAAGGCAGCAAACTTCAACAGCAGGGCATTGAATGCTTTATTCAGTGTAGTCACTAATAAGGAGTTCAAGAAGATATCCTCTACTGAAACTGTGAAGGAGGCATGGACCATTCTCCAGACAACTTATGAGGGAACCAAGGCTGTCAAAGATTCAAAGGCTTACTACAAGCTTTGAAGAAATCAAGATAGAGGAGGATGAGTCATTCGATGAGTTCTATACCAAGCTAAAGGACATAGTGAACTCAGCCTTTAATCTTGGGGAAACCATTCCTGAACCCAAGATTGTGAGAAAAGTGCTCAGATCTCTATCTGAGAGATTCCATGTCAAGATTACGGCAATCGAGGAATTAAAGGATATTGACAAGATTCCTTTGACAGAGCTGGTTGGTAATTTGCAAAACTACGAGCTAGAATTATCAAGAATTGGCAAGTCGGGTAAGGGCAAGAGCATGTCATTGAAGGCCAAGAGCAATGACACTAATGAGTCTTCAGATGATGAGGATTCTAAGATGAAGTCATATATCACTAGGCAATTCAAGAATTTCATGAAGAATGCCAATGGGAAGGGCTTCGACAAGGAACGTAGGCAATCCAGTTCTTCACAGTTCAAGAGCCAAGACAAAGGGAAGAAGGATGCTAGGGATGGCGGTTAGTACACTATTCCCACAAGACCTAAGTGCTTCGGGTGTCAAAGCTTTGGTCATATGAAACAGGAGTGTCCTACATATCTCAAGAGCATTGTGAAGAGCAAGGCACTTGCTGCTACCTTGAGCGACACCGAGCTTGAGGATGATTCCGACAAGGAGGATGACAGAATCTTAAATGCCTTCATTGCCACTGTTAATCCTACTGAGGGGATTGCTGAAGACGTGGATGAAGAAGAGGACTTGGTGGAGTCTAAGTTCGAGAAGATGGATGATCAAGATGATATCCATTCAGCCTATAAGAAATTGTACAAAGTGTCTGAGAAGCATGAGAAACTTTATAGGCTGGCCACCAAGAAGCTCAATGATGTGGAACTTAATCGTGAAGAGCTTTCCACAAAGTTTGATGAAGCCAATCAGACTATTAGAGCACTGAGGTTTGAAAACAATTTCTTGGCTGAGAAGACCAAGAAGCTTGAAGCGGAACTGTTTCAAGTCATAGCTCAACTAGAGAGGACTTCAAGTGCAAAGCTTGATGAGATGTTCAGTCTTCAGAAATCTACTTCTGATCAAACAGGTTTAGGGTATGGTCTCTCTTCTTCTAATATTGCTTATACTAGTACTACTATTTTTGTTCCTCTTAGTAATAATGTTGAAATTGAGAACAATGATGTAAAAACTGACTTAGCTAGTGAGAACATAGACAAGGGTAAATCTATCTTAGGAGCACCCTCTAAGCAAGATAAGAAGGAAGCTAAAGCCTAAACAAAAGAAGCAGTATCTCTGTCATCATTGTGGAGTTACCGGTCATACTCGACCAAATTGCTATAAGTGGTTAGCCACTCAACAGAGCAATGACATGATAGCATCTAGAAGCCAGAATTAGCTTCAATCCTCTCTTGCTCCTCTTGGAGATCTCCTCAAAGCTCTCATTTTCCTTTCGAACTTGAACGGTTTCAATTCTTCTCCCTCGCCACCGGATCAAGGATTTGCTAGACGAAAAGGTTCTTCCAAGGTGTGGAAGGAAAAGGGCTCCAAGTGATTCTATCACTTTCTTTTCTCCCTTCTTGTTTTTGTTTTTGCATAACTTGTGTGTTTTGCTTTTACTTTGAGTCAGTCTAGTTTTTATGTTTTGCTTTATTTAACATGTTTTTGTTTGTTTTCAGTTTTGTTTATTTATAAAAATAAAAATAAAAATGAAAAATCAGAAAAATACAAAAACAGTGTGTGTTTTGTGTACATTGGTACTTATGTACCTTGGATGGCCATTGAAACAAAATTTTTTAAACTTTGTATCTTTTGTAGCTTATATAAGCATCTCTATGCACAACTAAGCAAGTGAGCTTTGTGGCTCTTATTTGTGATGAGTAAGATTAAGTTATCTCTTGTACTTAACACTCATATCACTCTTTTTGACGGGAAGGACTAGAAAATTCTAAGAGAAAGGCATAAATAACCATCTCACCACTATTGCCCGCCAATCATGAATGACATCTGTATGCTTCGGTATAGCAAAAGTGCAATGTCAATGACATTTGTATGCTTCAGCATAGCAAAATTGGAACGTCAAATGCTTAACATAATTGGGTATTACTTTTACTTAAAAAGAAAAATATGCAAAGAAAAATAAAAAGCAAAAAGAATAAAAATGCTTTATATATGATTGCAAGCGTGTATTCTAGGAGATGTGGGAGTTATAGGATGTACCTCGAAGGTGATAGTCCACATCAAACAGTTATGATTGTGTGTGAGTTAAAGTGATTTTTTCATATCTCAAATCGTCATAACATGTATACACTTATGCAATCTTGCGAAGTTTTTCACATATAACACGCAATATTCTTTGCTACTCTTGATACATGTGCAGGTACAATGTGATTTGGTCATCACAAGGTTTACATGTGTAAATGTATGCTCACTAAACTGTCTTGACTTATTTTTGAAATATAAAATTGGTTAGACTTGTTTAGTGTGTGTGTGTTTTTGGGATCTATGTGCTTAAAATTGTTGTTGAGAGATGATTTTGAGAGCTTAAAATGTTATTTAGATCTTTGGTTGAGTTACATGCATGATTGCATGTCATATCTGTGTTTTTCCCTTCTTGAAAAACTATTTTTAAGCAATCTCGACAGCTTCTCGACACCTGGATATCTGTCGAGCTCTTAAGTTGTTTCTTATCGCAATCTCAACACATTCTCGACAGCTGGTGGATCGATCGAGAAAGCTCCTGTCTCCTCGATAGCTTCTCGACAGCTAGTGGATCGATCGAGATTCTTGTTAGCTTTTTGTTGATTTGTCCCTCGACAGATCCTCGACAGCTGCATCTGTCGATGTTTTGATTTCTTGACACCTTTATCTGTTGAGATTTACTGAACCGCTATATATAGGTTTTGTGCGATCCAGTTCTCATTTCTCTCGATCTCTCTCTCGATAGCTTTGTCTCCTCACCTCCCAAATCACTCTCTCTCACTCCAAACCTCAATTCCAAGTGATTTTCAAGTGTTTTCAAGGTTTTTCTTTCACTTAGTAAGTTTCTTTTCTCTCCTTTACATGCATTCATGTTTTGAAACCTAGGTTTTGGGGTTTTTGAAAAATTTTGGGGGTTTTCAAAATTGATAAGTTATTGTTGAAATTTTATGATGGGTTTTTGCTTAAATGAGTTTAAAATCTCATGCATTGCATCACATTAGCATTATAATAGTATTATCATGCATTTAGATGTGTGCAAATTGTTTGTGTGCTGGTAGGATTAGATTGGGCTAAGCCCATGATGAATTTTATATTGCATGTCACATGTTCATGCATTTCCCATGCATTCGTACTCTCTTTTCAATATATTTTGATATATTTTGAACTGCTTGGGACTTTTCTAATTGTCTTTCTCTCTCCCTCTCTTTTCTATTTACGTTAGTCATGTCTATGGCACCTAAACGTAAGTTAGCTCCGACTCGGAACCCTCTTCGTTCCTGGGCATCATCTTTGTTTGATCCTACTCCTCTCATATTTAGTTCCATGATAAGGATGCCCGAAAGGACTTCTCGGAGAACTTTTCTCGACGAAGTGTTCATTCGGAACGCCGAGTCATTTTGGCGGATTTCGCCGACACTGACCTACCCGATATCATTCATAGTCGAGGTCGGGAGTCACTGTGTAACATCCTAATCACATGTCCTTCCATGCTGATCCAGGAGTTTTACTTCAACATGCATGGACTTGATTCTTTAGTACCTCTCTTTCATACTCGTGTTCGAGGTACGCGCATTGCTGTCACATCGCAACTTGTTGCGAATGTGCTCCGTGTCCCGAGGGTAAAGCATCCTGACTACCCCAATTATAAGCGTCTGAGGACTGTGTCCAAAGATGAGATGATGTCTGCTTTCTGCAGGCGCCTTTCTGATTGGGGTGATCCTCAATCTACACCATGTAAGCCCTTTGCTAAAGGTCTTAGATTCATGAACATGGTGATGAATTTTGTTTTGCACCCACTCTCTCACTATAACTCCATCACAAAGCCTTGTGCTTGATTTTTGCTTTCTTTGTTAGAGCACCTCACTATAGATTTTCCTTCACATTTTATTCTTTCTATTATTAGGTCTCGGCAGTCAGATTCAACAGCTCCTCCCTCCCGTTCGGCTCTATCTTGATCTACTCCATCCACATCCGCTCCTTCCTCTTCTACAAGCGATGTGTCACTCGGAGACACCATGGCGCAGCTTCAACGCATGGATGCTTGCCTTGATACATTCTCTACAGAGCTGTATCAGGTGAACGTTCATGTCGGCCGTATTGCACGACAGCAGGCGATCATGGGTGGCTTCGCTTCTGAGGCTTCTCCTCCACCTCCTCCAGTGGCTTCTGATTCTGAGCTGAGGATGATGATGATGATGATGATGCTTCTGATGATGGTGATGGAGATGCTAGGTCTACCGATGAGATGTCTACTTGACACTCTACCCTTTGTCACTCGTGACAAAAAGGGAGAGTAGTTTTGGATATGAGAGTAGTCATTCTTAGGGGAAGAGTTAGTATAGGACATTTTTGTTAGGGGGAGTGTTGATATTTTGAGGGATGTAGTGAGGATTACTTGTATCTTTTTCTTTTCTCTACTGTAGATACATTTATTCTTGTACATTGGGTCTTGTGACTATTATTGACATACATTGTACTTATTTTCTTTATATGTTAAAGTATGTTTCTTTCACCTACCCTTACATGTGTTGTTTCTTTTCTCTCTTTATGCACATGCTTCTTATTACTTGTATGCAATCTATTATTTCTGTTTCACACTAAGATGCCTTAATGAGTTTTGTTTAAAGTGTTTTAGAAATACAGGTTGTCAAAGTCTACTTGCCATAAACTCTCTTCTTGTAAAGTTTTTCAAGAGTTTGTGTTAGGATAGATTTTATTGTATTCAACAAGTGAATATGAGTTAAGTGATTTATGACTTCTCTCATATGTTCATTTGTTTGTTGTGGTTTTGTCACAGATTACCAAAGGGGGAGATTGTTAGGACATATGTGATTCACTTGTTAGAAACATATGTCACTATTTTATGTAATTGGCTAATCCTTTAACAAAACACACTTTACTTGTATTTGGGTAGATCTAGGATGTGTTTAATATTTCAAGAAACTTTGTTTCAAGATCAAGTGTTGAAACCATGCAAGTCTGTCCAAGTTTCAAGCTGAAAAGTGCTTGTCATTAAAGCTCGACAGCTAGCCATCTATCGAGCTTTAAGAGCTGTTCCAGCCCCATGGCTCAACAGCCACTCGACAGCAGCTCGACAAATAGGCATTTGTCGAGGTTTATGAAAAACAGAATTTCAAATCTGTTTTGACTCTAATTTGTGATTATATGTTTGAGCTTTCTTTTCTCACAACCCTAGACATATGAAAGGATTATTTTAAGGGATGTTAAAGTGGACACAAGTTGCACAAATATTTAGCAAAGTTTATTCAAGCAAATTGTGACCAGAGACAGAGTTTCGCCCTAGTTCATCATTCTTGTAGAAGTTGCTGTGTTTGTGCACCGTAGGGTTTTGTAACCAAGCATCTTCTTGATCTTCATCGTGGATGAACTGAAGAACTTTGCAGCCAACAACCTTCTCTAGTTGGTGATTGAAGTCGCATACTGGGATCCGTGCAATTGGTTAGTCACGTATTGGGAGCCATGCATCAAAAAGAGAAATTGTCACTACATAACAAGTCCAATTGGGTATTGGGGTAAGGGTTCAACTGTAGGTTGGTATAAGGTACTGAGATTCCTTTACTTGTAATCGCTTGTTGTGGTAATAGTGGAATTTCGGGAGTGGTGACCTTAAAATCACCCAGTGGGGTTTTTGCCATGTTGGTTTTCCCCATTCGTAAACAAATCACCGTGTCAATTTATTTTTGCTGCATAGTTAGTTTAATTGGTGATTTGTTTGTACTACCACGCGATTGCATGTTTATTTGATTAATTAATTAAACTTGGCTAATTAATCAATTAATTCATCACAAGGGGTCAATTCATTTTTGGCCTATCAGAGAGAGAGAGAGAGAGAGGGCGCTTTGTGAGAATGAGAGAAGGATTAAATGTTTGTAATAGACACTTAGAAATTATTTTGGCCTTGTTTGGGTAATTCGGCGGGAACTTGCATGGGCATTTAGGGTTTTATCAAATTTACAATTATAAGCCTTATAAAGTAGAAAGTATATGCTGTTTCTAAAACTCCAACTTAGCACACATGTGGTGTTTCTAGGTCTAATAAAAAATGGACACGTGTATTAAAATTTACAAGTCAACAACTCAGATTACTTAAAATAAAAAGACAAAAATACCCTCTAAATTTTCACTATTCCAGCACCCTTCCTTTTCCTCTTCTCCAAAATAACAAATTTCATCTCTCTCTCTCTCTCTCTCTCTTGCACCACCATAGCACACCGGCACCTCTATCTTCCCTCTCTCAACTCCAAACCTTAATAGCTACTACCTAGCATCACCAATCATCACCAGTTCCGACAAGACTAACCTTTGTCTCATTAGAAAATGCCCAAAATTGTCTCTCCATTGTTTCCAACCACAACACCAAAAGTTTTCTTCACTGCTTTCAACTCCTGACTTTGCAAGAAGGTTTTCTCCTCACTCTTTTTCATTTTATTTTCTGAATTTTTCTATTTACACGTGTCTTTTTTTTTTTTTTTTTTTTTTTTCAAAAAAATTGACATATACATTCTTATGTAGAAAGGAAATTTGCAATGTTTGATAAAATGCTTTAATGAGGATGGATGCACTAATAATACAGTAAAAAGATTTTTTTCTTTTTTCTTTTCAAAAAATTGTTCTTTTGGATTTGATTAAAAGTGGTTAGTATGATGTAGTTTTATAAGTAGAGAAATAAAACTTCTTTCTTTGTTTATTAGTTGATTTAATGTATTTGATGGTTGTGCTTGATTTTCAGGTATTATTTATATATTCTTTTTCAACTATTCATTTTTAAAATGGTTTCTTTTAGATTCATTTAAGTTTGCAATATGTGCAGGCTTTCTTCGATTTTTCACTATTTGTTTCATTTCTTGTAATAATTGTTTTTCATGGTGCAGGGATGGATGTGATGCTTTTGTTCCGTTGTTTTTGCTGAATGAATTGATTTTAATAAATAGTTTCTTCCTAAGAGTCTCCTCTGATGTATTCAATCTATCTTTTGTCCTTTTTTTAGTTTAAGTCTTTGGTTGAGTTATTATGGAAAATGATGATATATTGACAATTGGTATAAAGCCCATTTGAGTGTGTTTGTGTTTACGGTTGAGGACCAGCAGGTGGCTAGCAGCAATTCTTTTCTATATATACATATATAGTCATCTTTTCTTGATGTTCATTCAATACATCTTTTTTTCATGATTAAGTTCGACTAGTCATGGATTTTTCAAAAAATGCTTTTGTTGTTGTTGGGGACAATGATAAAAGGGAAAATTTTGAAAATGTAACTTTGGGTGAATGTGATGAAATTAAAACTGGAATGCAAGTGAGTTCTGAAGAAGAAGCATATAACCTTTATAATAAGTATGCTTTAAAAAGGGGATTCAACATACGAAACGCAGTTAAACGAGAGTATATGGTGGTATTAGGCAACGAGAATTTTTGTGTTCAAAACAAGGTTTTAAAGAGTTTGAAGGCCCTTCTAATGCTAAAATGTATCATAATTTAGATGTAAGAACGGGTTGTCGTGCTAGGATTCGATTTGATGTAAAAAATCATATTTGGAGTGTTACACACTTATGACACACACAATCATAAATTTGCAACTCCAGAAGAAAGATGTAACTTGAGATCGGAAAGCAAGGTGCTACCTGCTCATGGGAATATAATTAGCACAATGGTTGGTGGTACAAATAATTTAGGGTTCTTTAGGCAAGATTGTCATAATGTTGTGCAAACAAAAAGAAAAGAAATTATGGAAGCTGGTGATGAGCAAAGTATTATTAATCATTTCAAAGATAAACAGAGTGAAGATCCAATGTTTTTATATTCAATGCAAATAGACCAAGATAATAGAATTGCAAATTTCTTTTGGAGAGATGGTTGATCAAAATTAGATTATGACTCTTTTGGACATGTTGTTATATTTGACACTACTTATCGAACCAGTAAGTACAACTTAATTTGTGCACCATTTGTAGGAATCAACCATCATTGGAACAATGTTTTATTTGGTTGTGCTTTTTTAATAGATGAGACAACTCAGTCATTTATTTGGTTGTTAGAGACTTTTTGACCGCAATGGGAGCTCAACAACCAAAATTTATTTTTACAAATCAAGATCAAGACCAAGCAATGGCAAATGCTATTAATATTGTTTTCACTGAGTCTCATCATCGACTTTGTTTATGGCATGTTAATAAAAATGCTCAAAAAAACCTTGTTGGAATCTATGGAATTCTAGATTTCAATCAAAGATTTAATCATTGCATATATGGTGGTTGTTCAAAAAAAAAGGAGTTTGATTCAACTTAAAGTGAAATGATTGAGATGCATAATTTAAAGGATAATGCATAGCTTGATAGGTTATACCATATTCGAGAAAAGTGGTGCCTATATTTCAATCTAGATTTCTTTACTACAATGATGAAGTCTACCCATAGAAGTGAGAGTACAAACAGTGTTTTTCATCAAATTATGAAAACATCTATGCCGCTTATTAGAGCCTACTTTGCTTCTATGCTACATCTGGTTATGATGAAAATACCACCATTGTCTTAGCAAATGGAATACTCGTATAAATCAATATTAGAATTCCTCCAAAAAATACAATTTGAGATTTCAAGAACAAAGTGCCATGTTTATATGTTTATTTTAACCCTTTAAAAACAGACAATCCATTAGATTGATGACAAAGTACATTACAAATCATAAAAATAAAAATAAAATGGCAATACATTTGATCCAAATTAGCTAAACTTTTGGCATAATCTTTTTGTGCTCCACTCAAGACCAAAAAATACATATTGAGATTTCAAGAACAAAGTGTCATGTTTATTATGTTCAGACCAACAAAGAATGCCCTCCCCTGTTCAGACCTCCCAACTCTCTTCCTAGTGAAGCTTGGAACTTTCTTTCCCTAAAACCAACAAACTAAAAGGTAACACATTATAACCAATGGAACTTAAAAAATTTGACTTGACGAAGCCTTATCTTCTCTAGCTCTCCGGATCACACAATTCAAACCGATTGCATCCACCAAACAAATGGCTTCTTCCAATGCTTCCCAGCAGCACCAAAACCTCACTTTACACTCAGAATGGGTGTGGTAAGTGTTTGGGCTATCAACCTCTCAAGGATTTGGATATAGAGAGGTAAGAGTTGAGGAAAGCCACACAAGATTGTGTAGAGGATTATGGGTATAACAATCTCTAACTCTCAAGGGTTGTGGCTAGGGTTTTCTCTCTGAAAAGCACTCCTCTCAATATGCGGGTAATGATGGTATATATAGTGTAGGTGAAGACATAGTGGAGTAGATTTGCCAAAATAGCAAAACAGAATATTTCACGGGTATCTCGCTGGAAGGCCTTACCTGCGAAGTACTCTAAAAAACCAACTGTCATGACTCTTTGCATTCCAGTCATGTGTTGTGCACATGACTTCACTTTGCGGGAAGTCTTCTCGCAAGCTACCTGCGAAAACTCCTTTCATCTTCAATGATGTCTTGAATCTTCACACTCTCTCACACATAACCCATACAATGAAATCCCACATAAAATACAAGGTACATAAGATTGAACAAAATTACAATTAAATTTGACACGGAATTAAAGTCAACACAAAATAGTTGTAAATCACAACTTTACAATCTCCCACTTTGGCTATTCCATGACAAAACCCCTAAAATAGACTTTAGACTTAAATGTGAGTTTGGGAACAGTGGAAAAACTCACTCACACCTAGTTTAGAAGCTGTGAAGCACTTGCACGTATACACTTGTATCCTAAAACACTCGCACATAAACAAAACTTTCATTAAGCTTATGGCAAGTTGAATACAAGGTACGTATATGAGCAAGTAAAAAGCGATCAAGGTAATAAATAGGATATAAACTATGGAGCTTAACTTGATCAAACAAGAACAGTCATTAAAGAATGACTACAATGAACATTTAGCTAGTAAATGATCATCCGGACACACAATGCAATTAAGAGCAACGCAAAAATCAATTGCATGTCCAACGCACAACCAATGCAAAATACAAGAAGTATTTGCATCAAGGATACAAGATCCAACAAGGCCACAAGTTTGTAGTACTAAATATAATGCAACATAATCTAAAAGTACTTAAAAACGCTACAAAGCAAGGATACAAAAACAAAGTACTAAATATAAACTAAAAGTTTTAAACCAAAGTACTAAAAAGCTTTAAAAGAAAGCAATGTAAATAACCAAGAGTTATAAAAACTATAAAGATAAAAAAATAGACTACTAAAACACCACAAAAATAAACCAATAATGAACTGTAATGCTATGCTCCCCCTCAAACTATGCAGCTCCCCCTTCAGTCTAGCTATTTCTCCCCCAATCATTACACTCCCCCTATTATGAACCATCTCCCCCTTTTTGTCATGGAATAGCTAGTCTTCGTCTTCCTCTAGCTTCCTTTGAATTTGGTCCAATTGAGTTTGGAAAGACGTGAACTTTGTGTCAAAGCGAATGTGATGGGAGTGCATGATGGTTGCAAGTCTGGATAGCTTAGTGCTAATCTCTTGGATAGATGACATAATGTTGTCCAACTTTTCATCATAGGGATGTGAGCTAGAGCTTGAACTACCATGAGGAGCACGACTCTCTTGCTTGGCTCCTTTTTGGGTGTGACTGATGCTAGCATTAAGAGTGCAAATGTTGATTGGACTTGGCTATGTGTATAGGTACTCATCTTCCGAAGGATGCATGCCTTTAAGCTTCAAAATTTTTGAGATAAGGTGAACAAAAAGAAGGCAAGTCCTTGAAGTAGTTTGCTCAGTAGTTTTGCTTTAGATGTGGAAGATGTAAGGGCAAATATCAATCTCTTCATCATTGATCAGATCGTGAAGGAATAACGCTCGACCAAGATTCATGTACCCGGTGCTCAATAGAGGATAGAGATTGTGGAACATGATCATTGTGAGTAGCCTCAATTTGGGAGATAGGGAAGCAACACTCACTGATTTCCTAGTGGAAGAGAACTCCAAGGTGTTTCCTAAAGTTTCCCAAAGCACCTCCCCATTCGGATTCAAGTCATCATACACCGGTGGCTTTGGAAACATCAGTCGGTTGTTGCACAGGATATCAGCAAGGTAGGCAGATGTCACTGTGAAGCTCTATCCTCTAACCCAACATTTTAGCTCATCCCCTTTAGAAATGGCATTTGCATAGAACTCTTTCACCATTTTTTCATATGTATCATCAAGGTTGGTTAGAAGGTAATTCCAATCCTTCGAGGCAAACCATTTGGGGATGTTTGTCTCAAGGAGAGATGCTTGGTCAACAGCCCTTTCAACTAACAAATGAGCATCTTTGAAATAGCTCTCATAGGCTTGAAATTCAGAATATGATCTGAACTTTTCGGCATCATAAAATCCGGTCGATGATCGAGTCTTTTTTTACTTCAAGGTGAAGCTATCAACATCAATGACGAGTTCTTTTTCTTTTCTATTACTTCCTTTCACAACTGATTTCTTGAATGGAGACATCTGCAAAAAAAACAAACACAAACACAAAGATACAAGTGCAAAAACACAAAAACAAGAACACAAACTTGATTAGTACCAAGCTAGCTCATAGAAGAAACACAAAAGTCTTGAAAAGACATAAACAATGTCACACAATCATGTTGTAAGTGCTAAACATGTAATAACATATATCTAGCATGATTGAAATGCAAAAACATGACAAGTGAACAAGTGTGTGCATCAAGTGTGCATGTGGTGTGCATATGTGATGCACGTGCAAGGCATGACTAAGCACATTTGGGTCAAAGTGTGTAAAATACACAACCAATGATCAAAACATGATAAACATGTATAATCCTGGTAATCCCCAAAGTTTGGTACTCATTGGAGTCCAAAACAACACCAAAATGCCATTTGGGCATTTTATCAAACACTTGGTATGCACCAACAAAACTAACATGTAAGCAATGCATGAACATGAGTGAATCTTGCCTAAATACATGTTAAAATGCCACAAGGGGCCAACACAAACATAAACAAACCAAATGGGACAAAGCCCAATCAAGAAATTGAAATTTTTTTTTAACAAAACTTAAAGTTTCCAACCCTTTTTCAAAAGAACCCAACTCAAGCAAAACCTAGAATCTAAGGCATAATCTAAGTAAATAAAGAGAAAAGATTGAATAAACATACCTTAGATATGATTTTGAGAACATTGCACTTGAGATTTGGTTGGGTTTTTTGAGTGAAAATAGGTTTAGGGTTGAGAGAGGCTCGAGGGAGGCAAAGTGAGGGAAAATATTGTGTTTGAAAAACTATCTTAATCAGCCTTTAAAAACTGAAAACACGCATTTTTTGCGGTTTAGTTTCTCGCAAAGTTACTCGTGAAAAATGCCTCTGAAGCACAAAAATTTTTACAGGTAGCCTTTACTCGCGAAACAGTCATGAGACAGTCCTGAGAGTTTCTGTCTGGAATTTGGTGTTTTCTTTTTTTTTTCCTAACCCATTATCGCGGGAAGAGCTTACTCGCGAACTTCTCGCGAAAATGCCTCTGAAGGAGTTTTTGATAAAAAACATGAGAAAATGCAATTTGAACAAAAACTCAAAACACGAAAGCATGAAAAACACTTTCAAAAACATATAAAATACTCAAAAATCTTTTTGGGTTTGATCGACAAGTAATTGAGTATACACATCACATTTGAACATGTACAATCACACAAATGAAATAAGTAATCATTGAACAAAAGTCTTGTGTGTTGTGTGTGTGAATCAAATGTAGAAAAGTCAATTTTGAGAGTAAGCCTTTGGCTTTTTGGGCACCATACATTTCAATACAAGTTGTTTCCCCTTTTTCCTAGTCAAATACTAGTATGTGCGACGGCTTTTGCAGCTCTTTATCTCTTTTCAAGATTTGACATTTGGTTGAGCTATAAAGCAAAAACATAAATGTGTGGGAAGATATATAGGCACAAGTCTCTGCATGTATCAAAATCATCAAGACTATTGACTCATCATTCATGACAAGCTTGAAGATCGATTTACAACAATCACACATAGATGTCAAGATTTTTCCCACAAAGATAGATGTGCATACATAACAAGCTAAGCTCGTAGATGCACTACGCCATTAGTATGATGGTACTAGGCCAAACTCATATGTGATATACACAACACAAGCGACCAAACTTTTTGGAGATTTTTCAATTTTTATGGTTTTTGAATTTTTCAACACACTCAAAAACAAAACATGTAAAATAAGATCAACAAAACAAGTACAAAACAAGCTTGAAAAGAAACATGCTAAAATGAAAAAAAATAGGCGAACAACCAACCATAGTCACAACATATAGGAAGAATTGATGCATGGACATGGTCTAATGCTTATGCATATGTACCCTTCTTCACCCACATGGCACATGCGTTTGGGGTGATATCCCTAGAGGATTGGGTACTGGAGCTGTAATTTTCAAACCTTTGGTTAAAGCTTTCCAAACATGAAGTGATGGTATCTATTATCTTCATCACATCACCAAAACTGGAATCAGCTTCTCACCCTTTTGATTGCTTGGCGTTCCAATTCCCCTTTCCTTGTCCTCTTAGCCTTTGAGAATCTGCTTTCTTCAATGCGTGAAGTTTATAGCAGTTAGGTCTTGTGTGTCCTCAAACTCCACAATGGTGGTAAAAATGTTGAACTTGCGGACCTCTTTGAGACTTTGGGAGAGACTTCCCTCTAGCGTTTGGTTTGGCCACAAATGATTTTTGAGGTTTTGTCAAAACCTTTTGAGCAGTTCCATTTGGCTTCTTCTCCACCCTCACATTCTCAAAACGTGGAGTCGCTACCTTTTTTTCCTTAGCCTTAATAAACTTCATCTCCTTGGACACATTTGCACCTGAACTACTCTTTCTGGTATATCCTAAGCCGCTTTTGTCAGAAAAAGGCTTTTGATGAGCAAGCACTTCATCAAGCTTCTTGAAGGCAACCCGCTCCACTTTGGCATTAGCTTGAATCACAAGAAACTTGATCTTGGAGTAGGCCTTGATAAGTTCTTCATTCAGCGCCTCAACTTCACACTTCATTTCTTTGTACCTCACGAGTATGATCTTGTAGTCTTGTTTAGCTTTCTTCATTTTTCTGATTGCTACCCTAGCCACTCTAGCATACCCTTCGGTTTTCTCAAGGAGAGAATTATAGGATTCTTGCAATCCCTTGGTTCCTTCATCTTCATCATCGGATTCTTTCCCAATTCCCATAGACTCTACTTCCGTGTGCTCACCGAGTTCTTCCACTAGAAGGCTCAAATCTTCCAATGAGTCCACCGGTGCAATGGCCATAAATGTAGAGTAGTTTCCTTCTCCGTCACAACTTTCTTCCGAATCTGAATTAGAGCCATCTGAGTCACTAAGGGTAGTTGCAAAAACTTTACCCTTTGCTTTCAAATACGTGGGGCATTCTTTCTTCACATGTCCATTCCCTTTGCACTCAAAGCGCGTGACTATTTGAGATGGAGAAGAATCTTTTGAATCCTTCTTCTTGAAGTCTTTCTTGTCCTTCTTGAAATTTGAGAATTTGCCCCTGTTAAACGACTTCCCATCTCTCTTGAACTTTAAGAACTTACGGAAGTTCTTAGCAAGGTGCGCCACATCCTTTTCAACCTTATCCTCATCCGAGGAGTCTTGAGCTTCCAATCTCTCATTGATTGTCTTAAGAGCAAGAGATTTTCTCTTCCTTTAAGATGGTAAAGATAGCTCATAGGTTTGAAGAGAACTGGTGAGTTCTTGAATTTTAATCTCATCAAGGTCTTTGCTCTCTTCGATGGCAGTGACCTTTGCACAGAAGCTCTCTGGCAGTGATCGTAGAATTTTCCTCACAATCTTGGAGTCCTTTGTCTTTTCTCCCAAGTTGAATTTCCCAATCACCACTTCATTTAGATTTCCATAAAATGAGTCGAATGACTCGTCTTCACTCATCTGCAGCTCCTCGAAGTGTGTGGTAAGCATTTACATCTTGGTGTCCTTCACCTTTTTGGTGCCTTCATAGGTCGTCTCCAAGATTTGCCATGCCTCCTTGGCAATTGTAACATGAGAGATCCTATGAAATTCATCAGGAGAGACACCACAGAAAATAGCATTTAAAGCCTTGCTATTTGTAGGGGCAGTTTTTGCGCACAGCCATGTGTCTCCTACTGGAAGTGTGATTTTGCTAAACCCGGATTTGTTTTAGGGAGTTCAACCTGGAACTTGACATTGGGCCGCATAGACCAATGACTTCCGGTGTATCTTTAAGCCTACAAAATAGACAAAACCCAAAGTCTTAGAATCATGATATTGGTTGAAATAAATAAATAATATGCTTAGCATGATAGCTTTGATTAAATAGTTAGTTGATACGTTATTATTATGTATATTAAGTGATGTCCAATATTAGAAAATAACTAATTAGGTATCAAATGTCCAATAATGGGATGAGTCCAATAGTCCATATCCAACTACGGTTCGTGGTTCATGTTTAACATAATAAGGTATGTCTAGCAATGGTCCGTATCCAAATAAAATATGTCCAATGGTAGTTCATTTCCAAAAAATATGGGGTCCAAGGGTGGTTCATGTCCAAATAATATATGTGTAACGGTCGTAGATCGATTTATTAATATGTATGTTCATTAAGGAAGTATTAGTGAGATCATGTTCATTAAATAGTGAGATGATATTAAAATAGCTTGCATCTAGTGGTAAAATGACAATGAATAAAATATATTTGATAATATAAATTTGAAGATAAAATATAATGACTTATCTTCATATTTTGCAGCTCCAGTCGTAGCATCAGTGGACTTAGTATTTCAGCAACCTTCCTATTTGCAGCTCTAGCCGTAGCATCAGTGGGATTAACATTTCAGCAGCATGGTGAAGTGAATTCTTTCATGGTGACTTCATGTTTGAAAGGGAAAAATGGGTGCAACTGGAGGGAGAGAGAGCATGCCCAGCCGTGTGCATCGGTTGGTTAAGTTTGTCCCCTTAATCATGCACTTAAATGATTTTCCCCATGTAATGCCCTTTTAGTTTTTAGTCAAACATGAGTGAGTTCGTGCCTTTCATAAGAATAGCTTTAAGTATTAGCAATGTATGTCTTCAATGAGAATGATTTTAATATGAAGGCTTTGTGCCTTTTAAGAGAAAGGCCTTAGTATTGATGTCCATATGCCTTCCATGAGAAAGGGCTTTTGTAATGTGTTCTTGGAAGAGTATTTTGATATGTTTTGAGATGTGTAGAGATGGTGAGAAATATATATATATATATATATATATATATTGTGAGATATGGTGTTTGTAATATGTATAGGAATTACATGTAGATACTTTGTTGGACATGGATCTTGTATATGTATACTTTGTGAGACATGGAGTTTAAAGATATATGAGAAGTATGTATGGGTATTTTGTGAGGAATGTATTTGTAAAATATATGGGAGTGTAGGATAGATAATATGAAGGTTAAATATAGTGAATATATGAGATTATTTGTGTTCTGGGTTATGTTGCTTTCTAAAAAGGGAGATTTTGTATGAGAAATAAAGAATGAGATGGAGATGTGTTTTGGGCAGCAAAAATGATGAAGTTTCAGAATAATGAAGTGTGGGAAAGATGGGTAATGGATAATGGTATGTTGTAATATGTGTGTTGTGTTGTTATCTATGAAGAGGGACTTTGTAAGAGAGATGGGGAAGTAGGAAAGTGTGTATGTGGCAGCAAAAATGAGTGAAGTTTCAAAATCAGGGGGTGAGAGAGAGGGATGGATCCCTTTAATGTGTAGCTTGGTCCTCTTTATATAGAGCCAAGTATGTAACTAGATTAGAACTTAGTTGAAGGGAAAATAGCAAATAAGGAAAAGTCCTTGACAAAGTAAGCGGTCTTTCGTTTTTTAGCCAACAAAAGAAAGTTTGAGAATTTAATGCTTTTGGAGCTGCTGCTACAACTGTCAGAAGATGCCATCTGAATGATATCCTTTGCTTAGAGGAAAATATTTGGCGTTAAATTAATGTTTTGGCCAAAAAAGGTAAGATAAGCTTTATCCTATTTTTGCTACCACAGTTGGAGCCACTGCAGAAAGTGCTAGAGCTGTTACAGCTTCTGCTGGAACTGTCTGCAACTTCTACTGGAGCTGTTTGCAGCTTTTGTTGGAGCTGTTTTTGCAAAACAGCTTCTGCTGAAGCTGTTTGCAGCTTCCATTGGAGCTGTTGTTGGTATTTTTGGCTAAGTTTCTTCTTTTGGAAAATTATATGCTTAGGCCATATATAATTTTGGTAAGTAATAGACTAGTTGGTTGATTTTTGGTGAAGTTTTAGAGATGTAATTATGGTCTTTTTGTATTTTAACCAAATCTTGGAGAGTAAAGAGAGCATTTAATGCTAGATATGAGATACTAATATATATTTAGCCATGTTCTTGGAATTGATTTATATGAAAATAATAATATAATTAATATGGAATGATATAATTATATTTTAAAACTTATATTATATGATGGACATTAATTTTGTAAAGAGCATGGGGAGTTTTATCATTTTAAGTGTTATGTGATATGAGAGGCTTACCAAATGTTACCTATTGCACACTAACCCGTCAGAGTTCAGGGAATTGGGGAAGACATGCCAAGCAACATGCTTTCCTTTATCAACTTTGAACCACTGGAGTTTTGCTGAACATACTTCTTGGCCCTCCAAACCACGACTCCCAAAATTCCCCCGATGAGACTCATGAGCTTCGATCATGAGCCAAAAATGAGATGATGTGCTATGAGCTTGAACCATGGGCTTTGATGCCTTTTTTGTGTAAATATGGGCTCTTTTGGGCTTTATAAGAGATTTTCCCAAAATCCATGATAGTGTTGACGTGGTGCGAGTTACCAATGAAATGAAGCTGTGTGGTGTAAAAAATTTGTCCTCAACACTATTAGCGTTAGATGCCACAAGGGCTGCCTTATCCCATGTGGATTTAGCGGCCTCCAGCCTAGTCCATCCTATCTCGACAGCGTCCCAAACACTATCATCAATGAAACATAGAAATGCCCTCATACGAACTTTCCAAAATTCATAATTGCTCCCATCAAAGTATGGAGGAGCATTAAGTGATTGAGATCAATCCATCTAAAAAAGGTTCTAGGATCACACTTAAGCAATGAAACCACAACAAGTGCACCCACTCTGATACCAATTAACTTGACGAAGCCTTGTCATCTCTAACTCTCCAGATCATGCAATTCAGCCTGATTGCATCCACCAAACAAATGTCTTCTTCCAACGCTTCTCAGCAGCACCAAAACCTCACTTTACACTCAAAATGGGTGTGGTAAGTGTTTGGGCTATCAACCTTTCAAGGATTTGGATATATAGAGGTAGGAATTGAGGAAAACTACACAAGATTGTGTAGAGGATTGTGGGAATGACAATCTCTAACTCTCAAAGGTTATGGTTAGGGTTTTCTCTCTGAAAAGCACTCCTCTCAATATATGAGTAATGATGGTATTTATAGTGTAGGTGAAAACATAGTGGAGCAAATATGCCAAAATAGCAAAACAGAATGTTTCGTAGGTATTTCGCGGGAATGAATTACCCGCGAAATACTCGCAAAAACCAGCTATCATGACTCTTTGCATTCCAGTCATATGTTGTGCACATGGCTTCACTTCGCGGGAAGTCTTCTTGCGAACTACCCGCGAAAACTCCTTTGATCTTCAATGATGTCTTGAGTCTTCATACTCTCTCTCACACACAACTCATACAATGAAATCCCACATAAAATATAGGGTACATAAGATTGAACAAAATTAAAATCAAATTTGACACGAAATTAAAACCAACACAAAATAGTTGTAAATCATAACTTTACAAAATTGAACTCAAATAACTATTTAACTATGTAACTGAACATCAAGCTCATTGCTCTAGTTTAAAAAAGATAAACATATATTTCTATAGTACCAAGAACTTAGCAAACCTCAAAACCCAAGTGATGACTAAGCAATAAAAATTCTCATTCTTGTTGCACATATTATTTCTCTTATGGAACTCAAATAATTCGAGACTGCATCACATCATTTCTCTAACTATCCAATAGAGTAGAATGAGTACCATGGACGAGAAGGGAGAAAAATCATTAAAACCATCCAAGGAAACATAACAGCAGTTCTCTAACATGGTTCAAACATAAAAATATATAAGACATGTACTAATCAAACATCTTGATCATATCAAGAAAATTATAATGTATACCACCCACATACCATTAGCATACAAATCTGCATAAAGGTACCCCCATGCTTGTCATGGACAATGGCAAAATATACTACCATCAACATTTAGCACTTACAACAGTGTAAAGTACTAAAGAAAAATAAAAGTGCCTTATTTTACTGGTATTGTCAAGAGTGAGACAAATATGGTGGCAATATATATATTTTTTTCTCTATTGTTGTATGTTTAATTCTTTTGGCATTATATTTATAAAAAAACAAAAAAAAAATACTTAAAGGATTATATGTTAGACCAAAAAAACTGTAAAATTAAGTTATGGTGAGATGGTCTTTATTGCATGCAATTACAATGTTTATTGCTAAATGATGGAACAAAATTTTCAGGAGGATGTTAATTACGACCCCATTGATTAGTAAACAAAAGACTTAAACAATTGGAACGATTCGTTAGTCTTAAGATCAGACAAATAAAGTCAATTTTTACTAAACATAACAGTAGCACCTATATTCAAGTAACAAAGTACACTGCTAGCAATATATGATCTTACTTCAGCTTGGTGACCAGCATGAGTATAGTATCGTACATTAGCTACAAGGAATCATCAATATTAATCTAAGCAGCCCAATCCCAGGTAAAATTTATATAAATTGATAATAAAATAAGATACAAACTAAAACAAGGAATAATAGCTATTAAACCCCAAACTCACAACATGAATTAGCTGCAAGGAACCATCAAAATTAATCTAGGCAGCCCAATCCCATGAAATTTTATAGACATTGATAATAACATAGGGATACAATTCCAAACCCCAACCCCAAGTTCCCATTAGACCTGTCTTTTCCCTAAACAAAAACACCCAAATCTCACCCCCCCATAACAGACCTGCAAATCCAAATTCATCATTATAACGATCTTGCAACATCAGATAAAACCAATTCAGGTAATATTTGGTTATAAAGATAAGACAGATTATGGTGCCAAAGGTCGGTCTTTTGGAACTAGTTACGTTCGGCAGCATAGCTCCGATGATGATGCTAGGCAATGGGCAGTGGCTATGGAGGTTTGGAGGAGAGAGGGTGGTGCGAGAGAGAGCAGAGATATAGAGAAAATTTTGATTTTCAAAAAAAGGAAAGCACGTATTGGTTTGATGGCAGGGCTTTGAAAATTTAGAGGGTATTTTTGTTTTTTTATTTTAAGTAACCTGAGTTGCTAACTTGTAATTTTTAATACATGTGTCCATTTTTTATTGGACCTAGAAACACCACATATGTGCTGAGTTGGAGTTTCAGAAACAGCATATACTTTCTCCTTATAAAGATTATAATTACGTCATTTTCTTTTCAAAATTCAAATGCAAGTGGAGTAAAAAAAGGAAAAACTTTGTGCAACTTATTATTAGTTTTCTCCAATATTTCAATAAGATTTAGTACCCATTTGGATACTGATGATTTGCTCCAGCGTCTACATTTTGGCTTTTTTTTTTTTTTTTTTTTTGAGAAGCGCGTTTCAACAACTATTCTGCTTTTCCAGTGGGTCCCGTACACTGTTCTCCAGACTCACAAATCTCTTTTTTCAACAAAATTTTCATTAAAAATGGGTCCCACAGTACTATTCATACATTTAAAAATTATTTTGCTATAGTGTTTTCAGTTTTCAGCAAAATAAGCAGTATCTAAACACACACTTAGCTTAACTAATTGGCATCCCAATTTTCAATAGAGACATTCAAGATTCAAATCCCCCACTCTCAATGATCGATGTATTAAAATAAATTTAAATAAAGTTTCTTGTAAAAAATGGTAATCTTTGGTTATTTTATTGAAAAAAAATAGAAAGACACTAAGTATAGTATAGTGATTTGAACATACTATATATGTGTTTACAAATTGAAAATTGCATGATATAGTGGCTCATATAAATAGGCATATTTCATGCCTACTAAAAAAATGCAAATATCCTTCAATTTTTTTTTTTTTTTTACATTCTTGATTTTATGTTACTAAATTTATTTATTTATTTTGCTTTTTGTTGGACATTGTTTCAATTGTTGCAAAAACAACTAAATTTGAGTGAGAATACCACATTTCAAATCAATTGTTCCTCATTAAAAAAAAAAATCAATTGTTTCTCATATAAATCTTAGAAAAATTATATTAAAATTTCATTATGCTTAAAATAATTAATATAACAAAACAAACATATTTATTCTATTAGTTATCTTTCTAATTACTAGAATAAATACTACAATGTTAGTTCCCCCCGCGCGCGCGCACACACACACACACATATATAATTCTTTTTTTTTTATGGTTTTTGTGTAAATTTTTGTCATAGCAACTAAACACAAGGAAGAATGTCATATTCTAACTCTATTATTATTATTCCAACTAAAATTATTTCTTATATAGTGTTTATAAAAATGATCATATAAATCCATTTAATATAATAATTAATGTACAACTATAGATAATTAATATATGCATTTACTCTTTGGCTAATTCAATGAACTAATACTTTAACATAAATGCAAACTTTGTTGAAAATGGAAGCCTAAATAAAGAGAATTTCAGGGAAAGTACAACATGACATAACCACATTCTCTCCAACATGAGATCTCTACTTTATTGTTGACATATGGCAAAAAAATATTGACATGTACCAATAATTGTCTGCTATGTGACGTTATCTTTCCAACATTATATATGTTATTGTTTTATACATTGTCAAAAGGACATGTGTCACGATTGTGTGTATCCTCCAATTTAAGGATCCAACTTTAAAATATATTATAAATACTAGTTATTGGCCCGTGCTTCACACAAATTTTTTAATTTATAAATATTTATAAGTAGACTCGTTATAAAAGAAGTATTCTTCATTTAAAAGAAAATATATTATTATTATTATTATTATTATTATTATTATTATTATTATTATTATTATATAAACGTTTTTTATTATATTATGTTGTCCTCTTTCAATTTGTGACTAAATTTGATTCCTTTATTTATTTATTTTTTCCCCCATTTGAAAGCATAAATTGCTAATAATAGAATGAGAAAACCAATTGAGCAATTCTCAATTAACCCTTCAAAAGCAAAATTTACATACCGATAGTTGTTTACATTAATGTCATCAAATTTTCTATTTAAGTAGGAAAAAAAAAACAAACAAACAAACAAAAGTACTTGGAAACTTATCTATTGAGAACATCAACAAACAATAGAGCTTCATCAGCATTAAAAGAAGTAAAATCCCACAGTTTCCATGTCTCTCTCTATTACCTGACTTTAGGATTTGTTTAATTTCTCGGTGAATTTCTATATATGAAGAACATCATCAACAAAAACCTTGAGATTAACTACTTTCTATTTATTTTCTTCATCAAATAAAATAGAAAAATAACTTAAAAAATGAAAGAAAGATTGATAGAATGCAGAGAAAATATTAAATGACTTTAAAAAGTAAAAAAGCAAAATTGACAAAAGATATAAGTTGTCATACCTTTGTGAGAATACTTTTGTTGCAATTAAAATTATAATGTAGTTTGTTATATATAGTGCAATTATCATTTATTGAGATATATATATATATATATATATATATATGTATGTATGTATGTATGTATATAGGAGATGAGTAGCTATAAGTTACACAAATGTAAGAAATCGAAGAGTTATGAATTACAAATGATGATATAATAACCCACTAACTCTATTTGTTGTTGTTGTGAAATTTTAAAGTACTCGAAAGTGTACAAACCGTACCGAAGTATAGTTTGACAAAAACAAGGTCGAACCCACAGGGACTAGTATGAACGTAGGAAATTTAATCAAACCTTAACCAAATTAATCATAATCTAGTGTAATAAAAATTTGTTGTTTTGAAATTAAATAAAATGAGCAAATAATTAAATAAAGTAAAGATATGATATAAAGCAGTAAAATGATGTAAACAATCAAGAGAAAAGAGTTAAGGTTTTGGAATCCACCTTATTAATTCATATCAGCATACATTTATGATTATTAATTTTTCCCAACTACTGCATGATAATCTAAAAATCAATCTTGCTATCATGGAAAATATCATCATTAAAATATCTATTTAAAAATCTAAAGCATGCTCTTCTTCGCTCCCCATTAACGTGTATTAGGATATGGGCCCACCTTATTTACTTGTATAATACACTTAGTTGTACTGCACACTCTACCTCCTATATAAAGGCACTCGTGTATATTCTATTACTGGTGAAATACAATACACTTATTCAATATTCCTAACATGGTATCAGAGCCACTACTCTAATTTTCTTGTGTCTTACAGTCTTGTCTTTGTCGGTATTTTCTGCTGCTTCAACTTCTGTGGTCAGTAAGCCCTTTCAGTGCCCTCTCCCGACTGCTCTGCTGCCATCAAAGGTCTTCAAGGTTGAATCTTTGCCGCCAAAAGCTCCTCCTCCGCCGCTAAGACCACTGCCATCATCGGATCTGTCACTTCTGGCCTCCGATTAGGACATAAGACATATCATCGTGTAGCTTTTCAATCACTCTACACAATGCTACCAGGAAAATCCTCATCTGACCAGCCACGCGCCGATCAAAGTTTCGGCCAAATTTTCCACTTGCTTCATGTGCCACCAGGGTTGCTCCGATCTTATTGCCTCCGCCACCATCGGACTCGTCTTTCTCCGATCTACATATTCGAAAAAGAATTGGCTTCATCAGATAGCTCACGCGCTCCCACGCACCGCCGGTATACGCTGCACCAATTTCACACACCATCTCTGCTGTCTCTCACGTGCAATGCGTCACACGTGTGAAACAGCTTTGCCACGTCAGCCCTAGTTGACGTCAGCGTCTTGCCATCTAATGACGTCATCTCCCAATTAGCCTGCTGACGTCATTCGTTGACTTGACAGCGTTGACTGTTGACTTCTAGAGTTGACTTTGACCATGGTTAACTGTTGACTTTTTTGTCAGAGTTGACTTTTGCAATTCAGGTGCTCCTTACCCAGATTTTCGCGTAGATTTCATTTTTGTAGTCCATTTTTGAAAATTTTTCTTCTAAATGGAGAATAAGGACAGGTCTTCTTCTTATTGCAATAACTGTTGCGACAATCCAACAAACGTTTTTGCAATTTTTGCAAACGTTTTGGCCACAATATTGAGATTTGCTATCAACACAACAAATCAACTATTTCCATTTCTACTACTACAGTTGCTAACACTAAGAGTGTCCAACCCATGGCTCCCGTCTCTGCACAATCTCAGTCTTCTGGATCCACTTTCACCATTTCCAGAGATGACCTTATAAATATCATCACTAATGTCATTCGTATGGTTGGTAATGCATCTTATTCCTCTTCTCTCTCAGCTTTATCTGGTATGTCTCCTACCTCTTGTCTTATGGATTCTGCTTGTTGCAATCACATACACCTCACTCGTCCTTATTTTATGAACTTAATCTTGCACCACATCCTCTTAATATTCGCACAGTAAATGGTTCCACAATGTCTGGTCATAATATAGGTTCCGTTTTGACCACCAACCTCTCGATTCCTGGGGTCGTTAATGTTCCTGACCTTTCTTACAATTTATTTTCTGTGGGACAATTAGCTGAGTTGGGTTATCGCATTATCTTTGATTATTCTGAGTGTATTGTGCAGGATCTGAGGTCGGGATAGGAGCTTGGAACCGGCCCCAGAGTTGGGCGTATGTTTCCCGTGGACAACCTTCATCTTCCACTTGTTGCTCCTGTTTCTATTGTTGTAGCTGCTGCAGTTTCTTCTACTCCTTCCCTTGCACTTTGGCATGCTTGACTTGGTCACACATCTTCCTCTCGGGTACAACAATTGGCTTCTAGAGGTTTGTTAGGTTCAATGTCTACATAAAATTTTGATTGTGTTTCATGTCGGTTAGGAAAACAACCAGCTTTGCCTTTCAATACTAGTGAATCAATATCCATTGATATCTTTGACCTTAGCCATTTTGATGTTTGGGGGCCTTGGTGGGTCTAGATATTTTGTTGTCTTTGTTGATGATTACTCTCGCTATAGCTGGATTTTTAATATGAAACATCGTTATGAATTATTGCAAGTATATTCTAATTTTGCAAAAATGTTTAAAACCCAATTTTCCAAACGTATCAAAATTTTTCAATCTGATAATGCTCTTAAGTACACTCAATATGTTTTCCAAGCTGTTTTGCATTCCTATGGCACTATTCATCAACTAACTTGTCCTGGTACCTCTCAGCAAAATGGTAGAGCCGAACGAAAATTTCGTCATATTCTTGACACTATTCGTGCTCTCCTTCTCTCTGCCAAAGTTCCTGCTCCTTAATGGGGCGAAGCTGTTCTTCACATTGTTCATGCTATTAATCGCATTCTAAGTCCTGTTATCCAAAATCAAACTCCATATGAGCGCCTTTTTGGGTTATGACAAAACTCAAAAATGGTATCAGTGTTATGATCCTGTCTCTCATCGTCTTTGTATCTCCTACAATGTTGTATTTTGGGAACATCGCTCCTTTGTCGAGCTCTCTCACTTCCATGCCTCCCTTTCTTCCTCCTCTATTTTAGATCTTTTTCCAAATGAGGCACATATTCCTTCTGTAGCTACTCTTGATCCTCCTATAGTTGCTCCTGATTCTCCTATAGACTTCTTTGTCCAACCACCAGAAACCTTTGATCCCTTTCCTAGTTCACCCTTTAATGAACAAGTGGAAGATGCATAGGTTGAAGACGAGCTACCCAACCCTGAGCTTGGGTCCCCTGCTCCTACTTCGCCTGAAGATCTTGCACAAGACATTCCACCTCGTCACTCAACTTGGGTAAGATCCATTCCTACACATTTACTTGATTATCATTTTTACACTGCCCTTGCTACACTACACGAGCCTCACACCTATCGTGAGGATTCCACTGACTCTTTATGGTAGATTGCAATGAAAGATGAACTTAATGCATTATCTAAAAACCATACTTGGGATTTGGTGACTCTCCCCCCTAGGAAATCTGTGGTTGGTTGTAAGTGGATTTACAAGATTAAGACTCGCTCTGATGGGTCCATTAAGCGCTACAAAGCTCGTCTTGATACAAAATGTTTTACACAGGAGTATGGGATTGATTATGAAGAGAACTTTGCTCCGGTTGCTCGTGTCTCATCTATTCGTGCTCTCTTAGCTTTTACTACTGCTAGTAAATGAGACCTTTTTCAGATGGATGTAAAAAATGTATTCCATAATGGGGATTTAAGTGAAGAAGTTTATATGCAACCTTCTCCTGGTCTCTCTATTGAATCAAACAAGGTTTGTCACCTTCGACGTGCACTTTATGGCCTTAAACAAGCTCCACGAGCTTGGTTTGCCAAATTTAGCTCTACCATCTCTCGCTTGGGTTACATGGCCAGTCATTATGATTCTACCTTATTTCTTCGTTGCACTGGCAAAGGCACTATTTTACTTCTCTTGTATGTGGATGATATGATCATAACTGGTGATGACCTCAGTGGCATTCAAGAACTCAAGAATTTTCTCAGTCATCAGTTTGAGATGAAAGATCTTGGACATCTTAGCTACTTTTTGGGTCTTGAAATCACTCATTCTACAGATGGACTTTATATTACTCAAGCCAAGTATGCCTTTAAACTCTTGTCTCGAGCTAGACTCACCGATAGCAAGACTGTTGACACTCCAGTTAAGCTTAATGCACATCTGACTCCATCAAGGGGGAAACCATTTTCTAATCCCTCTCATTACAGATGCTTGGTTGGCAGCCTAGTTTATCTCACTGTCACTCGTCCAGACATTTTCTATGCTGTTTGCTAAGTGAGCCAGTATCTATCTGCTCCACGATCAACTCACTATGCTGCTGTTCTGCACATTCTTCGATACCTAAAGGGCACTCTCTTCCATGATCTTTTCTACTCTGCTCAGTCTCCTCTTTTTCTCCATGCATTTTCTGATGCTGATTGGGCAAGAGATCCCACTGATCGTAGGTCCACCACTGGTTATTGCTTTCTTCTTGGTTCTTCTTTGATTTCTTGGTGAAGCAAGAAACAAACTCATGTGGCTTACTCCAGTACTGAAGCAGAATATCGTGCCCTTGTTGATACCACATCTGAGCTCCTTTGGCTACGATGGCCTCTCAAAGACTTAGGTGTATCTACATCCTCTGCTACTTCTCTTTATTGCGACAACCAGAGTGCCATTCATATTGCTCACAATGATGTCTTCCATGAAGGACTAAACACATTGAGATCGATTGTCATTTTATCCGTTATCATCTTGTCCATGGTGCTCTCAAGCTGATCTCAGTCTCCTCTAAAGATCAACTTGCAAATATCTTTACCAAGTCACATCCTAAGGGACGTCTTTGTACTTTGGTTGACAACCTCAAGTTCGTCTCACATCCACCTTAAGTTTGAGGTGGGCTGTTAACGTGTATTAGGGTATGTGGGCTTTTAGGCCCACCTTGTTTACTTATATAGCACACTTACTTGTTCTGCACACTCTGCCTCCTATATAAAGGCCCTCATGTATATTCTATTACTGGTGAAATACAATACACTTATTCAGTATTTCTAACACTCCCAATGTATAAAATCAAATCATCAATTGTATAATTAGCCAAACAAATCACATAAAATATCCAATTTTAAAATCAAACAATCATAAACCAAGCATTCAATTAATTAAGATAAATCTTAAATCATGAGAAAAACATGATTGAACTCATATCTAAAATATTATCTTAGTCAATTGAGATGAAGTAAGAACAATTCAAATTATTAAAGACCAACTACTATTGAAAAAAATTAAATCACATAAATAGTACTGATAATCTTTAACAATGTTTCATTCTCAACCCTAATTTAAAATTTAGGGGTAATTACACATAACCCACCCGTGGTTTGGACGAAAATCACTATGCCTACCCGTGGTTTGAAAAGTATCACTTAACTCACCTGTGGTATGTTCCGTTTGTTTTTCGTAACTCACCTCTGTTAAAATCAGGGGTAAATAGGTATTTTTGCTCAAATTTTATGTCTTTCTCCTCCCAAAACAAAAAATAAAGCAAAAATGCAAGAGAAACAAGTTCAAAAGGTAGTATTTGTCTCTCTCTCCATTCACACAAATTTTGAACATGAAGAAAATATCCAAAAAAATAAAAAACCTAAGCCCCATTTCCTTGACTACAATTGATTATTGACTTCAAATACTCATCCATTAAAGACAATTGACGAACAAATTCTTGAAAATTAATAATTTTCTAGCATGAAGGATCAAGGCTTGCTCTATCCCATGACTTGCACACAAGAGGAATGTCATATAAAAGTGACTCTGTGCCCACTCTTGTAAAAATATTCACCAAACAATCCTTTTCCAAATCCTCCCATTTTTTTACAGCCATCTATAATATTAATTTTTCAATACAAATACAGAAATATAAAAAAAAGACCCATGAATGAGATAGCATAGTGTAGAGATTGTACCTGTTAAACCAAGAACTGTGTGAGAGGGGCTATACTGAAACGGAAGAGTAAATTTTATTTTTATTTTTTTGAGAGTAAACAAGATCAAAGAGTGGTTTTCAAGGTATATGTGGTGGGAGAACACGTTAAATGCGTGAAGAAGAGATTGTTGCAGGAGGGAAATTGTGTGGCAGTGGATGAAGGTTTGTTGTTGTTTTCGCAGATATTGAATTTGGTTGCGAAAAAATGAAGGGAAGGGATGGTCCTCTGAAATGGATAAGCTTGTGGAGGAGGTGGAAATGCCGCCTTTGGAGTTTGTGATGGAGTTAGCCAAAGGGTTGAGGGAGGCAATGGGGCTTAGGCTTTTTATTTTTTTGGGTATGTTCTACATGTTCTTCATGTTCAAAATTTGTGTGAATGGAGAGAGAGACAAATACCACTTTTTGATCTTGTTTCTCTTGCATTTTTGCTCTATTTTTTGTTTTGAGATGAAAGAGACATAAAATTTGAGCAAAAATACCGATTTACCCCTGATTTTAACAGAGGTGAGTTACGAAAAACAAATGGAACATACCACAGGTGGGTTAAGTGATACTTTTCAAACCACGGGTAAGCAAAGTGATTTTCGCCCAAACCACAGGTAGGTTATGTATAATTACCCCTAAAATTTAACTATTCATAATAATTGAAAGACAGCGTAAAAATAAAATGATAAACATTAAACTAGACCTATAAAATAGAATTAAAATGAAAGAGAGAAGTCACTGTACTAAAGAAAAGCCATAAAAGAAACCACATGGGATCTGCCTCTTACTCCAATTTTTTTTGTTTTGCGTTTCAACCCTAGTACTCCTTTCTATATTTTTCTGTTTACTCTTCTATTTATAATAGTACACACACCACCTGACACAAAACTTTTATTTTCACAGGGTGGCCCAATTGTCTCTCTTATTTGTGTTTCGGTGGAGTAAGAAGGAAGGCCGACATCGTATATAAAATTCTGACCTCAAGCCCACCTATACATCTCTTGCTCACCAAAGCACTTCTATTAATTATGTTTTATTCATTTTTCTTTTGCTTTCTACACTTCACGCCTGGATCTTTTCATCTTTCTTTAATTTTCTTTGATTTATCTTTTCTTCACATATGCCTGGGTGGGATCTCTCAAATAGCATAAAAGTGAGGTTAAATATGCAAATATAATAGTACTTTACTATATATATATATATATATATATATATAGATGAGTTCAAGTTACACTTGGTGTAACTCTTATAGAGTTACACATTTTCTGTACCGTAGATTTCTAATAGATCCAACGGTTGAAAAAATAGCATTAAATGATTATTTCTTTCCACTTATTTACCTAATTAATAATAGCTTTTCTCTATCCTCATTTATTACTTTCCATAGATCTCATTGGATTTTGTTTAATGGTGTCCCTTTCTTCCTAAAATTTCTGTTGTTAGACAACGTTTCTTCTATGGTGGAAAATGCAGGTCAATGGAAAAAGTTTTCTGAGTTCAACCAAGAACAAGTTTAATACAGCAAAATGAAAACGTTTTTTAGAATGTCACATATTCAACTAATCATCACTTAAAAACTCTCTTCTTGCATTACATAAGTTGTCAAAATCCCATAGATATTAGATATGACAAAGCGACCGCCAACCTTAGATATTGGATTTTGTTTAATGGTTTCCCTTTCTTCCTAAAATTTCTGTTGTTAGACAACGTTTCTTCTTCTTTGTTAGACTTGTTTTGTGTTTCAAATGATTTTGAGGTTTCAGTTTTCCTAATCTCCTAATTCACACTCTCTTAAAAAAATGATAGAAAACTTTATGGATAGAAAAAACCTACAGTACAAAAAATGTGTAAACTCTTATGGAGTTACACCAGCTATAACTTGAACCTCTCTCTCTCTCTCTCTCTCTCTCTTTATATATATATATAGGTTGTATTCAAGTTATACCTGGTGTAACTCTAAGCAATGTTACACTACTCAATATTTTTTAATGAAATGCGAATTTTGACTAATCTACCGTTAGATTACATTATCTTTGTATATTCTCCATGCTTGCAAAATTTCAAGGTGATCAAATATTAATAGTTATGTCATCAATTAATTATTTAAATTCAAGTTTTTATAGTTTAAAATAATGCATAAAAGATAAGCTTATGGATTGAACCATTATATCCAATTGGCATAAAAATTAGCATGCATGTTAAAAACATATAGAACATATAATTCAACGGTTAGATTTTCAAAATATGAATTTTATAACAAGTTATTAGGTGGTGTAACATTACTTAGAGAAACATCAGGTGTAACTTGAATCCAACCCTATATATATTCTCATCTTTCAATGGGTATGTAATTTTTTTTCCTCCTTTTTTTTTATAAATATTTTCTTTTGTTTATTTTCTTTTATAAATAAATAAAAAATCTAATGATATAAATGAAATAATTTTCACAACAATTAAATTGACAAATTTTTCCTATCACTAACCATTTGCAAAGTGGAGTCATGCCTAGAGGTATAAATTTAACTTATATTGTCCTTATCCTTAAAATTAAGAACCCTGAGAAAGTGTCAAATTTTAGGCCTATCGGACTTATTAATGTGATATATAAAACCACATTTAAGGTGCTGTTGAATTGTGTGAAGTTGATCATTAGTCAAGTCATTTCAAAAAATCAAAGTTTTTTTGTGGCTGATAGACTCATAACTAATCATGTGCTTATGGTGTATGAGAAAATGCATTATCTGAATTGAAAGAGAAGGGGAAAGAAAGGGACGATGATTCTAAAATTGGATATGAGTAAGCAATACGACCGAGTGGAGTGGTCTTTTTTAAGGAGTGTAATGGAAAAAATGGTTTTTGTTGATTGGTGGATATCTTTGGTGATGGATTGTGTGATTACAACAAATTACTCAGTCCTTCTTAATCGTGCTCCAAGGGATTTTATTGTTCCTTCGAGAAGAATTAGGCAAGGTGATCATCTCTCCCTTTATTTATTTTTGCTTTGTACTAAATGTTTTTCTATTCTCTTAAAATAGTCTAAATGGGTTCATCAGATTTAAGGTGTATCTATTATCCAAAATTCTTCCAATAGTACTCATCTACTTTTTGCTTATGACAACCTTATGTTCGGGCATGCTTCACCTGAAAATTGTCAAGCCTTAATGCAAATTGTTCAAATATATGAAGCAACTTTTGGTTAGAGATTGAAGTAGGATAAGTCATCTATTTTCTTCAGTAAGAATACCAGGCCTTAAGTTCACGAGGCAATCATAAGCGCTGAGGAAGTGAATTGTTATGAAAAGTATTTGGATCTTCCTACTCTATTAGGTAGATAAAAAATTCTACTTTTGAAGGCCTTCGTGATAAATTCTAGAAGAAATTACAGGGTTGGAAAGAGAAATTCATGTTAGGAGCAGGGAAGGAAATTCTCATTAAGGTAGTAGCCCAATCCATTCTGACCTATTCCGAGAGCTGCTTCTTACTCCCGCATCGTCTTTGTAATGATTTGGATTCGATGTGTGCCAAGTTTTGGCGGCGTAGAAAACAAGATGAGAGGAAAATACATTCTAATGTTACAACTCACAACAAATTTATGAATAGGTTTTGATGAAGAGTGAATTCGTCAGTTGAACTCCTTGTCAACGTAGATGGATGATTAGGAATCAGCAGTTATGGAATCCTACAAAAATAGTAAATACACTTGGAGTAGACTTGTGTGGTGTGCGCCAAGGAGTTTTCGACGGGTTAGTCAGAAAGATGAAAACTTGATTATGCAGAGAATCAGGCCTTGTTTGGATGGTGTGTTACCTATCACTCATTATTCATCACCCATCACTCATCACTCATCACCCTATAACTCATTTCTTATCACTTAAAAATTTCCAAGATACACCCTAGCTATGTTTGGCACTACAACACGATTGAGTTTACCTTTCCAAAACTCAAAAAACTCATCTTTATGTGGGACCCACAGACTGAGCATTGTGTCTACCCACCAAACGGCTACCCGCATGCCCCTTCAGCCCAGACCCATTTTAACTCTCATTTCCTTTAGCCCCCAAAAGCTCCTAAAACCCATGCCGAACCAGATCATCTCCTCCATCCTCACCTAGCGGCGCCGAAGCCATAACTTCTTCCTCAATCCTCATCCCTGAAACTGAACCTACCAAGTAGTTCTAGACCTCCTTCGTCCATCCTCAACCTTGAAATCGAACCCAAAAAAGAACCTTTTGGTGCTTTGCTCCTCGATTAGATCAGTGGTGGTTGACAAGAAGAAGTGGAATCGGACAGCATGAGCTCACTGCATCGACTGGTGGAGCATTAGCACATGTTGTGCCTGCCATGAAAAGCTTTGTTCCCTACGAGATTCTGATAACTTTCGCCATCCCTTCCAACTGCGACGTTTTTGGCTCGTAGAAAAATTATCGCTATCCAAGGTATGAATTTTAATTCTTCTTTTTAAAAAAATTAGGAAAAAAAAAAAAAACTTGGATATTTTTTGTGGGTATGTCATTGTATTCAATAAAGATCACAATTTTGCTGTTATTGTTTATGTGTCTGTGTTGATTGCAGAAATGAGAAATGGATAATAGTATAATTGGTTTTTCTTTTTTTCTTTTTCTTTTTTTCTTTTCAGATGTGGTATTGGTTTCAAATTTTAAGGATTTGGTTGGGATTTTATGTGGGATGGGAGTCATGGCTTGAGCAGTCTCGCTCAGCTGGAGAAGACCGGAGTGGGAGGTGGGTAAAGGAATGGGTAAAGGAATGGAGAAAAGGAAAGTGAAGTAAATGGTCTTAGTCTGAAAATAATGTCGTTGGTGTGGGAGTAAAGGTAGAGAGTGTGATGAGACAACACTCTGAGTGTGGGGCCCAGTATGCGAAGAAAATTACCAAATTGCCATCATAACTCTGTTTTTATAACTCAAAAACAACAATTTTTTTTTTCCAAATTCATTAACTCATAACTCAAATTTGTGAGATATGAGTGATGGAAACAAAAAATAGAAACTCATCCAAACAAGGGCTTGTTGTGTGGGACCCACATATTTTGAGTTATGAGTGATGAAAATAGAGTGATGAGTTATTGCAAGAGAATAAATTCAGTCTGGATGTGGCCTAAAAGGCCACTATTACGCCCTCCAATAATGATGTGACATGTCATATTTTTGCAAATAAAAGAGTAAGCACTTCCACACTAAATCAAATCCTCTTCAATACAGAAAACCAAATCCACACTTCTTCCCTAAATAGAGATACTACCGAGAATCTCCAGTTATGGCCATCGGAGGTGGAGGACAATTAGCGGTGGAGGAAGTGGACCACAAAGGAGCCTTCAGGGGTGCCGCCGACAACCCTTCAAACCCAAGGTGGACGCTGCCTAAGACAATATCGATCTCTCAATCCGTAAGAATAGAAACCATCAATCTTTCCGTGGTGCAATTTCACCACCAATTACATGAAAAAAAATTTGGAAAGAACGAAACCCACGAAACCAAATCTAAAAAAAATATAAAAAAAGCTACTCCAGCAATAAGATTTTAAAAAAATCTTTTATTTTTGAGTTGGGTTTTTATCTGGGTTGGCAACACAGGGAGTGGTTGTTGAAGTGAGCTTATATGGGTTGGTGTTATGGTGCCATTTGGTTGTTGAAGTGGGCTCATGTGAATCAGAGAGAAAGGGAGCTAGTGAGAGAGAGAAGTGAGTTTCTAAGCTGCTAACAGTGGTTGCGGGTGGTGGGAGTCATGGAGCTTGGCCAGCAACTGGAGATGAGGAAGCTTGAGAAGATCGGCTATGGGCTAGTCTGATTAGAGAGAGAGAGCTGAAGTTGCCTTGTTGGTGAGCCTTGCAAAAATACAACGTGGCACATTATTATTGGAGGGCGTAAAAATGGCTTTTTACGCCACATCCAGACCAAATTTATTCTCTATTGAAAACACAAAATCCAAAAACCCCCACTATTCGGCTAAAAAGTCTCGGTGTATATGTTGCGCTCTAATTCTTTGTGCCTTTTTATAGGTCTCTGCCCCTCAAGATGTGAGTAATTGCTAATCTTTATGATTTTGGGTCTGTTGGTAATGAATGCTGGGGCATTATAGACTTCAATGATCTTTTGCCCATTGGTACATCAGTTATGCTTTTGCTTATCTGGCATGTTAACTGTCACTCGTGCCATTTATGAGGATCTCATTTAATGTTTGTTGTAGTTGTCCATTACATGGACGATGGTGGTTTTTCTCCTCTTCAGGTTTAGTTATTTCATTACAACACATTTTATTCCTAGTAATAAGATTACCATTCATATTGTAATTCCCTTTTAGTGTACCGAATGTGTTCTTACAAATAAGATGTGAGCTTACAAGTAAAACGTGAGAAGAATAAGGAGTAAGGAGTAAAGAGTGTGTGGATTGTAAATGAAAGAAGTTGAAGAACTGTGAAGTATATGAGATCGTAGAAAGTTGATAAGTGTGAAATGAGTAGTAGAAGATAAAAAATGAATTGAGAGTTTAAATAGACGAAACAAGAGTTAGTGATTATTTTGCATCCATGAATGCATAATAGCAAAATCTGCAGAGAATGTTAAAAAATTAAAGCTAAAGAAAAAGAATGCGATGAGAATCAAGAATGGTATGCATGGGAAATATGACAAAAAGTAATATGATTCAAGTATAGTATGCTTTAGGCATGGCAAATGAAAGAAAGTTACTAGGAAAGTACATGCGTGCATAAGTTTTTTTTTTTTTTTTTTTTCCTTGCTTTTTAAAAAGAAATTGGTTGCCAGTTTTTTTTTAAAAAAAATAATAAGAAATGGGCACTCACATTGTCAATTTAAATGATTTTTTTATTATTTTAAATTAAAATTTTCATTAAAACATAGGCAAAAAGCATTGCCAATTTGTCAAAAATAATAAATCTAGTTAAGAATTCGGAAATCATCACATTGTCAAAATTTTAAAAGGAAAAAAAAAACACTATTTAAGAAAAGAAAAGAAAACAAAAAAGAAACAAGCAATTTTTGTTGTCACTTTCAAACCAATTTTTTCACAGGCCAAAAAATTTGTTAAATGCTAGTTATATTTTGTGGGTTGGCTTTGGTCCAGCATTGAATCCAATGAATATTGCCATGTATCTAAGAATTGTCACATGTCAACATTCTATTGGGTCCAGTACACAAAACTCACAGACCCAAGCCTCTCCCATATTTTGCCAAAAGCATCCATTTTAACTACCCTTTCAGAAGAAATAAATAAAAAGGAAAAGAAGAGAGGATGGGTGATTGTTAGAAGATAGGAATCAGAGCAAAGGGTATAAAGAGTCACGAGGAAACACCAAGACTAGTATAGTATTGCAACTCTAGAGCAACCACATCAGCTGGAAAGTTTTGCAAAATAAAAAAAGTTATACCTTTTACACATTTTGGCCAAAAAAAACACTCATATCAGTGGGTGTAAAATTGTGCATTTATGCACAATTGCTACAAAAACCCTGCATATATACACGGTTACTATAGCATGTGCATTTAATATTTTATTAGTTTTTTCTCTCTCTTGTCTCTGCTCTCACTCTCACTCTCACCTGACTCTCTCCTTGTCTTTGCTTCATCATACTCTCCAATCAAGCCGACCAACTTCGATCTAATCGTCCTCGGCACAAGCCTACCAAAATCCGTGATCGCTGCCGTCACCTCTGCCAATGGCAAAACCGTCCTCCACCTCAACCCCAACCCATTCTACGGCTCCAACTACACCTCCCTCTCCCTCCATGACCTCTCCTCTTTCCTCATTTCCCATTTTGCCCCTCCTCACTCTCTACCCTCCGCCCCATCCGACGGCCATGATTTCATCCCCACAGCTCTCACCACCTGTCCCCTCTTCTCCCACGTCGAAATTTCCTCTTTTGCTCCTGATGTCCTCAGCGAAGAACATTCCAGAAAATTCAACATCGACTTGTGTGGACCTAGGGTTTTGTTCTGCCATCGTCTTCATCAGCGTCGACTTCGGAGAGAGCTGAAGGAGGCTCCGATCAACCTTCACAGCCGCAGCAGAGGAGGATCACCTTCGGATTGGGTCTGTGAGAGAAGCAGTGAGGGAGAGAATAATAAAAAATTATAAAAGAATGAATATTTTATTAAATAAATGTGTAGAATAAATAAACTGATGTGAGTGTTTTGTAAAAATTGATATATAAAATGAAATAAAAAAAGTAACTTTTTTATTCAAAATAGAAGAAAATTTTGCATTAACTGATGCAGTTGCTCAAGAATATGAATGGGAATATTGCATTTTCTATGACCAGGACTGGACTCATTTACGTCTCTCTGTGACCGTACTTATTATGCTTTAACTTTACTTTTGGAGTTCCCATAACCATAAACAATCAATGGGAACATGGAAATTTCATGCATGTGGCTTTTTCAGGTCAAACAAAGGCGTGCATGCGTGATTAGCGGATGTCAATCTGGATTCTTTACTAAAAGACCCAATCAATGATTCACGGAAAGCTTCATTCATGTTGTCAACATGTCCAACACTCTGCCTGCAATCTCTAATCTAAAGTAAGTTTTTGTGAGAATGTGAACGAGTGATTATTTTATTGGTTGTTTTTATTTTTATTTATTTTTGATAATTTAATACTCCTAGTATAAAAAGGAGATAAGAGATTTGATTCTTAAATTTTTCTGTTAAACGATTATAGCAGTTTTCAAATTCAAATACAACATTTTGTAATCTTTCTATTCATTATTTTATTTTTTATTTTTTCTAATTCAAATCTAGTAATTAATTATCCACCATCTATTCGAAGTGACACCCAATTGTGCGCATTTTTCTTTAAAATTTTAAATTTATATTTTTTTTCATGAATAAACTTATTCTTTCAACTTATTATTTATGTATAACTTTTTTTTTTTCTAAAAATTATACTTTATTTTATTTTAAACGGAAACTTGGTTTGGATACTTAATTAAAATGTTGGTCTAAAATTGGCTGTGTAAATTTCCTTTCCAAGTAACACACTTCAGGCTAAACAAAAAATGTACAATGGCAGGATGAACAGTTTGGGACCAAGGAGATGACAAGAAAATAAATGGTCAATTATGTATGAGATTTTGGACAACCTCGTACAAATATGACATGTATATATACGGGCCACTGGGCAACGACAAATAACATATATATATTTAGAATAGGTGACATAAATAATTAGACATTGTAAAATTTAACAAAAGGAACTTTCAGAAAATTATGTTGCGTAGTATACCAATCCTTACGTCTATATCCAGGAGCAATCGCAATCTATGAATCCAATCATGTTTTCATTAATAAAAATCTTCATTAGATATCATATCATCATATGGGCTGCCTTGGGATTATGTGGCTCTCTTTTTCTCTTTTATTTTGTTTGTTCCCAGATTCAATGAACCTTTATCTATTTTCCAGTTTTCATTTGTTTGTTTGTTTTTGCCTCTCCGACAAAATACTAATATTGGCGAGATTGTGATAATTATATGGTAATAATATAAATGTTCTATCATTTCTATGAGATTATCCTTAGGCAAACCTGTAAAGTTGCACACCCAAGACGGTCATTCTTTGCTTCCAAGGCATTTTAAAAATGAAAAGCAGAGTTAAAATTGAAGAAATTAATAAAGAACGAAGTATTAACTACAAAGGAGGCAAAGAGACCCATTCTCTCATTCCTGTATACTAGACTACTAATTAATAATATATTCATGTCACATGTGATCCAATTAAAATAATTTTTAATTAATATGTTACTTATTTATTTATTTTGCTGAGTAACTAACACATGTTACTCTATCAAAAAAAAAGAAAAACACATGTTACTATTAGTTGCCCATGTCACTTTTTTTGTCAAGTAATACTAATGTACTGTTTGTTGTGACCAGCTCTTGTTTGTTGTGTCTTCTTTTACTATTTTACGTCCTCTTGTTGTACTTTTCCTCTTACTATTACACGTTTATGTGCCCCATATGCCAAAGGGGTGGGCCTATAATATTCCGGCTTTTGTATACTCTCAGAGGGTGCTTTTGAAAACCCTTTATTCAATAAAATTCTATCTTTAGTCTTTACAGTTAAAAAAAAAAAAACTACTTTAATGGACAAAAATTTGATATTTCTAGTTATGGTTGGTTGACAAGGACTAGGAGGATACTATGAACTAAGGTTTTAAATTTTGTTCCGAAGATTGTTTTAGATTGGTAATAATTGGAATGAAATATTTCGATATCGATGTGTTTTAGTGCATTGTTTCAGAATTACGCACTGAATATATATATATACACACACACTGACACACATACACACACATATATATATATATGTACACACACACACACACATATATATATATATATATAATTTATATATTTATGAATTCATATTTTATGCTCTTTTGGCTAAGTTAAATTGGAGATTTAGGATGGAGAAAGATGCTTTATGGGTGAAGGTTCTCAATAGCAAATATTGCTCTTATTGTAGGCTAAATGCGATAAATGGTGATAAACTCCCTTGCTCTAGGACTTGGAAAGCTATGAAGGTGGGGGGTGTGGTGTTTAACAAGGGAATCCGATGGATACCGGGGAGAAGTAGTAACTTGAATCTTTGGTATGATAATTGGATGCCTAATGGTAGTTTGAGATCTCTCATTCAAGGCCCTCTTGCTTGTGAGGATGAGTCTTTGAAGGTGAAAGATGTCTTTGGGTTGCATGGTTGGGACTGGTCCTTGCTCTCTTTCCATTTTCCTAATAATATCCTCATGGAAATTAGCTCTATTCCCTTTTCGGTGAGATCAATTCAGGGGGAGGATAGGTTGATTTGGTCGGGAGATAATCGGGGGGGACTTTGATCTTAAGCATGCTTATGATTTAGCTATGAGGAGTGATTCGAATGCAGGTTCCTTTAATGGGAAGTGGGTTTGGAAATTGGATACCATTCCTAGAGTTAAAGCCTTTATTTGGCAATGCTTACACAATGCTATTGGTGTGGGAGAATGTCTTGTTAAAAGGTGCATTAGTGAAAGTGATACTTGCCCCTTGTGTCAAAATGAGCCTGAAACAATTCTCCATAGGCTAAGGGATTGTGCGACCTCAAGACTGACTTGGGAAAGATTGGGTGTCAGCCCAAATAGCAATTTCTATGAGGGAAATCTGGTTGATTGGCTGAAAAACAACTATAATAATAACTTTTGCAGGTTAGGAGCACATCCCCCTTGGAGAATCATTTTCCCTTTCACCATTTGGCTGCTGTGGAAGTATAGAAATGCAACTATCTTCAGGAACCTGTAGGCTCAACCATATGTCCACAAGGAGGCTCTTTTCCGTGCTTTGGAATTTCAGCATTGTGGTTTAAATGCCAAGAAGTCAAGCAACAAGAGATTGGTGCAAGTCAAGTGGGAGAGACTTTAAATCGGGTGGGCTTGTCTGAATACTGATGGAGTAGCTATAGGAAATCCAGGGTGGGCTGGGTGTGGCGGCCTTATCAAAAATGAGCACGGGGATTGGCTGGGTGGTTTTTCAAGGAGTATTGGATGCACTAACAGCTTCATGGCAGAGTTTTGGGGGCTTAAAGATGGTCTCAATCTTTGTTATGAAATGCAGTTGAGTGCCGTAGTTGTCCAGCTTGATGCAAAGGCCGTTGTTCAGCTTCTCTCTAATTCTTCAAGAGCTAATATTTGTGCATTGCCTCTCCTTGATGACTGCAGACATCTCATATCTCAGATTGGCCAAGTCCAAATCGTTCATTGTTTTCGTGAGGCCAATACATGTGCTGACTTTTTGGCTCGGTTAGGAGCTCACCAGGATAGTTCTTTTGTTTTATTTCATGACCCGCCTGTGGGTTTGTTGGATTTGTTAAGCTCTGATAGAGCTGGTTTGTACCGTAGCAGATACACTTCTGATTTGCCTTGTCTCCCTAATTTGCTTTTTCATTAATGAAGTTCCTTTCTACCAAAAAAAAAAAAAAAAAGAATTCATATTTTATTATATCCAATTAACCAGCACAAAATTCAAAATATGATATGGAAATAAAATGAGTCAAATGATGAATTTGAGCTTCAATGTTTAAAAAAAAAAAAATCCAACATAGTTTGGAATAGGCCAGAATTTAGAGACTGTAACAACCAAAATTCTCCTAGAACACCATAATAGTCCGAAACAAACTAGAATTTAGACCAAAATGGAACAAGGGGGTAAGTGCACCAGAACATAACAGAATTTAAAACCTTGCTTTGAACATCACAAAGTAATCAATCAAACAAGGGAATCAGTTCACTACAATTTTTTCAATGGCCTAGTTAGGAAAGGAGAAGCTAAAAAAAAAAGGATAAATGTGGTTGTTGAGAGAGAGGAGAAATGTGATGATGGATGAGAGAGTGAAAGTGTTATTTTTATTTGGCTAAAATGCAAATTGGACTCTCTAAGCTTGACTAAAATTCACTTTAGTTCTCTAACTTTACTTTCATTCAATTGAATCCTCTAAGTTTCAAATTTATTCAATTGAAGCATTTTGTCCAATTCCATTAAAAATTATAGTTAAGTATGCAATTAACTAATAAAAAAAGATTTTTTGAAAAAAGATTCTGACATAAAAATCTATACAATATTTTTATTAATTTTATAGATTTTTTTCATGTGAGAAAAATATTTTTTTAATGGCAGTTTTTTAACGAAATTAGACACGAGGTCTGAATTTTAATGGCAGTTTTTTAGCGAAATTAGACATGAGGTCTGAATTGAATAAATTTGAAATTTAAATAACTCAATTAAATGAAAGTAAAGTTAGAAGACTTAAATGAATTTCAATCAAATTTAAAGGGTGCAAATTGCATTTTTGCCTTTTTTTTTTTGCAATAAATTTTTTTTTTTTTAATTTTTTTATGGGAGCAATATAAGGAATTGATAAACGTATCTAAATTTTTGTAGGGAAAATATAAACTTTTTACTTCCTACTTTTTGAGCATTCCCATCAAAAAATGCAAAAATCCTTAAAATGCAAAATAGAGTACCAAATATACAAAATCACCTCCACATCCGGTGCTTTATCATTGTGCAAATTTTTACACAAAATGCTACGGTAACATTGAAAATAAATTTTCATTAATTGTAGCACATGCAAATTTTTCCCTAATTTTTATTATTTGCATCTCTCTGTCTCTCTCTTTCAATCAACTTGGATTTTCAAGATTTGATTATCTTTGTGCTGCGACTTTTTGGCATCATTGATGCAAAGGAAGTGCTCCTGTTAGGTGGATCTTGCTAACGTCGATGATGCAGAGATTGCGGTGTGTGGTTTGTTGTGGGACGCTAGTAGATCTCAAGGTTTGCAATTGGGTTTGACTTGTGTCGATGCCATTTTGGTTTGTGTTGAGTTTACGATTTTGTTTTTGTGTTGATGGGTTTGCGATTCGGTGTTTTTGTTTTTGAAATATTAATTGAGTAACAACCGTTGATATAAATCGAACTTCTACCGACCAAAACAAATAAACTGATAAAGATATTGTCTCCCCACTAAGCCCTAGGGGTATATTCTGTCATTGTATATTATCCCACTTCCTAGTTCCTTCCCTTTCCACGCATTGAAATTAACGTGGGCACAACACAACCAACTTGCTAATGTCATCCATTGAGAAGCCCGTGATAGCAGATTAATTAGGTCAAATATGATTAATGATGAAAATTTGTTAAGATTAAATGATTAATAGTCCCTTTCACTATATCATTAGTTATATGGTAAAGCTAATGACAGAATATACCCCCTAGGGCTTAGAGCTTAGTGGTTATCGTAAGACCCATACAAAATTACAAATTATGTAAAAGAAAAAAAAAGGGTAAATTTTTTTTTTTTTAAAGTAATAAACGACATTTTTATTACAAACAAATCAAATTGTAGAATACCCAATGCAGAAAACACTATTTCAAGGAGAGGGTAAAATATTAGTGCAAACGGTGTGTGTAATGTGTTTTATGAACTGAAATTATAATTTAAAGATTCAGTATGTTTAAATGTGTGAACTAAACACAGCCTTCAAGCAACAAAAATTAAGTTACAAAATGAAAAGACTTTTAATCAATCACTTATTAATTGACAATGCGGCAAAGAGAAGCAAATGGTGGGGCTCATTGCTTAACAATCTTGTCTTTATCGAACAAGCTGACTGGTCTTTTGTTTTGGGCTCTACCCCTCAAATGCTCTAATGTAGTTAGTAATAAATGTGCAGGTTTAATTCGAATTTCAGTGTAATTTGTACTTTTTTTGTTTCAATAAAATCTTCTTGATTTTTTTTTTTTTTTTAATTGACAATGTGGCCAAGTTGGTGAAATTCTTGATGTTAGACACGTGCTTAGCCTGACAAACTATAGAAATGAGAAATTCTGGAAAATGGAAAACTCAAACCCAAGAACATAAGGCTACATCCGCACCCCTAAAAAACAAAAAACATAATAAATTTCACAATTTTGTATAAGAGAAATTATAATTATTGTAATATTATTTTTATACAATACTACTAGTATTTATTTATTTTTTTTTTTTGAGAAGGAAGATGAAATTTCATTAGCAATTAAACCCGAAGGTTATACCATACAAAAGAAGAGATGTCTGGGGGAACAGACTCCAACCAGACCTTTAAGGGATAAGATAATCTCGCTCTCTGAGTTAAGGCATGCGCTACTGCATTTCCTTGCCTACCAATACGAGAGAAAGAGCAACTCTGAAAAGAGTTTTGGTAAGACAAAGTGTCTTTTAAGATGTGCCCTCCTAGGGAGTGGGCCATGTTTCTATCCTGAAGGGACCTGATAACATTGGATGAGTCACCTTCAAAAACCGAATTGAAGAAACCCATTTTTGCAGAAAAAAGAACAGCACGTCGGGCAGCTAGAATCTCTACAAGTTCAGCTGATTGGGGTTTCATAATTTTTTCCGAGAGAGCCGCCAAAACCCCTCCCTCCGAATTCCGAATCACAACACCGATCCCTGCACTATCCGACTCACCAAACAGGGCTCCATCAAAGTTAATTTTCACCTAGTTTTCATACGGTGGACACCAACTTGCCGCTGTTGCTGCACTTATCACGGGTAGCCCCTGTTGGCTGAACCTATCTGTATAGTTCTGTAAATAGTTTTCAGCAAAATCGGCTACTCTGTCCAAAGGTATTGTGGCAGATTGGAGACGAGACTTATTCCGGTGGTGCCATACAGACCATGCCGTGACTGCAAACAGTGGGAACAGCCGATGATTTTTCTACACTGAGTGAACCAGGTCCGAAAAGGAACCTTCCTTATCTTGTGTGTTAATCAACCAACCAAACCTTCTTTGCCACACCTGACGAACCTTAGAACAACCCCACAACGCGTGCTTGACATCTTCAGGATGATCTGAGCAGAGATGGCACACATTTTCTTGTATAATAGTTCTCTTCCTCAGATTTTCCTTTGTGGGCAGTGAGTTGGTGCATGACTTCCATAAAAAGTGCCTAATCTTTCCTGGAACTTTGAGTTTCCACACACCCTTCCAAAAATTCCTTCAAGCCTCAGCAGCGTCAGTTTCAAGACCACCAACCTGTTGGTCCTCACAAAGGATTTTGTACCCCGACTTCACTGAATAAGAGCCATTTCGTTCGGCAGTCCAAACAAAAGTATCGGTCTGAGGAGTGGTGCAAAGGGGCTGGGCTATGATGCACTGAGCATCAGGGGGATAGAAGCATAGATCAATCAAGCCTAAATTCCACCAACCCGGATTGGGATCAATGAGCCCATCAGCTGTTGCAGTTTGAGCAAGTATCCCTTTATGGAAAATGATTCTGCCTGCATTAGAATTTGGTAGCCAAGCATCATGGAATATCCGAATTTTTTTACCATCCCCCATTCTCCAACGGCCATTTCTTTCAATTAAGTTTTTAGAATGAAGAATACTCTTCCATGCAAACGAACCCGAGGCTGACTTAGCTTCAAACACACTGCAATTTGGAAAGTACTTGGCCTTAAACACTTTGTAAAAGAGAGAATCCGTGTCATGTATCAATCTCCAAACATGCTTCGCTAGCATTGCCTCATTGAACTTACAGAGGTCTTTAAAACCTAAACCACCGTCTAGTTTAGGCTTACACAAAACCTCCCACTTCTTCCAGTGGATTTTTCTTCTATCACCCCTTTGACCCCACCAAAATTTCCGGATAAGCATTTCAATGTCTTGGCAAAGACCCACCGAAAGACGAAAGCAACTCATAGCGAAGGTGGGAATAGCTTGGACTACAGCTTTCAACAACACTTCTTTGCCCGCTTGAGAAAGTAATTTCTCTTTCCACCCTTGAAGTTTTCCCCACACCCTATCTTTGATGTAATTCAAACTAGCTTTCTTATTTCTTCCCACCACTGCAGGCAATCCCAGATACTTCTCGTATTCTTTGATCTCGGCAACACCCAACAGGTTTTTTATAGTCACTTTAGTAGAATCCGAGACATTTTTGCTAAAGAACAAAGTGGTTTTTGCAGAGTTAATCTTCTGACCTGAAGCCTTCTCATAGAGATTCAAAAGGGCCTGGATACTTCCCACATCATCTACCTGAGCCCGGCAAAAAAGTAGACTATCATCTGCAAAAAATAAGTGCGAAATCTTTGGACCGGAGCGACAAAGAGAGAAACCCTCAATCTGACCACCATCAACCGCGTGTTGAATAAGCCCATTCAAACCCTCCGAGCACAGTAAGAAGAGATATGGAGACAAGGGATCCCCTTGCCTGATACCTCTAGTTGGAATGATGTGGCCTTTAGGTTCACCGTTTACCAAAATGGAGTAAGTAACCGATTGAATACATTCCATAATCCACCCTATCCAAGTAGGATGGAAACCCATTTTCTCCATGATCTTCCTCAGAAAACCCCACTCCAACCTATCATAAGCCTTACTCATGTCTACTTTTAAGGCAACATGTCCCACTTTGCCCACTTTCTTCATCTTCATATGGTGTAAAGTCTCAAAAGCCACCAAAATGTTGTCCGAGATAGCTTTGTTTGGTTGGAAAGAGCTTTGAGTCTCAGAGATAATCTGGGGCAGCACTTGTTTTAATCTGTTGGCCAGCACTTTGGAGACAAGTTTATATAAGACATTACAAAGCGCTATAGGGCGAAACTCAGAAATAAATTCCGGGCTCTTGACCTTAGGGATGAGTGTAATATAAGTATGGTTAAGACATGGCAAAACTTCTTTGGAATTTAAACAGAATAAAATAGCCTTAACAATATCATCACCAATACTATCCCAATAATGTTGGAAAAAAAGTGGAGGCATACCATCGGGGCCGGGGGCTTTTAAAGGCGCCATCTGTTTTAGGGCTGTCTCGACCTCTTCCTTGGTAAAAGCTTCAATCAAGCCATCATTCATGTCTGAACTCACCACCCTTTTTGTGTGTTGAACCACCATCTCCATGTCACACGGGTTTGAGGAGGAAAAGAGCTTACTATAAAAATCCACAATCATGGCTGAGACATTTTCTTCTCCTGAAGCCAATACCCCATCTGAATCACGGAGTTCGAATGTAGAGTTTCGGCGGAAGCGTTGAGACGCCCTATTATGGAAGTACTTCATGTTGCTATCACCCGAGACCAGCCAGTGGGAGCGGCTTCTTTGTTGCCACATTTGTTCTTCCATATGGAGGAGCTCATTTACTTCGGATTTTAATTGCAGGAAGACATCCACACTGCCCCCTTGTAATGCCGCCACCTCTGCTTTGCTCAGCAGCTTCTTCTTATCCACTAAGGATCGTGAAATATTGCACACTGAATTCTTGCTCCACTTCTTAAGTTTTGCTTGACACCTATCTATTTTTCCAATGACTGCTACCATGGGAGAGCCCGATTGTTCCGCCGCCCAAGACCGGGCCACTGTATCATGACACCCTTCTTTTTCAAGCCAAAATTGTTCAAATCGCCACGGATGCTGAGGTTTCACTAGGATGCCCTCGGGAAGGATTATGATAGGACTATGATCGGATTGCCCACACACCAAGGATTGAACCTTAGTTGCTGGAAATCGCTCAATCCAATCAGCCGTACTAACTGCCCTGTCAAGACGTTCCCAAATTCCACCTAAGGGATATTTCGTGTACATTTTTATTGAATATAAATATATATTTTTTAAGTTTGAACATACATTTTAGTTTTTTATCATCTTAATTTTATGTTGATAATAATAATAATTGTGAGGAGTGAAAGAGTCCCCATCCGAGTCTTAAGCTCAAAAAGTAATTGGGCTACAAGGAACGAATTAGGCTTGGCCTGTATATTGGGAGGAAGGCTTAGTGGGTAATAAACTATAAAGAAGGGAAGCTGAATCATCCCAAGTATTATGGAAGAGAAGAACGACACGGGAAATCAGTTCCCATGGAAAAGGTAAGAAGTTAACTTACTCGAGATATGGTGCACGAATAATCCACGTGCGGCTTCCAGAAAATGCTAGGAACCACAGGAAACTTCCAGAATGCACAAAAAGGTTGAAGATTTTTACCTCCGCATTAATGAGGGGGTTCTCGCCTAACTTCTGCCACATTAAACAACCTGAATAGTACTAACACCTCAAAAAAGTCAGAGTTCCAAGATAAGGCAGGGGAGGAAATCGATAAAGTAAAGAAAAATATCTCTGATTGTGTAGCTGGCAACAAGACAGCTAAAGAGATAAGAGCAAAAGATGTGCCTATAAGAAGGGGAAGAGAGGAAAGAAAAAGGGATCGAAACAAAGAGAGAAAAAAGAGAGAGAAAGCAAAAACATATGCTGTCTCAGAAAATTAGAGTGTGTAATACCACGGGAACAATAGAATTCCCTGTTGTAATATTGTAGCTTAATCTGAAAAATATGTTATTAAGGAAATCAGTTGTGGAGTGCTTTTTTCCTATTGCTTACTTATAAATAGATTGTGACAGACATTACTCTTCCAATCCGTGGGCCTCACAGTGGGCTAGTTTGTCCCCCACAATAATAATTGTTATTATTATAATAATAAGATTAAGTTTTGGAAAAAAAAAAAAAAATCAACATATCACACAATGGTTATGAAAAAAAATCTGAAATTCACTAATTCAACCTTACTTGTAGTTGTGAAAAGATGGTGGAATTATTGCATATTTTAGATTTAATATTATAAAAAAAATGCTGATAAATCCACTCTAATGTAGAAGGGCCTGTGCTTTCCTGTAGTGTTCCTACAGCACTAGTAGCACAAAGTCACACCCCGCTCTCACTCTCTATTTCTTTCTCTTTCTTATTTACTTTTTAGTTTTTATTTATATACTTCTATCTCTCTCTCTCTTTGCACTCTCATTCTCAGTCTCTGCCTGGACTCCAGTATGGAATCCAATTCAAGAAATGTCCTCCTCCTCTTTACCTTCACCACCACCCTTTTCTTCTTTCTCTCAACTTCTTCCTCAGCCTCACTTCAAACCCAAACCCATACCCTACTCCTCAACCCTCTCACTGCTCCACAAACCACCCTCTCATGGCCCGAACCCGAATCCGAATCTCTCTCCTCCTCCACCACCACCGAAGCCGACCCAGATTCCACCTCCACCGCCACTCTCCAACTCCACCACATAGACTCCCTCTCCTTCAACAAAACCCCAGACCAACTCTTCCACCTCAAGCTCCAACGCGACGCGCTGCGAGTGGACTCCCTTCTCTCCCTCGCAGCCGCCAAGCGCGGCGGAGGTCTGGGCCTAGGGTTCAGCAGCTCAATCATCTCCGGTCTAGCCTCAGGCAGCGGCGAGTACTTCACGCGCATCGGCGTAGGAACCCCGCCTAAGTACGCCTACATGGTCCTGGACACTGGAAGCGACGTCGTCTGGATCCAATGCTCTCCTTGCAAAAAATGCTACTCCCAAAGCGACCCCGTTTTCAACCCAAAAAAATCGACATCTTTCAGCGGGATCTCCTGTACGTCACCCTTGTGTCGTAAGCTAGACTCTTCTGGTTGCAACCAACAACGTTCATCTTGTCTCTACCAAGTCTCTTACGGTGACGGATCTATCACACAGGGTGATTTCTCCACCGAAACTCTCACCTTCCGTGGCACCAAAGTCCCACGTGTCGCCCTCGGTTGCGGCCACGATAACGAGGGTTTGTTCGTCGGTGCGGCCGGTTTGTTGGGTTTGGGTCGGGGGAGGTTATCGTTTCCCACCCAAGCCGGTCGCCGGTTCAACCGGAAATTCTCCTACTGTCTGGTAGACCGATCTGCCTCCTCCTCCTCTAAGCCTTCTTCAATTGTTTTCGGAGAATCCGCTGTTTCTCGAACCGCCCGGTTCACTCCCTTGCTATTCAACCGAAAGCTCGACACCTTTTACTACTTGGAGATGCTGGGGATCAGTGTCGGAGGGAGACGTGTCCGTGGTGTTACGCCTTCGCTGTTCAAGCTCGACCCGGCTGGGAACGGTGGGGTTATCATCGATTCGGGTACGTCCGTTACCCGTTTGACCCGACCCGCTTATTTGGCATTCAGGGACGCTTTCAAGGCCGGAGCTCCGAATCTGAAACGGGCACCCGAATTCTCTCTCTTCGATACCTGCTTTGACCTGTCGGGGAAAACTGAGGTGAAGGTACCCACAGTGGTGTTGCATTTTCGAGGTGCTGACGTGTCATTGCCGGCCACGAATTATTTGATTCCGGTGGATAGTAGTGGGACTTTTTGCTTTGCGTTTGCTGCTACGCTCAGTGGCTTGTCCATTATTGGGAATATCCAGCAACAGGGTTTCCGGGTTGTTTATGATTTGGCGGGTTCTCGGGTCGGATTTGCTCCCCGAGGCTGCGCTTGATGGTCCACCTGGGAATGGGCGTTGGAAAAAGGAAAAAGTAAGCAAAAAAGCAAAAGCTTTTTTTGCTTTTTCTTTTTCTTTTTCTTTTTTAATAATTGTTTGGTTTTGTTAATTAGTTTGGAAATGGGGAAATGTTTCTTATTTTCTTTTATCCGAGGAAAAAAGGTTGACGCGGTGTTTGTTTGTTGTAATTTAAGCTTTGTTGTATCCCAGTACTATCTCATAAATTTTATTACTCTTAAGTCTACTTGGGTAAAATACTATATGATCATTATAGATTAGTTCCTTTATTTAAGCTTGTTGTATCTACCTCTCACTTATCTTATTATGGTAAACAATGATGTTCTGAAACTTTTATAGTAAAATTTAGTACTAACAATGTAAGTTGGAATGCAATAGGTTAATCTTAATTGATCATTACATGGAATTCATATTGCTTTGTACTATTTATTTATTTATTTATTTGAGGGAGAAAAGTAATAACTTTATTAAGGTTTAGCGTCTAAATCAGCCGTACATGAAAAAATTGTACTATTGGTAAAGGAATGGAACTCAAATATAATTATTTTTTAGTTTTGAGAAGAAGACTTAAATATGGTCGTTCATGACCTAAAGAGCACGTGGAATCACTTGATCAATGGGAAAATCATTTCGAGATGTTTGTAATTGGTTTCTTTTGTACCAAAGAGTCCAAATCAACATGGCAAAACGCCCCAAGTATTTACCTGTTGTAATAACATGTTGCACAAGTTCAAGAAAACTGGAAAAATGCATCGTTGTTCAAAAATCCCAAGTAGGATATGAATCCCACACCTCTGAAATGCAAGGACACAGCCATAATGCAGTGAGAGAAACCCTAAGGAAGTTGATGACAGTGATCACACAAATCCTCTAAAAGAACCAAATTGGTTTTTGTAGGGATAGCATTCTTACATATTCTCCACTGCATGTTCCTAACCTTCTTTGGTATTCTAAGAGCACATCGGGGGTGTAAAAACCCTTCCGTCGCTATTTTAGCAACCAACCAGCCAAAACCAACCAGATTTGGGTGTGAACCAAGGTGGTCGATACCGTACCGGTACCGGCCGTACCGGCCGGTACATACCGTACCGGCCACATACCGGTACCGAAACATCAACGTTTCGTACCGGTTTAAATACCGGCCGTACCGGCCATGTACCGGCCGTACCGGCCATGTACCGGCCGTACCGGCCAATTTCGGGCAATACCGGCCGGTACCGGGCGTACCGGCCGGTACAGAAAAAAGTTTTTTTTTTTTTTTTTTTTTTTTTTAAGTTTTGTAATTTTTGAATTTTTTTTAGGGCAAAATGGTAACTTATTTGTATTAACTTATTAGTATTATTTGTTTTCTTAGTATGTAATGATAACTTTTAAGCTTTCTATTTTTTATATTGTGTTTTTTTTTTTTTTTTTAATTGATACTAAAGTATAAAATCATGAATAATTAGTTCTGAATTGAGGAAATGTTTTATGGTAAACTTTTATATTTATTATAATATATATACACACACATACATATATATATTTATTTATTTATTTATAAATATAAAAAATAGCGGTAAACCCGAAACGGTACACCGGTATTGACCGGTATCCGAAATATATCGTACCGCTGGGCAAACCGGTACAGCCTCCGGTACGGTATTGACTCCCTTGGTGTGAACCCTTTTTTTTTTTTACCAACTATAGCTTAGGATGTAAAAAAAAAAAATTTATTTTATTGGAAAATATCTCCTCACTCACTCTCTTGTCTTTGACTTTCTCCTTATTCTTTCTTCTCTGTATCTTTTCTCTGTTTCTTTTTCTCTCTCTTGATGGATTCAATGGTACTGGACATAGATTTCGGTGGTTAAGGCTTGAATCGGTGGTCGGGGTTTAAATCAGTGGCTAAGGCTTGAATCAGAGGTTTCAATGGTTGTGGCTTTGATGGATAAGACTAGGTTTTGGGGCTTTCTCAGTGGCTAGGCTTTCTTGATGGTTGGGTTTTGCTCACAATTGTTGGGTTGGCTTGAATCGGTGGTCGTGTATAAATTTTGGTGGTTGTGGGTTGTTGTTGCTGTTGGTGGTTGTAGGTGATGGGTATTTGGCTGTGGTTTGTTTAGTGGGTTCAGATTTGGCTGGGTTTGGATTTGGGATTTCAATTTGGTGTTCTAGTGGTGGGTTTGGGGGTTTGGTTTGGTGTTTCAATGGTGTTTCAGTGCGAGTTTGGTTGTTAAGGAGAGAGACAAAGGAGAAGAAATGAGAGAGAAATCAATAGTTTTTTTTTTTAATATATATATATTATTGGTTTTGTAGTTTATATTATTTTATTGAGTTATATGTAAAAATAAGAACTGAAATGTTGGGTGAGTTATAAAATGGGTTGGTAAAATAAATAAAGTGGTATTTGAAGATGTAAAATAGAGACTGGTATGCATCCCTGGATGCTAGTGCTCTAAGGCCCCAAATAATTTTCCAAAAACAAATAGGAAGAAAGGAAGATACACTCACCATGGATAGCTCTTTAGAGAGAATTATAGCCTAACTTCATTGTATAAATACCTGACTGAACATCGGCCAAAGAAGCTTGTCCTCCACTGCATTGTTGCTTAGAGGTATGCTTCGATCAATTGTGCTTCTTTGGGAGAGAAACAAGCCAAAGATGCTTCATCCCAGCATCTAGAAATTGGATTTATGAGGAAGCTCACTAGGGATTTGGCCGAGGCAATGACTATAGGAGATTCAATCAAACGATGGTCCAAAGAAGGCAACCAAGGATCCCCCCCCCCCCCCCCCCCTATTTTGATCGATATACTGCTTGCTCACTCTCAAGTGTAAGAGATCGTAGCAATATAATTCTTGGAGTGCCGAGGTTGAACCACAAGGAGTAGGGTAAATTCAAAGACAATGTAATCAAACAACAATTTGTATGAAGAAAAGTAATTTTGTTTGGTGATTGAAAACAAGAATAATAATAATAATTGATTTAAATCATATATAGATATGAAATTCTTTGTGATCTAAGAAAATATATATCTCATAATTGATTGTTCTTAGACAATGAAAAATCTATGATTCGGTTGAACTGAGACAATCCAAGAATACATGATAACCTAGATTAATAATGAGGTTAGAATAGTTTTCAGAAAAATTCATTCACTTTAAAACTTGGTTTCTATTTGAAACTATTAGAAATTCATCTAAACAATAATAAAAATATGATTGAACTTACGGAAAGTATGGATCAACTAATACATCAAATGAAATCTAATTGAACAATTAAATATGTTACCAACTCAAAATTTAGGAAGAATCACAGTGGATATTCATACTGTATAGAAGAAACATAACTCCTAACCCTAGCTAAGAGTTTAGGCTGTCATTAGAGAAAAGAAAATACAAGTTTCCATCTCCAAAATTCATTCTCCACAGCCTCCCCTCAAACCCTAACGTCAAAAGTGTAAAGAAAATAAAATTTTTACTATTTAATTTTCATCCAGATTTTCAGCAGTCACTTGTGAGTTAATTTCAGCCTTCAAAAATTGTGAATTTCAAAAGACTCAAAACTAAAAAGTTGTAGATATTTAAGTCACGGTTCCAGCCCTTCTAGCCTTGAGTCAATTGGATTTTTTAGGAAAGAGATATGCTCAAACTACTGATCAGTGCTCAAATTTGATTTTTTTCTCCCCATATTTGAAGCTTCCAGGCACGGTAAACGACCCAAGCACTCCAGATGCACCACCTTAGACATTTAAGCATGGTCCTTTAACTCCCCTCTAATTCGAGTTTGACCTTCATTCATTTACAACTTTTGTAAACTCATTTTTTCACATGATTTCCCGAAAATATAAAATTACACACAATGAATGACATCTTATTCAAGAAATTATGTAAAGATAAATAATAGGGACTAATGCAAATCATAGCTTAATTATACAAATTAAGTATAGTAATGTGGAGATAATGCCCACATAAATATATAATAAATATACATTTTAATGCATTATCACATGCCATCACCGACTCTCCAACATGAACCCTTGCGAACAACATCCCTACCATTCAAGATACTTTTCCAAAGCATAGGGCCCAATCAAGGAATCAGGGGCCTCCATGATTGAACAATTAGGGGGAAACCTTGTCTTGAAAACTCAATAAAGTAGAGAATTTTTATTATGTAAAAGTCGCCAAACCTGTTTAGCTAAAAGGGCATTGTTAAACAAAGCCTAATCCTTAAACCCCATACCACCCTCAGAATTAGGCTTACAAAGATTTTCCCATTTCACCCAATGAATTTTTCGTCTATCACCTCGTTGCCCCCACCAAAACTTTCGAATAAGACACTCGATATCAGTTTATAAACCCAAGGGTAACTTGAAATAACTCATAGTATAGAATGGTATTGCCTAAACCACAGGTTTAATAAAGACCTCTCTAGCCACTTGAGAGAGAAGCTTCTTTTCCTAGCCTTGTAATTTTTTCCACACTCTCTCTTTAATATAGTCAAAGCTTGCTTTTTTGTTTCGTCCAAAAAGAGATGGCAAGCCCAGATATTTTTCATATTGGCGAATTTCTAAGACCCCTAAAGCTTCCTTTATGAATTGTCTGCTGTCCTCCAGGGTAACGTGACTAAAGAAAATAGCTGTCTTACTTGTATTGATTTGTTGCCTTGAGCACTTTCGATAGGTCTCCAAAATGTTAAGAATTTTCCAGCAATCTTGTTGATTAGCCTTACAAAACAACAAACTATTATCTACAAAAAGAAGATGGGTTAGTCTAGGACTTCTGAACATAAAGAGTAACCTCAAATATCACCCTCCCTAGCAACTTTAAAAATAAGGCCATTCAACCCCTCTGAACATAATAAGAAGAGAAAGGAGGATAAAGGATCACCTCTGAACATAATCATGCCCTTGGTTCTCCATTAACAAGAATAAAATATGAGATCAAAGTAACACATAAGTAACATTAGTAATTTGATAAAAAAATTTCCCAAAACCCATTCTTTCCATAACCAATTCTAGAAAGGATCACTCCACCCTATTAGAAGCCTTACTCATATCAAGTGTAATGGTCATGTAACCATCATTCCCTGAATTATATCTTTGTAAGCTATGAAGAGTCTCAAAGGCAACCAAAATATTATCTGAAATAAGATGACTCTTAGTGAAAGCACTTTGGTGCTCGGTGATAATTTGAGGTAAAATCTTATTCAATCTATTAGCTAGCCTTTTGAAAAAAAATTTATAAAGTACATTACAAAGGCTAATGGATCTGTATTTAGAGACAAGTTTTGGATTCTTCACTTTGGGGATTAGTGTGATGAAAGTATTGTTAAAATGATTAGGTAAAGAAGCAGAATTGAGAAGGTGAAGAATTGATTGAGTAACATTGCAACCTACAAGCTGCCAATAATTTTGAAAAAAAAAAAAAAGAGAAGGCATACCATCCAAACCAGAACTTTAAAAGAAATCATTTGTTTAATTGCATCTTCCACTTCCTAGGCCATAAATTCTGCTGACAATTGTTTATACATCTCGTCACTTATAACAGTATGTATAGAATTTAACCCAAAGTTTATTCAGGGGAGGGCTTGGATTAGCTGTGGTGAACAATTCCTGGTAGTACACTAGTACTAAACAATAGAATCGGCAACCTCTCTACGGGAACTCAAATATGATTTATCTAATATTTTGTTTTTATTTTGGTGCTAAATACAAATTAAAGGCATCCTGTGTTGTTTAGCATACGTAAAAGTTGAGGAGTTGGGACCCATGCGTCTCCCCTCGGGTATTTGCCGTATTGGGTTAGGCATACGAATGTATGTTTAATGCGAAGAAGGATCCCATCTCATCTCAGGATCTCGTTGTAATAAATTAAAACCGGCAAGGGTCATGCGTAAGGCAGGATTGTCAGGACTCTAATGTCTGTCTGTATGTATGCTATATTTCTATACTATACTATATGTATGTGGCCTGTGGATTCTGCCTCACCGTTATTTATTATAGTACTAGGCTTGGCTCAGATGGTAATTTCGGACGCTTCGTCTAACCCACCTAGGTTCGAGTCCCGCTGCTAGTAGGTTTCCGTTGGTGGGTAAACTTAGTGGTGAGGTGTACTCAGAGATGAGGTGACTCCCACACAGTGGTACAGTCGGGCCCCCGAGATCGGGCTACCTCGGCCGAGACCACTGGCTCCCTGCCCGGGGGTGCAATATGACCATAAAGACCCCCATTTTTTCATTCTCAAAAAAAGCAGGAAAGAAAAAAAAAATTTCTTTATTATTGTACGGATAACTAAATTTACCCGTATTTACAACTGGTAGTAATATACTGTATTAGGGTTTATTTGAAATTTTCCTGAAAGTATTGTAGATAAAGGTAAAAATTAGCTAAAATAGTACAATAAGACTCATGAATAATATTAAAAAGTGTAATGGGGCTATGAATTGTAGCAAAAATAAGCTGAATAGTAAAACAAGCTGACTTTTTAATTTTTGCCAAACACACACTTAGTTTATGGATAAAGTTTAGTTACAAAATAAATATTATTATGTATTTTGAAAATTTAATTGTTGAATTGAATGTTCTTTACGTTTTTAATATACATGTCAAATTTTATATTAATCGGATATTATATATTATATGATCTATAAGTTTATATTTTATGCATACCTTTAAACGACAAAAGTTTGCAATTAAAATAATTTATTGATGACATAGCTATTGATATTTAATTTTCTAAAAATTTTGCAATTATGGAGGATATAAGAAGAATATGTAATCTAATGATGGATTTATTAAAATTCATCTTCAATAAAAAGATATTGAGCAAGGTTGTAACTTTAAGGTTACAACCAATTTTGTAGCTAAAAACTTTGTCCATTACCTTAAGAAATAGTATAGAATGTTAAAGTTTCTCATTCAATTCATACACGAGGTTTACTTAAAAGTGAAAAGTTTAAAATGTTTTAAAGTAAGGTTTTATGAATTTTTTATGAAAAAAGAAAATTTTAATTAATTTTTTGATGACTTTTTATATTTTTTATAAAAATTGTGTAAAAACGTTTTAAAAATAATTTATTAATAATTATCTTAGCGAATAGGACCATACTAAAAATAATTAAATAAAGTTATATAAACATACAAAAAGTTACATGTTTGTTTGAATAAATACTAATACTGGTGTCACAACTTATTGCATAACTTGTGCCACAAATTGTGTGCGGCAAGTTGTGCCACCACCAGCATACCTCTTGAATAAAATTGGGAGTCCTAACCTACTGAAACCTAAGAAAAATGGGCTACACCTATTTGAAAGTGTACAATCTCTTGCTCCTTGCAATAAATGGGCCTAAGTGTTGGTTTCGTTGGGCTGGAATCTAATTAATTGCTTTCTTTTTAAGTTCCTGCATTCAGCAATTTTAAATGAACTGCCGCTGCGCTGCTCATCTTCATTCTATTTATCTACGGCATTTAAAACAATAGAATAGATTAGGTGAGACCGTGAAGGTATTTGCTATCAAATAAAGAGAGATGTTACGTTCACAATATTTTTATAATATTTTCACAACAAATCATAGGTGGTTAGTTGTTATTAGTTCAAATTTAAACCTGACACTAAGATTACTTTTTTGCTCTAACAATAACAACTAGTAATAACCTGCCACTTAAGATTTGTTGTAAAAATGTTGTGGACATATCATTTATCATCAAATAAAGAGAGATGTTACGTTCACAACATTTTTACAATATTTTTACAACAAATCATAGGTGGTTAGTTGTTATTGGTTCAAATTTAAACCTAACACCAGGGGCGGAGGGAAAGGGGGGCGAGGGGGGGGGGGGGGGGGGCAGGTGCCCCCCAACTTTCAATTTTTTTACTGATAATGATAATGTATTGAACTCAACAGACTTATTGAGAACAATTTATAGCTACATGGTTCAGAATTCAACAGACTTAACTAATAGAACTCTAAAACTACTATAGCTTTAATATAAAACTATTGGTCCCACCTAGTAATGATTTTTTTTTAAAAAAAAACCTACTGCTAATGCTATATGCCTATATGGAATAGGAATCACAGCAGCCTAATACTAATAGAACTCTGAAAAAAAAAAGTGTGTATATATAATACAGTATAAAGCACGCATCCTTTCAAATAAATAATAAATAAATAAATTCTTTGGATTTTTTTAAAATTAAGTAAGGGGGGAATAATTAGTTTTTTCATTGTTTGTAATTTTGTTAATATAATAAGGGTAAATTTGATAATTCATTTGGTTAAGCATTTTTAAGCTCTGCTTTCCCTCAAAATCTAGTTAGAACCCCTCCAAATCCCTCCCCCTCCTCCCTTAAAAAACATCCAAATAAGGTAATTTAACTTACTCTCTCTCTTTTTATTCTATTTCCCTTAACTCCCCCTCCATCCAAACAAGCTATTAGAGTTTCTGTTGTGTTTTTAAAAGTATTCAAGCTGATCTTTTAAAAGCATTCAAGTCATTGAGTCACGTTTAAATATTCACAGGTATATTGCGTACTCTTAATATTCATGTTTAATTTTTTTTCAAATTAATTTTTTACTTTCAATCTTGCCCCCCCTGACCTAAATTTCTAGCTCCGCCATTGCCTAACACTAAGATTACTTTTTTGCCCTAACAATAACAACCAGTAACAACCTCATTAACACTTCGGTCATATCAAAATTCAATAAATGTGATATGTGAGTTGACAAGTAGCATATAAATGATCATCCATTACTTGTAGACTATCACTGATAGTGACGAGTAAGGGTATGGACGAGCGTATGTGCATTAACTCCAGACAGCAATCAATAACTGAGCAATGAATAGCACAAAACCGTTACCATCATCCAATAATGCAAAATTGAGGACCAGTTACAAATAGAAAATGTTGTAGTTAAATTGCAATCATTAAGCATTGATTACCCAGCTGCAACATAACGGTTTACTGAGTATTAACTCAGCCTAAGGGTATATAAAGCCAGGAAAAACAGGTAAAAGGACACGAAAACATAATTGCCATACAAATTACAGTTTTTCTAGAGAGAACAAGCTAACTTAAGCATCGAAGGGTCCTTGGTAGGACCCAAACCGATGCCCTTATCTATTGAGTGCTTTTTGTGACACAAGCTTTACAGGTCGACCATCACACTAAAGAGGAGCATACTGACAAGGCAAATTCTTGCTTCATCATGAGTAAAAATAACAATCTCATTAACACGCCTAAACAATGGCGGAATTATGATTTCAGTCTATAGAGGGCAATATTAAAAGTCAATATTAAAAATGAAATCAATCTAAAAAATATTAATTAATAATAACAAAATGAATATACAATTGTGAACAAGTGTGTATATGTTTTGTGGAGGGCAAAAAGTGTAGCTAACAGTTGTTAATGTGTTACTTCCTACTCACACAATAGATTTTAGAGGTGGGACATAAGATCACCTTCTAAGCACCCATTCTTCCATAATTAATGATAATTAGACGAGTTTATAAGGTAAGAAGTACGTATTGAATTAAGAAAAGCCTTGAAATGGCTAAGTGTTTGTCCTTGGGTTTGGTTCAGTCCAAGGATACTGTTACAATGGTATTCTTTCTCTTTTATTCAGAAAATTCCTCCACCAGAATAATCCTAGGAAGATTCTCTTTACTGGCGGTAGCTAAAGTTGCTAGCGAATCAGCATGTGAATTTTTACTTCGAGGAACTTGTTCCAAAGTAAAAGAATGAAAACCGCCTGACAAACGCCTAACTCGATTCAAATACCAAAGCATTCTCGGGTCTTTTGCTTCAAAATCACCTCGAACTTGTCCAGCTCTGAGCCTTGAATCATAGTACGCCCTAACAGACTTACCTCCGAGCTTCTGGACAGCAGCCAACCCTGCTTGTAAAGCCTTGTACTCTGCCTCATTGTTCGTCGTCGAAAAACCTAGCCTCGGGGATTTTTCCAAAGTGATTCCATCTGGCGAGATCATCACAATTCAAATTCCTGATCCTTTTTGGTTGGCTACACCATCCACAAATAATTGCCATGCCCGCTGAGTTGCTACTGAATTAACTCTTACTGCTTCCTCAGGTTTACTCACCCCTTTGGAATCTCTCAATTCTTCAGTAAACTCTGCTACCAGGTCCGCTAGGACTTGACCTTTCACAGCTTTTCGGGGCAAATACTTAATGTCGAATGCACCCAACATAGTTCCCCATTTTGCCACTCTTCCAATGTAATCCGATCTTCGGAGTAATGCCTATAAAGGCAACTGAGTCAAGATGATCATGGTGTGGGCTTAGAAGTAATGCGATAGCTTCTTGGTGGCATGGATGATTGCAAGGATGGCCTTCTCAAGATGGAGATACCTGACCTTGGCTTCTTGAAAGGATTTGCTGATATAATAAACCTATTTTTGAACTCCTTTGTCGACCCGTATCAGGACCAGACTTAGTGCATGTTGGGCAACAGCTATATATGCATACAAGACTTCCTCTTTCTCTGGCCTGGACAAAACTGTCGAATGAGCCAAATACATCTTCAATTCCTCGAAAGCCTTATCACACTCCTCAAACCATGAAAAATTCTTCCTTTATGCAATAGCTGAAAGAATGGCTTGCACCGATCAGTAAACCTTGATATGAACTTGTTCAAGGCCACTATCATCCCAGTAAGACGCTGAACTTCCTTAGGATTCCGAGGAGGATGCAAATTATGAATAGACTTAATTTGACTAGGATTAACTTCAATCCTCCTATGGGTGATCTTGTAACCTATAAATTTCCAAATCCCACACCAAAAGAACACTTAGAAGCATTTAAGCGTAGTTTGTGTTTTCTTAAGATTGTGAAAATTTCTCCAAGGTCTTATAGGTGTTCGGAATCTTCTTTACTTTTTACCACCAGATCATCAATATATGCCTCCACGTTCTTTCCCAGTTGGCTCTCAAACATTCTAGTCACCATTCTTTGATATGTAAACCTAGAATTTTTTAAGCTAAATAGCATCACTCGGTAATGATAATTTCCTGTTGGAGTATGGAAGGCTGTTTTCTCCTGATCTGGTAGTGCCAACGGGATTTGGTGGTACCCTTGAAAAGCATCCAAGAAACTCATCCTAGGATGTCCGAACATTGCATCCACTAACTAATCGATTCTTGGAACAGGAAATGAGTCCTTTGAGCAAGCTTTATTAAGGTCCGTGAAATCCACACACACCCTCCATTTTCCCGATTTCTTTCTTACTACAATAGTGTTGGCCAACCAGTTAGGATAAAAAACCTCTTTAATTGCCCCCGCTTGTTTAAGTTTTCAAACCTCGTCCTTCACTGTCGAGGTGGTTGCTTCTTCGGAATAGCTATGGGATTAACATTTAAATGATGATAGATGAACTTTAGATCAACCCCCGGTGTTTCATACAAGCTCCAGGCAAAGACATCCAAATTGTCCTTTAAAAAATCTAGCAACTGCATTTTATCTTCTGCTAGGAGTTGAGTCCCCATCTGAAAGTACTTTTCTACATCCTCTTCTATGACAACTTTCTCTAGCTCCTCACATGATACTAAACTATCCGAGAGACCTAGCAAGGATGGCAGTGTACAGGGAAAAGACATCCACCACCATGAAATCTACGCTTACCACCTTATCCCCTGTCTGTACAGGTAGTCAAATCACCCCCTTTGGAATATTAGTGTTCCCATCAAACTTGACCAAAGGGACATCATACTTGCTTAAATAATCTAGTTTAAGTCCTAGACCCTTAAACAAATTAGGGTACATAATTTCCACCCCACTACCTTGATCAATCATTACTCTCTTGACATCATGCCCCACTATTCGCAAGGTTACCACCAGGGCATCATCATGTGGCTGAATCATTCCCACCTTATCTTCCTCGGAAAATCTTATGACTGGTTGTTTCGAAACCCTAGGTTTTTTACACAATGCTTCTTCTTTGAGTCATTTTATCTGCGAGGACACCATCATTACCCTGCTAACTAAATGAGAGTCTCTTCTCTAGGCTACGAAAATAACATTTATCGTTCCCAAAGATGACCAAGGAACTCCATCCCTTGTGATCTTGCAGTGGACTGACCTCCCTAGCTGCTGTAAAAACTGCTTCAACTTGCCATCTTTAATTCACTGACCAAGGAAGGCTTGTAAAATCCTACAGTCCTCCATTGTATGACCTCGGTTTCGGTGGTATTGACAGTACAAATTTTGGTCTCTTTTAGTGGGATCCACTCCCATTCTGTTTGGCCATTTAAAGTAGGGCTCATTTTTTTATCTTCTCCAACACTCAATAAATGGGCTCTTTGAACACCGAGTTTACTGTTTGGGGGCCAGCAAAGTTATGGGATGCTTAGTTAAAAAATTCCCTCCTCGGTCGAGAAGATGTGAACTAACCCAATGAGCTATCCCTTCAGTCAGGGGTGAAAACTTTGGCTTTTCCTTTGCTAGAATTTTGGTTGTCCTCAACCCTTTTATGCTCCTCAATTCAATCCATCAGTTGATGCATACTTCAAGGCAGTTTCATGGTAAGTGATTTCCACAGGTCGAAGTGTGTAGGAAGGCATACCTTGAAGGTTCGTACAGCGACGTCCTCAAAGTCTCCATTAATCTTATTGTAAACTTCCCAATATCTGTCAGAATAGCTCTTCAAGGTCTCCCCTTCTTTCATAGACATCGAAAGTAAAGAATCTAGGGGTCTAGGAACTCAACTACATGTTACAAACCTTGCCCCGAAGGCCCTTGTTAGTTCCTTAAAAGAGTGTATAGATCCTTCCTCAAGGTTATCAAACCACCTTAGGGCAACTAGACCAAGGATCGAGGGAAAAACCTTACACATAAGGGCCTTATTTTTGGAATGGATGGTCATTCTCTGATTAAAGTGACTCACGTGTTTGACGGGATTGGTTGTTCCATTATAAATGGTAAAAGAAAGCTGGTTGAAGTGACGTGGAATCTTGGCCTGTTCAATACGCTGAGAGAAAGGGGAGCGAGATATCTGAAGGAGAGCCTTTCCCATGGCGTTATGCCCCTGGCCTCTCTTAGGTGGAGTACTAGTCCTCTTACGATAGTGTTTTTGCCCGGAAGTATGACGAGATGTCAATATGAACGACTCACTAGGTGGAGTTCTACTACGTGGCCGATAGCTTTCGTCACTTCCAGTACTAGAATATCGATTTGGGGAGGGAGTCCAACTTTCCCTTATTTGAGTCCTACGACGAAGTCATCGACGTAACCGTTCTACCTTCTTCTCCAAGTTATGTACTTCCTCATAACGCGAATGGTGACTAGTTTATGCTGACCAATTTGCTCAGAGTGTACGGAGGGTGCTCTCTCGCTATGAGTATGAGCCACATGACAGTTCCTTCTTCTCTCGAGATTGACAAAATGTTCTCTGCGCTGTGAGCCAACGGACTCCAATGATCCATAGTGTCTTTGACTAGCCATAATAGTGAGATCTATAGGGGTACCCCACAAAGGACACCAATTGTGTAGCTAATAGTTGTTAACGTGTTACTTCCTACTCACACAATATATTTTAGAGGTGGGACGCAAGATCACCTTCTAAGTACCCGTTCTTCCATAATTAATGATAATTAGACGAGTTTATAAGGTAAGAAGTACGTATTGAATTAAGAAAAGTCTTGAAATGGCTAAGTGTTTGTCCTTGGGTTTGGTTTAGTCCGAGAATATTGTTACAATGGTATTCTCTCTCTTTTATTCAAAAAATTCCTCCACCCCTATCCAGGTGTTTCTTGGCTTTATATAGTTAGCCATAATACATCTGGGCTCTACATTTGGAGAGTTCAGATCACAGTTCCTTGATACTTGTCCCATCAAGGCTTTGCTAGTAGGTTTTACACCAAAGGATGAGTTGTGTGGGAATTGTTCATGGTCATTTCCCTATTAATGTGGCCAGCTAAGTGGTTGTAGTACATTTAATGCAGAGGGGATGACTGTTTTGTTTTTCCTTCTTCTTCCCTCTCTTGTTCAATGCCAAGTTGTTCATTTCCTCCCTTGGGTTGCGCTATGCTCCCTTCACCCCTAATTCTCTACCCTCCGAGGTTAGGCAGGAGTCATCGACGCTCTTATCAATTGTAATAGTTCAACCTCTTTATAAGTTATGTAAGCTCTTTCTAAAGACAGTTCACGCAGTTCACCTCCTCGGAATTGCCCTTGCCCATTTCACTAACTGCTTTGGGTCCTCGTACCCCCAAATGTTTCATATCATTAAAATAAAAAAACAAAAACACCCTATTCAAAATTACTAACAATCAAAGTAAGAGATTTATTCAAATATACAAAATTTAGACATCTAATTTGATTTGTTAAAATAAATTGAGAAATCAAATTAATCTAGAAGTGTTAAGAATATACATGCAAAGTTTATATATATATATTCTCCAAAGTATTTAAAATTTGGGTTTGTATTTAAAAACCAGAGTTTAAAACATTGAAAAAGTTAAGATATAAAATTGAAATTAAAAATAAATAAATAAATAAAAAGGGTAGTGGTGATACATCATCTTATAAGACTAATTTAGTAAAATTTGTAATATTAACAGCATCAGTCATCAAGAAAAGTGATATGAATAGTGGGGAAAAAAAAAGCAAAACAAATCATGGGTGAAATTTAAACGAGGGACAAGAATAGTGAAGTTGGTGAAAAAGTCATATACTTTGTTACCAGAGGAAAGTCTTTTTTTTTTTTTTTTTTTTTTGGTGTTAGGCTTTACTTCTCTGGAGTGTGCGTCTTTTGTTTTGTTTTTTTACCATGTTAGGTAGGCAACTTAAGAAGAGACGTAACTAAAGATTTTTTGGGACGAGTCGGGGGCGGTTACTCCCTCTTGCCCTCCCCTTGGCTTTGCCCCTGCTCTTGAGAGTAGTGGTGGAATGCTGATATAGTTATTTTGCACACTTGTCTTTAAATTATTGAATTTTAATATGGTTAATATCGTAATACTTGATACAAGATTTTGGATTTAAAGGCCTATTTAGAGAAAGAGATGGTATGGTTTGGTTAACTGGTTTACAATTTTATATACCCCTTCATAAATTTTTATTTTTATTTTTGCTGAATATATACTCCTTCATAATTAGTCATTGGAAAATTCAAACAGATGACAATGATATTGGCTGCTGGCACCTTTTCTCTTGATGTAATGTTATTGTATCACTTCTTTGTTTCTCTTCATAATTAAATAGCAAAATAGGATAAATCCACTTTCGTTAACATCCTGTCTTACCGTCAATTAACAAATATTGGTAAATTCGACCAATCTTCTGTTCTGTTGCATGGAGATTTTACAAGTGCTATTTAACAAAGACTTAGGGGATGTTTGATATATGTTTTCAAACAACAATTTTTAATTTTTAAATAATATTACACGTATTTTCATACATTTTTTCACATATACATTTCTACACATGTTTTCAAACAATAATTTTTAATTTTTAATTACATATACCAAACACTTCCTTAACTTTCAATGTATAATTAGAAAACATAGCCGAATAAACATAATAAAAAATGCTATTTTCTTGAAAGAATGACATAACAATAAATAAATATTGTTAACGTATAAGGAACTCTCAAAACTTATGAAAATGGTTTTCTAATCTTACACTCTCCTAGAAATAAGGAACTCTCAAAACACAGTCCCAGACTTCCAGGTCTGTCAATGGCAACTTTTTTATTTTATTATTATTTTTATTGATAAGTTTATTTTTTATTTTTTATGAGAAAGCTGAAACCACAATTTCAACGTATAGCACATGTCAGCACCAGTATAGTCAAAAAATGTGGGCATTAACAGCATGCACATAGAGAGAATAAAGTTGTTGGATTCTAGCTGTTTAAAAAGAATAAAGTTGTGTTTATAAAAAAATAAAAAAAGAGAATAAAGTAACATACTAGTCTAAAGTCCAAAGGGGAATTTTACCTTGACTGCGGCATTGATTCTGGAACATGCGTTGCAATTAAGGAATAATTACAGCTCTTCACCTCTTCACCTAAAAATGCCCATTGGATAAGGCCAGCAAGAGGGAATCTCAAATTCAATTATGATGCGGCAATTAGTTTACTCTCTATTTGTTTTGGAAATAATATTTTTTATAAAATAAATAATTTAAAAAAAAATTATTTTTAAAAAATTATTTCATTTTTGTGAGAGACCTCGACGAAAAGCGTCTCTCAAAAAAAAGATTCGGGTACCTTTTAAAGTACCTCTTTTTTTAGATAAGTGGTATGGAGTCCCCACTTATTTTTCTTTATACAAAAAAATAAGAAAAAAAATACTAATTACAAAATACATGACTGAATATTTCCATTCATTGATTAAATAAAAGAAATTACATCTCTTGAAAAACTTGAAAATTACATAGTTTTGGGTCTTTGTTACAATCTACCAAAAAATACATGGCTTGTTATCCTAGTTACATTCTACCCAAAATAAACAACGACAAGGCTAAATTTACTTAACCAAAGACTTAAATCCGGAGGCTAGGTTACGAAATAGGAAGGTGATAGGCACCCATTCTGTCTAGATAGAGTTTGGTCTTCTAGACTTTTGTGACCAATGTACTATGTTATGCATGTCATGAATGATATGTTGAACATGTGAAACAAAAATTAAATCACACAAATTTACTTATGAATGAAATCTCTTCTTTTATTTTTTGTTTTTAAAAAAAAATTCAGATCTATTTTAATGATTAAAAAAATGATTTTGATTTGTCAAAATATTAGATCTGTTTTTGTAGTATTAAAAAAAAGTAGTTTTTGATGATAAAAATTCAGATCTGTTTTGTTATATTTAAAAAAAAAGATTTTTGATAGCAAAAATTCAGATCTGTTTTGTTATATGTTTTACAAAGAATGAAAAAGATTTTTTAAGAAGAGAGTTTCACTCATAGTTCAAATTTATGCAATCATGAATTAAAATAAACACAAACACAATAATACACAATCTCTTTCTTTATTTCAACAATTTGCATGTATTAAGAAAATTAGATTTGCATCTTAAGAAAGATGCAAATTAGTTTTGATTTGAGAAAAATTTAGATATGCATCTCATAAAGATGCAGATCTCTTTTTGTTTGAGAAAACTCAGATCTACATCTAAGGAAGATGTAGATCTTTTTTTATATTGAGCCTTAGATGTAGATCTTTTTTTATATTGAGAAAAATTCAGTTCTACATCTTATAAAGATGCAGATCTGTTTAGATTGAGAAAAATTCAAATCTACATCTTATAAAGATGCATATCTGTTTTTATATTGAGAAAAATTCAGATCTACATCTTATAAAGATGCAGATCTATTTTGTTTTAAGAAAAATAATTGTTCATATGCAAATTTATTGACATTCAAGAAAAAGATTATAACAATCACATAAAAAACAATCATGCTTTAACAAAACAACAATTAACAATTCATGTTATAGATATTTGAAAAAGAAAGAGATATAACATGCATCATCACATCACAAGAAAAAGGGTGAAGGAAACAACCTCTTGCATGACCACACTTTGTTCTTAAGAGAATGTTTTAGGGTTCAAAGAAATTTGTTCAATTCTCTTTGAAACCTAAAAACCCTAATTTAAGCAGCAACACTTAGAGAGGGGATCAGAAAATATGGGTGGTTTGAGAGTAAAAAACGTATGCCTCTCAAAGTGTAAAAAAAGGGTGCTGAATTATGAGGTTCAGTCTCTATTTATAGAAGCCAAAAGACTCTAAAAAATAGGTACGAACGATTAGGGTTTGAATCCGGACGCATCCTTTTACGAGAAGATTGAAAAGGGTATACATAATCGTCACCCGAAGGTTGTTGGGCCAAAGCCCACATCAGGAAAATTCGGCCCTTTTGGAGTGCCGAATTGGCCCTATGGCTCCAAATGCACTTTCGTGTTCTGGTGCCGTTTGGACTCCTCTTCTAGGGTTTTTTGACTGGTCCTTGTACCTAGACGCGTTTTCATTCTCCACCTATGATTTTTCATCTTTTTTGTGTGGATAGTTTAGGATATTTAAGGACAATTATTATAGCTAAATACCTTAAAATAAATCTTGATAAAGTTCAGATTATCCACAGTTTTATTGTTATCCAATCATCCATTTTATTCCCATGCATGCATCCCTATTTTAAACACTAATTATCAACCAATCACAAAATTATTTAATTAATTTTAATTGTTTAACTAATCAGAATTAATTTAAATTGATCATGTGTGGTCGATTCTACCTTGACACAATGCATGTTGACCGTGCAAACTATATCATGTGATATCTTTCGATCCGGTAGTCCGATTTGATAACCGAAAATACCGTTGTGACTGTTGGAATCTCAAGATCATTTTTATGATATGTAATGAATGAATTAATGCATGTAATGCAAAGACAAAATGATGCATGTAATGCAAGAACAAATTGATGCATGTAATGCAATTTTGATTTTTGGGGTACATGGATTGGTCATTGAAGTCATTCTCCTTGAATAAATCATGGGTGCAAAATTGAGTGTGTACAATTTTCTTATGTTTGGTAGCAACCTTAAATGAGTTGAAAAATAATCTCCTAACTTCCATTATTTAACTTGCTGTGAAATAGAGTTGTTTTCCAAAAAAATTTAGTGGAAAATAAAATCTAAAAATAAGTTATACTTTTTCTATTGACTAGAGATTGTTTCCTTTGACTCATTGTTTCTAATGCTACTAAACACTGGAAAATAAAGAAAACTATCTTTACACAACATTTTCCATCTAAACAAACAGAGCGTTAAATCATACTGCTATTGCTTGGTTGCTAGAGAGAGAGAGAGAGAGAGAGAGAGAGAGAGAGCTTGGTTTTTGCCTAAACTCTATGCAAGACCATCAAAATTTCTTTGAATCATATTTTTTTGCTAATTTCATTATTGAGGGGGACTGCAAAGAATGTGTTCATTGAAGAATACATAATAGGAAATTTAATTAAAGTAATTGGCAGCATGGCACAAGGAGTTCAAGCCTTTTCCTTCAACTGGGTTCCAAGGGATGCAAATAAGGCCTCCAATGTACTAGCTCGTTGGCCACTTGTAAATTCCTTGTATAATTATGGTCCAAATTGTGCACCCTGAGTTCTTCTGGATGTAATATTGGAGGACTCTTATTTTGTATCTTGCCAGACTGTTTGAGTTACTTTGGGTGTTTGGTTTAGGGTGTTTTAATCACTCATCACTCATTTTTCAAAACTCATCACTTACTTTTCGTGGGACCCACACCAAGTTAAGTTGTTTGGTTCAGTTTTCATTCTCAATTTTCTTAACTCATAACTCAAAAAATTGAGTTAGAGTTGTGGAAAATGGAACAAATTCAAAGAGAAAAATGAAAGTGGGGTGGGGAGAGAGCCAAATTTTTGAGTTATAGTTGAGTTTTTAAGCAGAAAACTAAACCCAAATATTTGAGCCAAACACATTGTTGAGTGAGTTAAGAGAAAAATAGGGAATACAATATGAGATATGGATTAAAAGTTTGAGATGAGAATTGAGTGTTAAGAATTAAGTTTTGAGTGATGCTAAAACCAAACACTCAAAGTTTTTATTTCTAGCAACAAAAAGAGAAAGGTCCAATCAAGGACATAGACCAAGCATAACACTAGGTAGGTGAAAATAGTCACTATGTCAAATTTGAGAAAGGCCTATGACACCATGGAACCCCATGGCAAATAAAAGGCAAAACTATAAATTACATTATTTAAATTTGGTCAATTTTCTTTTTGGTCAAAATTCATTTTTATCATTTTAATCTTGTAAGTTTATATTTGTAGTCATTGTTATTCCTTCAATTCGTTGGGTTCAAATTCCCTCATATTGAAATTTCCCCCCTTGTCTCATGTTTTTAAATGGATGTAACATTTGGAAAGTATGAACTGTAAAGATCTTAATAAGCCACCTCAAAAAAAAAAAAAAAAACAAAAAAAAACATTTAATTTAATAGCAATTACCCAAGACACAAAGAATTTCACATTCTCCGCTTTTTGCGCTCAAAGTATATCATAAAATACCATCCCTCTTTAGCCTATGACAATCCCAAAAGCTTCACATCTTCAAATCTATTGGAGCTGCCAAGAAGATCAACTTTATAGAACTTGCTTATTTGTATTTAGGGTAAATTTCACTCACTATCCCTAAGATTATCAAGTACATTTGAAGATTTAAACCCAAATCACAGAACTTGCAATCAAGAGTTGAGACAAAAAAATCAGCCTCTCACCTCAAAATCCTAATCCAAAACCAAACCCCATCAATCAAAACCTCCTCTTAGCAAAAACCCCCCAAAAGATCTTCTCAAATAGCTCTATTACCAAAACCTTCTCTCTCACATCTCTGATCCCAAGCTTTACTTGAGAAAAAGATGTTCAGTGTAGGAACCTTTTCTCTTCTATATGGCTTTGTGACCATCTACCACTGACCACCTCAACAATAAACCCACCACCACGATCCAAACCAAAACCCACAAATCTCTAACACCAACTAACAAAAAACCCAAACCCTCAAAGAACGATGCAAACCAAAACCTACAAACCTTCAATGTCAATCCATGAAAAACCCAAATCCTCCAACGCCTATCCAAACAAAATCTGTAGACATCCCATTTTCCAACTCCCATTTAACCTCACTTGTATTGCACCATGCATCCCATTGCATGCACATCACAAAGAAGAATTGTAATTCTGATTGTTTAGTTTTCAATTGCATTTCATGATATAAATTTTGAAGTCATAATGGTCAAAATGACAGTTTATGAGCCTTAATCGAAAACTAGATTGAAAGATATCAAAGAAACAAATTTTAACGGTAGAGTGAACTTTCATGAATTAAGTCCTAACCATATGTCATTGTGATCTCTAATTCTAATTGGCCTATTTTTAGTACAAATTAAATTAAATGATGTGTTATAATGCTATTGGTTGAGGATGTAGTTTATGATAAGATGTATGCACCGACTTAATCTAGAGATAAAGCATTCATTGATTTCTTGCAAAATTGGTAAAAATTGATTAATTAAGTAATTAATTACTTAATTTGAAAATTTTGGAATAAAATTGCTGAGCTTAAGGATCAAAGAAATCAGAAAAGAAGTCATAATTCAAAGAAATTCATATCACAATTGAAATCTGAAAGAAACGAACTAAAAAGGAATGGATTTTTGAAGAATTTGGACCAAGTGCTGATCGACACTTGTGCTATAATCCCCAAAAATCTTCCTTTTTTTTAACCCTTCTTGCTCCCTACTCAATTTGACCTTGCACCCAATGTTTTGCCTTTATAATATCCGAATTTTCTTTAGTCCCACATTGCCCAGAAACTCATATCCAAAACCCAGTATTAATACCCCACTTAGTATCAGTTCAAGACACCCAAAATTATTTTTTTTTTTATTTTTTTTTTTATTTTTAACTTGAATATCTCTCTCTACCCCTCTGTCCCTATTATCTAGAGTTAGTAGTGGAAGATGCCTTTGGTTTCTTGTACCTCGTAGTCTCAATTCACTAGAAATGATAGTTTGAACCTCTTGGTCTCAGGCTACCAACTTCCTATTCACAAATTCCCCTCTAGAAAAACTTTCTTACTTGGAGTGCTCAGGAGTGTTGGTGCATGCATGTAAAGTTTTTGAACCTCCTCTATCATTTTTTGCACTACTTTATTTAGATTTAAGCATGTTTTATTTTCAAGTTCTTCACATGTTCTTGGTTGTTTAAAATGTGATGCAAAAGCATAATGGCAACTCATGTGGCAGCCACATAGGCGATTTGTGTCATTTATTTATAAGCCCATTTGTCTTTTATTTATCTGTATTATTTAGTCAAAGTAAATAATAAGTCTTGTTGGTAGTTGTTCCAGCTTAATAAATCTGATCATAGGGTGATGTGAAGTCAATCTAGGGAGTTGTCATTTGTATTGGAAGTTATCAAGCATTTAGTGTAGGCATTTATTTCACATGCAATGTATTCACTTATAATTATCAATAAGAAATCAAAAGAAAAAAAAAAAAAAAGAGAAAGTTTCTATTCAGAAAATTATTTGCAGGTGTCCTTGCTTTGGAGTTTAGTGATTCCTCCTAACAATCAAGTGTGTGACTTGGTTGCGTTGAGTGACATCCGCGATTAGTAGCATTGAGTAACATCCGCTACCTCCGGTTTAATGGCATCCCTAAACTATTCATCCTATCATTAGGTTAAATCTTTGATTTAGCCTATCTAGCGGGTCTTGGCTTGCATCAAATTGGTATCAGAGCTAGTATTCTTGTTGGTCTATCCAAATTCTCTTTCTGTTTCAGAAAAGTATGTTCATCTTCTTTAGAAATTCTGTAATTTCTTGTGAGGATTCTATTTGTCGAAAGATCTATCTTTCTAGTTTCTAACAAAAAAAGTAGATCGTGATTTTGAATTTCCTACAACGAGATATTTGTGATTTACTGAGCAAACGTCAATCTGTCAGAAAGATACAAATTTTCTGGTTGTTATTTGAAATGGCTCCAAGACATCAAAGGAATACCGATAGTGTTGATATACAATCTGAATTTATTGAGCTGAGGCAATCTTATGAAGTTCTCCATCAAAAGATGAATAAAATTCTTAATCGGATTCCAACCTCTCCAATTCAAAGTCATAGAAGCAGAAAAGCCAAGTTTTGCAAGGAATATGATTCCAATGATTATCATTCAACATCTTCAGGTTCTGCTTCGAAAACTACCATTGTGAGTCCATCCTCCATGGATTCTTTTGTTTCAAACATATTTATAGATGGTAAAGAGTGCTCTAAAGAAGATAGTGTTGTAGATTGGAATTCTCCACCAATCCTTGATAATTACCTTGTTGAAAATTGTGAATTGTGTAATAGTAAAGTTGTGGAAGATGATGATGAGACTTTCTTTGTTCAATTGATTTTACAGAAGAGAATTATTTAGAGGTAAGGTTTATTCCTTTAGCCATAAAAGAATTGGGTGTAAAGACATTGTTTCTTAAGGAGAGAAATCCACATGATTTTATTGGGATTGACAAATATTTATTTTCTGATGGTAAACTTGATGTTGATTTTGGTCCATCAATGGAAATTAAGACTCCTTATCTGGAAAAGATGCATGATTTTATTTGGGAAGCTTTAGTGCAACGTGAAGTAATTCAAATTGTTTCAACACTCACAAGGATAAAGCCACAACAAATTTGCAAAGATGGAAATCTTGGAACAATGGGTGAGTATGCTGATTTGTTTGTAGCATTGGCTTCATATGCTACACTTTGGCAAAACAAATTACAAATAAAAATTTGTTCAGCAATATTTATCATGAGCGAGAAAAGAACGATCAATAGCATGTTGGTTTCAATTGTATTTTTGAATATAAAGGGATGGAAAGGAATGATTGGACATCCAAAAGATCAAGGGAGGATTTTGAAGTCGAACTCGAGGACGAGTTATTTTTCAAGAAGGAGAGAATGATGCAGGAGCATAATGGCAACTTATGTGGTAGCCACATAGGCTATTTGTGTCATTTATTTATAAGTTCATTTGTCTTTTATTTATATTTATTATTTAGTCAAAGTAAATAATAAGTTTTGTTGGTAGTTGTTCCAGCTTAATCAATCTGATCATAGGGTGATGTAAAGTTAGTCTAGGGAGTTGTCATTTGTATTGGAAGTTATCAAGCATTTAGTGTAGGCATTTATTTCACATGCAATGTATTCACCTATAATTATCAATAAGAAATCAAAAAAAAAAAAAAAAGGAGAAAGTTTCTATACAGAAAATTATTTGCAAGTGTCCTTGCTTTGGAGTTGAGTGATTCCTCCTAAGAATCAAGTGTGTGACTTGGTCACGTTGAGTGACATCCACGATTAGTAGCGTTGAGTGACATCCGCTACCTCCGGTTTAGTGGCATTCCAAAATATTCATCCTATCATTAGGTTAAATCTTTGATTTAGCCTATTTAGCGGGTCTTGGCCTGCATCAAAATGTTAGTAGGTTGTTCTTAATTTTGCATGATTTAGGGTTCAATTCAAATAAAATGTTCACATGTTCTTAAATTAGAGAGTGTTACACATCACACACACATTCAGCATGTATTTCAATTCCTTCAATATCAATTCGTTGCATACCTAGAATAGGGTTTCATCATGCTCTTGAATGCTTATTTCATATATTTCCAATCATATATTCTACAAATAATCCAGCAAAGTTTAGAAGACTGGTTTCACCAAGTAAGTTAGGGTACCTAACACCTTCCAAATCCTGTAACCTAGCCTCTGAACTTAGATCAAATGTTAGTAGATTACGTTTTTCTTTGTACTTTTCAATTTCTAGATTGTAACTAGGAATCAAATTAATGTACTTTTTTTAGATTTTATCTGGGACCAAAACCATGTAATTTTCTGGTTACCATCAACATATGTACATATTTCAATTCATCAATAAAAGTGATGTATCTTTCTTTTTTCTTTTTTTCTTTATTAAAATAAGTAATAACTCCATTGTAAAACCCATGATCTAGGAGGGATGATAAAATCAATAGAATCTTCATTGTCTCTTGAGATGCACCAACACGACTTTACTCATTAGCGTAAGTTATGCCAAAACCCCTTTTAATTTGAGAGGATTTGATTGGGGGCGCAATCTTTTATAGTGAAGAATCCATTCAAGATATTGAGGGCTAAGTTTCAATTATACTATGGTGGTCAAGCATACTATTGTTTGTTTATTGCTTTCCATATAATTTGTGATTGCATTGTGTTACATACATCATTTTCAGGTTGAATTTTAATTTTCTTTTGTGTGATCACTTGGAAATCTAGTTTTAGTAGTAATGAATCACGATCCTCTTAGATTGGTGTACCTAGTGGCAAACCTTACCGTTTGGACAAACGCATGGCTCTTGCATCACAAGTTGGGAGGTATAACATTCTAGTTGTGGGAGTCCTATACATACCCTTCTACCCATGTAACATAAACCCTAGAACGTAACTCTAGGTCGATCCTATTAAAGAGAATTGCATAATGTATGTGCTTGGCCATTGTTTGATCCATGATGAGCCGAACTCCAATGCTTGGGCACATTGTGTTTGTTTAAACCAGGTATGTTGTGGATGCTAAGTTTAACCAAAGCCCATAAAAAACCCACGACAAGATCTAAACAAGATAACAATAGATCTAAACAGGAAAGAAAAACCTAAAGCATCAAAGACATGAACATAGCATTAAACACGTAAATATAGCATATCAAAGCCAAGAAGGCAAAGCCCAGGCATAGGCAGAACTTTAAACATGTAAAGAACATGAATAAAGCCTTAAAAGCATATCCAAGGCAAGAAAGAAAGGCCCAACAAGATTAAATCATCTAAATAAAGCATTAAAAGCATAAAAATGGCTATATAAAGCAAAAAAAAAAAAAAAAAGAAAAGATAAATAAAGCATTAAACAATTATCCAAGGTACAATGGCTAGAAAGCCATATGAACACCCTCACCCTCAAAACCATCAAATGGAGGGAGATGGAACCAAGAACAACAAGCTTTAAATGAAAAGGCAAGAGAAAAGGGTAGAAGATGGGAGATGCTATGAACAAAGAAAAAATTCTATTGTTTAGCATGGAAGTGGTAGAGAAAGTAGAGATATTTCTAAACTTTTCAAAACTTCTAACTTTTAGAAGATCAAACCATGGACCAAGGAGTTGTGGGCCTCGAAAGTGGGCTGGTACATCACTTTCTTCACCTAAAGATGATTTAATGATATCTTAACTCCGATTTTGATCCATGAGCAGTTTTTTTAAAGGGAATTCAGTCTTTTTTCATATGAGCTTGAATTTATTCCAATCAAACAGTAAGATATCAAGTCAATTGAGATTAAACTTGGTTAAAGTTGATAAAATCTTTTGAAAATGTTGGTTTTGATATACAAACATGAAAAATGGCATTTTTGTGAAACCATGAATAGATATGACCTCTAGTCAACTCTCAGTTAACTAGGGGCATTTTGGTCATTTTGACCTGAATAAGAAATTCAAGTGCTTTAATGCCCAAATGGGATAAACCATCTCGTTTATGACATCACCATGGTCCCTTGGTGTTTATGGAATTTTTGGGGTCCAACAAGCAAATCAATGGCGGAAAAAATTTAGTATCAACAAAACTTTATTACACTTATTCTAAAAATGACCAAGTGTTAGACACATTTTTTAGTGTTTTTGGGATATCTTGCTCGTCTTTAATCCAATCTGGGCCCATGAGATGTCATTTTAAAGGAAACTCAATTTTCTACAATGAAAACTTAAATGCATCTCAATCGAATGGTGAAAATTTTGGTAAAATCAAGAAAAAAACTTTTGAAAAATGTTTGGAAATATTAATTTTGGGGCAAATTACAACTTACCCACCTACAGTTTGGCCGAAATTTAAGTTGCCTACTTGTGGTTTGAAATTTTATACTTTATCAACCTGATGTTAACTTAGTTAGAGTTTCGTAACTCACTTCTATTAAAAATATAGCTAAATATATAATTTTGCTCCACTTTTATGTCTCTCTCCTCCAAAAATATAAAAAACATAAAAATACAAGATCAAATAAGATAAAAAAAGAATCCAGTAGAACACTTGCATCATAGGATTCCAAACCACAAGTAGACAGCTTAAATTTTGGTCAAATCTTAGGTGGTAAAGTGCCAAATTTCAAACCACAGGTATGCAACTTAAATTTCGGTCAAATCACAGGTGAGTAAGTTGTAATTTACCCTTAATCCCAAGGTCAAAATATAGTTTCTTCGATTTTTGGCTTAAGTCAAGATTGTCACGCAAAATAAGGGAGGACAAAATATGGTATCGAAAGTAAGCGCAACTTCAGCAACCACCTAAGTGCCATTTCAGTTAATGACATCAACATCTGAACTCTATGACCTATTGCCAATTTTATTGTATAGATTTTGATGTTGCCATTTTTATTTCTTAATTTAAAGCCCCTTTTTTTAGAGAGTTTTAACCTATGACATCCGCTCATGATGATAGCTCTTTATTATCAGACTAATTTAAAGCCCTTAATCACTAAAATTAACTGATTTTGGTCTTGTACACGTGAAATTCAGTAATCCACTTACACATGCTTCATAACAACATCATGTTGCTCCGCCACTCCTCTCCTGGCTTTTAATGTAGCCATTTTCTAATCCTAGTCACCATGCCCAAGTCATTGATGTTTCTTCCCTTCAATGGCGGCTCTACATGCAAGCCAGGGTGGTCACAAGACCAGACTTGTAAAGAAATGTATATATACACTTACCAAAAAAATATTATATGCTAAACTAACTTATTATGACCACCCTAATAAAAATTTTGAACACTCTGACTTGAGAATTACAAAAATTTGGGTTCAACAAAAATAAGAGTAGTGCTACTACATTCACAATATTTTTACAATAATTTTACAACAAATTAATGTACTAATCTAACACTAATTCGAAATTTGGACCAAATACTAATATTATTTTTTTACCCACCAATAACAGTTTTTTGCATAAGATTTATTGTAAAAATGTTGTGGACGTAGCATTACTCCAAAATTAATTCTGCCTTCAAACATAATTCTTAATCCCTATTTTTTTTTAAACTTAAATAACAACAATAAATATTAGCTTAAATAACAACAAACATAACCAACAAAAACAAGATAAGACCAAACAACAACAAGTAAAAAAATTATTCAACAAAAAGCCTATTATAAAACATAAAGTTAAAATTTGTAGGTCGTTCAATCTATTCAATAAAAATAATTTCTAATTTTATTTTTCTCTAAAAAATGTTAACAAGAAAAATATTGTGGTAATTTAAATTTCTTAGTGACTATCCTAAAAAATATTCCTAAAGTCGCCACTGCTTCCCTTTCGGCCTTCTTTTAATGTTCATGTCTTGAATTTGTAAGAAACTTCTTTTGTTAGGTTCATTGGTAATACATAATTTGTACTTCACTCATATATGAAAAATGTAACCCTTAAACGTTTTCCTTTGTGGATGTAAGTCAACATTATTGAACCACGTCATTCTTCATGTGTTCTTGTATTACTCTTTTATGCTTCCACTTCCGCATTTACAATATTTTCTATATCCCCTCCTATTTATTGAACATGGTATCAAAGCATCTTTAACACATTCATTGTATTATTATTAGTCCAAGTCTTCTATTCTTGGCTAACCAGGTGGGCAAAATATTGTTTGCATCCTTAAAGCTTCGTGCTTTTTTTGTCCCTAAACATTAGAGAGTTCATTTTTATCCACTAAACCATTGTAAACGTTACTTTCCTTATCCTTCTATCAACATTTGTTAACTTTTATCCTACATGTCTAATTAGGTGACTATATATGGCATTAGAGAATTTGACATTTTTACCTACACCATTATGTACAAAATGAAAGGACGCATGTATGGTGAACAGATGGCATGCAACTATTTATTGCATGCCTAGTATGAAGGGCCCTTTTAAAGTTTAGGGGAAAAAAAATTATTTTTAAAAGTTTAAGGACAAAAATGTAACATTTTCTATAATTTAGATAAAAAATTTGAAAAAAAAAGGACTTCAAGAATGTTTATGTAACTTTGTCTATATATGTTTCTTTTAATTAACAAGCAAGAAGATGATTTGAACTTCATATACTCTAATATAACTTGCTTAATTTTTCTTTTTAACAAATAATATTTTCTTCAAAATCTTTTAATATTAGTACTTTGATGAAAGACATTATGGCTATTGAATTGCGCCCTTTCAAATGTTTGTTTGAAAGTATATGTACTTTGACTAATATGCTTGGCTTTTGCAAAATATTACACGTCAACGTAAAAACAATAATGAAATTCACTACAAAAAAACAGGGCTATCCCAACGTTTTTTAAACCGCTGGGATAGCCCCAAAAAGTGCTGGGATAGGGTCAAAATTCTTATCTTGGAGTTTTTTTTCCCAGCGCTTGAAATCGCCGCGCAGTGAATGTGGATATAGGGTCGCCAGGCCTGTACCAACACTTTTCAAAAGCACTGGGAAAGACATACGCCCTATACTAGCACTTTTGAAAGTGCTGGAATAGATATTACCTATGCCAGCGCTTTCAAAAGCGCTGGAATAGGTCATGAATGAATATAATTTAAAAGACCTATACCAGCGCTTTTGAAAGCCCTGGCATAGGCAGCACCTATTCCAGCGTTCTAAAAAGCGCTGGTATTGGTCTTGAATCAATATAATTTAAAAATTTATACTAGCGCTTTTGAAAGCGCTAGCATAGGGAGCACCTATTCCAGCTTTCTAAAAAGCGTCAGTATAGGTCTTGAATCAATATAATTTAAACGGCCTATACTAGCGCTTTTGAAAGTGCTGGCATAGGCTGTACCTATTCCAACGTTCACAAAAGCGCTGGTATAGGTCATGAATCAGTATAATTTAAAAGAACCTATGCCAGCGCTTTCAAAAGCGTTGGTATAGGTCCTTTTTTTTAAAAAAAAAAAAAATTTTTAGCACCTATAATGTACCTAAAGTACATATTTTCCAATACCTGTTTTATAGCAACTATAATGAACTACAATTCATATTTTCTAATAGCAAATATCATACCACATTAAACCAAGAAACTAAATATATTTAATTAAACCATATCAATAATTACATCTCAAATGTCTAAAATTTTATACACAAATCAATACATTCTAAACAACTATGTACAATGTCCTACACTAAAGAACACATTCTAACTATATAGAATGTCCTGCACAAAAGAATACATTCTACTGCGTATCGCCTACTCCAAATCATCAGATGATAAGCGTTGAGCATCGGGAGACTGGATATCCACTGCAGAATCACCATCCTACAAATTAAGAAACACACAATGGATTAGTGTACTAAACAACTAGTATTACTACCAAGTGCCACATTAGCAATTAAAACACACTCAAAATGACTGATTTCAGTTAAGCATATCAATTGGGTATTAGTCTCAATAAATTTCTCAAAAAGTGATTAGTGAGCAATTTATGCAAAAGATTCAATAAGTGATTACTTACACATATTGTGTAAAGCCTTAGAGGTTACATTTCTACTTGATATTTCTGTGTATTTTATGTGTTACAATAAACCCTAAACTGGTAGATATAAAGATTAGGGTATACATTAATGAAGGAGTTGAGAAGGTGGTAGTTGGGAGTTGGGGAGATACATTAACCATAAGTGCTGATAAGCATTCTACAACAAAGTTCCTCTACTTGGAGAGGTAGGGCAGCAATGTAACGACTATCACATGGTAACTGAAGCTGCAATCATGTCCTAAATACCCAACCAAAAATCAAAGAACAAACATGAGGCTAGTCTTTCACAAATCAGACATCTAGTCACCAATATAATATAAGCAAATGCAAGTGATAATCCAATACAATTCCTGCAACCATTTTTTTTTTTTTTTTTTTGAGAAGCCAGTTCTTGCACATATTATGGGGGTACCCCATGAATGTTAGCATTAATTATAGGCAGCCTTCTTTCAAGCATTCACTCCTATTAGTTCTCAAGCCCAGTAAGCACTTGCTGCACTTCTTGCCATATATTTAGAACTTCAGAATATTTTTATAATATAGTGCAGTATTAGATATAGGCATATGATTTTCAAAGCCTTGATTTTGCAAAAAGATTTACATAAAATAATTTAATCAAATTCCGAAAAACTACTAAGACATGGCCACCCAATTAACCCATTTCACAGCAAAATTCATCAGATCAAAACTCACCAATCACCTACACACTCAGACACACACAAAAAAGCACCATATACTATCCAATAACCCATTAACTTCATAAATTATCCATAAACCATTTCCAAACAAAATTTCATCTGATTATTTTGCATCACAGAAACTTCATGACAACTCACCAATCACCATACAAACATAAACAAAAATGCACATACTTTGTATTCAAACTGCTTACCATAGACATATTGGGAAACGATGGGCACAGTCGGGTCTACATCCTCTGCTAAGGGTATTATTCAAGTAATCAAGGGGTTTTCCACCTTTTTCAGGCATGGGGGGTGCTTTTGTCATTTTCTTGCTTTTAGGAGGTATTTCGTTCATTTCGATGTTCTGGGGGTATTTTGGTTATTTTTTATGTTTCGGTGGTGTATCAGTCCTTTTCTGGGTGTCGAGTGTGTTTTGGACATTTTTTGTCTTTCTAGGGGCATTTTGGTCATTTATCAGACTTAGAGGGGTATTTTGGTCTTATTCAAGTAATTGAGGGTATTTTGGCTAGTTTTACGCACAAGGGGTACTTCGGTCATTTTCGATGTCTTAGTGGGTGCTTGGGTCATTTTTGATGTTTTGGCCATATTTCACTCATTTATTAGGTTTCGGGGGTATATCGGTCTTTTTCTGGTATAGGATCACTCATTAGGGAACGCAGTGATCCTATACTAGCGCTTTTTGAAGCGTTGGAATAGGTTGACCCTATTCTAGCGCTTCAAAAAGCGCTGGGATAGGATCATTCCATTCCGTAATGGAGAGAGACATGTCCCAGTGCTTTTAGAAGCGTTGGGACAGGTCTTTCTCCATTATGGAATGGAGTGATCCTATCCTAGCGCTTTTTGAAGCGCTAGAATAGGGTCCACCTATTCCAGCGCTTCCAAAATCGCTGGGATAGATCACTCCATTCCCTTATGGGGAGAGACTTGTCCCAACGTTTACAAAAGCGCCGCGATAGGTCTTTCCCATAAGGGAAATTAGTAACCCTATCCCAGCACTTTTGGGCTTCCTATACTAGTGTTTTCAAAAAGTGCTAGTACAAGCTTATCTATTACGGCGGTTTGTAAAAACGCCGGGAAAAAAACGCTAGAACATGACGATTTTTTTGTAATGAAACCTTGTGACTGTTGCCAAAAGTTATTATTTAAAATAAAAATACAATTAACTTAAAAATGCTAATACATCTAAAAGACACAATTTTAGATAAAAAAATATTTTTTAAGAATACATCAATTTATATATTACGTTTTTTATTTAAAAATTTTCTAATCATTCAACTCTATACAAGGCATAAGAGTTCAACACTAATCTATAATCCAATTTTAACTTCAAAATAAGAAAATTGATAAAGTGTTAGAAATTTAATGGCAAAGAAATTTGTGGTAGAATTTATGGTAGGGATAATGGTTTTCTTTATCCATATTTTTATTGAAGTGCAAGCTAATGATTTGACCTCTGTTTCTTCCCATCACTCTTCATCTCCAATATGGCACCATCATCCTTTAGAACTTGATACTTTGTGCAATCATTTTCTACCTGCATTAGAAATGAGGTTGCAGAATGTCAGGAAATTGAACTGAAGCACCCTAGAGGCCATTTAATTTGTGTTTTTAATTATGGGTTTTACCCATTGCATTCACATGATGAAACCAGAAGACCCAATGTTTACAAAGGCTACAGATGGTTATCGATCATGCATGGAAAGACATGAACGAAATATATATGATCTTGGCAGGGGCGGCTTGATGCATTTGGGGGCCTAAGGCGAAAATTGATTATCTTGTTTTAAATACAAAATTACTACTAATTAACATGAACTGCGTAGATTTTTTTTATTTTTTAGAAATTTTATAGATAGAAAAAATTTGACAAATTTTTTCATACTTATTGATGTGGTAGATTGATAGTGGTAAGTAAAAAAGTGATGTTAGTGGTTGACTTAAATGAGAACTAGTAAAAGTTTGCTAACTCAACTTTTATTATTATTCTGATTGTTTTTAGAAGTGCAATATTCACAATATTTTTTATAACAAATCTTAGGTTTTAAGTTGCTTTTTGTTTTCTATTTGAAAATATCATTATAAATTTTTTTTTGCCATCAATAACAAGTTGTAACAACCTACTACTTAGTATTAGTTGTAAAAGTGTTGTGAAAAATATTATGGATATTGCATTTTTCTCTCTTTTTTATTTGTTTTTCATCTTATAAAAAAATATTATTTTATTTATTGACTATAAATAATTCTATTGGTTAAAATTTGGAGGCCTTTTTTTTATTTGGGGCCCTAGGCAACCGCATCTCTTGCTCACCCATTCAGCCGGCCCTGGATCTTGGACGTTGCTTTTATGAATGGTTTGGACTTCATGTCAAATTAAATTGATAAGTCATTCATATACAAATCCAAGATCTATCCCCAATTGTACATTCGGTAAGTAATTTCTAAACTCATTTATCTCTCTTCCTTTCTTTTGAGAAGAGTACACATATCTATGAAATATGTATTTATAAGAAATTAATACATTTTTTATATCTAAGTCACTAAGATTAAACCTGTCGCAAACATGAGCCTAAAATCATGCCATTAGCAGAGAGAGCATTCCCCACATTTTTTTTTTTATAAACTACGAACCAAATTTAATCTTATAAAGAAAAGGCACACCTATAAGCATTTATTTATTTTTTAAGTTGAGCTTAGAGTTTGACGATTTATAAAGTAGGTAGCAAAATTCAGGTTTGGTTCCACTATGCACATGGGTTCATCGTTATCAAAAAGAAAAAAAGAAAAAAGAAAAAAAAGAAGATTGAATTATATTGTTTTTATAATAGATTTTTGTGAGAATAATATTTCTTGTTTTCAATTACCTAATTAGGATTTTGTAGAAAAGTATGTAAATTATATATTTCTTACAAATTGTTAAAGGGAGAAAGCTTGATTTAATTTTTGTTTAGCTAAAATATTGTGTCCATCCCTAAAGTTTGGAATGAATTGTGATTTTTGTTCCTAAGAATTTTTTTAAAAGTTTCTCTAAACTTTTTAAAGATATTTTTTTTTCCCTATCGTTTAGGTGTGAAAATTGGGACAATTTTTTTTCATAGTTTGTAGAAGGAAAAATATATATCTTTTAAAGTTTAAGGAAAAAATTGTGACATTTTCAGTAGTTTATGGATTAAACACGAAATTTTTTAAAGTTTAGAGATAAAAAACAAAATTGATGAAAACTTTATAAAAATATTATTTTTCCTTCTTGTTTTAATGAAAAATTTATTTTCACTTAATTTTGAATTTAATTTGTAATACCTCAAAAAATGGGACTCATTAAAATTGATTGGGAATATTTTGGGTTGATTTTTATGCAAATTACATTTTTTTTCTTTAAATTTTTGGATTATTTATAACATGATTTGCATAATTTTGAAATTAATAATTTCTAGTGTAATTATGATAAAATGCAAAAGTGTTTGGTATTAAAAAAAAAAAAAAAAAAAAACCATTAACAATTTTCTCCTATGTTCTTCAACGTTGTGCCTTGTCAAGAATAATCCCTTACAAGAGATTATGATAGACAAGGATCCTATGCTAGCATTCTGAATTTTGATTTTGATGAGTAACTTAGGAATGATATGAGAACCCCATCTTGCAATTACGATAGCTAAGATATTTCAATTAATGATTTTCTCCTCACTGGTTATAAATTGTACCTTGTCGAGAAAAATCATTTATTGAAAATTACGATGGAGAAGGATCATATATTAAAACATTCCTAATTTTGAATTTAATAAGGAGTTGAGGAATGATATTAGAGCCCTGTATTGTTTTTTTTTTTTTTTTTTTTTTTTTTTTTTTTTTTTTTTGAGAAAAAGGTAAGCGAAATATTATTAAAGAATAGAAAAATCAGATTGGAATACACCATTCAAATCACTAGGTAGTTCTTCTACCCAAACATCAGTATCTGCAGTTGAAACTGCGCTCCCAGCTAAGGCATGAGCCATCCTATTACCATCCCAGCTGACATACTAGAACTGACGCTGCCTAAGCGACTCCCCAATCATCCTAGCCTCCTGCAATTACGGTAGCCAAGATATTTCAGTTGAGCTTGAATACATGGCCTTAGAATTACTTTTATATATATATATATATATATAATTTTAATATATGATGATTTTATCAGTTATAAGGTATAGCAATTTCATAATATATAAGATTAGTTTATTAATTTTTTTTGAAAACAGAACAATCATTCATTCATTAATATTTAAACAATCTTGGTACAAGGCTTCTAGGACAGGTGGTGGTGAATCTTCCATCCAATACAACTCATCACTAATGTTTCTAGCGTAGCGAGCCAAAATATGCGCTACCTTATTTCCCCCTCTTTTGACATAGCTTATGGAAATTGATTGCAGCCCACAAAGGTAGCATTGGATGTCTTCATAAATGTGTCCCAGCAAAGAGTGACTGCCTGATGAAACCGAAACTGCTTTCATAACAGTAGTGTTGTCACCTTCAATTAGCAACTCTGAAAAACCTGCTTCCATTGAGAACTCTGTGGCCTTTCAACAAGCCAACGCCTCTGCTTCTTCACTGCTACTGACCGAAGGCCCTTTGACAAACATTGCAGCCATTACTTCTCCATATGAGTTTCGGATTATTGCCCTAAAGCCCGAGCAATGAAGCTCAGAAAAAATAGCCGCGTCAAAATTGAGCTTGTACTATCAAAGTTCTAAAGTTGTAGTTCCCAGCTCTGTTCCCAGTTCTGTAGCAGGTGCATCAGCTGCCACACTGGTGCAGCCCAGGCTGCAACACAGTGCAGCAGATAGTGCACCAGGGCAGCATCAATGTGTGCCAGATCAAGCAAGACATTTTGATGATGTTACAGCAGGTGCCAAAGCAACAAGTATAAAGATTGAAGAGTTTCAAGAATTGTACAGACACACACGACAGAATAGGGATGTAGCATAGTTGGAGTTGTGTTGTAAGCTACTTGTAGTTTTGTATATAACTAAAGGTAGGCTAGTGACTCACGTGTGGTAGTTAGTTACATTTGTTGGTATATGTTCACACGTGCAGAGTAGTTCTTTTTATTTAGTTAGTCACGTGCTCTGTTTTTGGGTCTTTGAGTATATATGTACAGATCAATTCCATCAATAACAGATTTCTGATTTCAACCATAAATTCAGTTTTTCATATGTACACCGATGGAGTAGGAGGTTGCCAAATATTTATGGGCTGTGCCATCGTGCTTGGGAGAATCAGCTGCTCTTGTGCCTTCCTATAGTCCTCCAAGTAATCCGTTGCTTTCTTGTTCAACCACTTTGGATCCTTTGTCTGTCCTCCATGTACAATTGCATTCCTCTGGTTCCAAATAAGCTAAGCTTGAACAAGAAACACTTCAAACTCAATTGTTGATAACCTGTCCAATAAAGACTCAAATAACAAGAAAATATCATGGAAAACAATAGTACATCTCTGCAAGCTGATGGAACATCCAGCCTACACATCTTGTTCAACCCCACATTCCCAAATTGCATGTAATGCATATTCAGGTAGACCTATACAGCATTGACAACCACTCTCTGAAATTATTCTTCTTCAAACAAGGTTCACTCGTCTTGGTAAAATGTCTTGGCATGCTCTCCACTAGAAAACTTTTATTTTATTTGGCACATGCAGTTGCCAAATCTTCTTCCACACATACTAGCCTCCAATACTTCTAGAGCTTCCAACCCAATCATCTTTCCACATCACTTTCCTTGCTACATGGTACCCCGACTTAACAGAATAATTCCCATTCTTGGTATGCAGCCACACAAATGGGTCAAGTACATTTCTTCGGCTTAAAGGGATTTTGCAAATGGCATCGGCTTCCTTTCTGCTAAAATTTGCCATAATCACATCACGCCTCCACCAATGTATATCAGTATCAATAAGCTCTGATACCAACAACTCCTCATCAACTTCACACACCATTCCCCCCTCTCCAACAACACCCACTCTTCAGAATAGGTAGTGCAGCAATAATGCTCTTCCATGCATAGAGCAATTTGGTGACACAACCGCATCTAAGAAGTTGCATCGATGAAAGTACCTTGCTTTGAAACATTGGAACAAAAGAGACTTTGATCATGCGGCAATCTCCACCCCTACTTTGCTAACATAGCAAGGTTGAAGAATCTCAAATCCCTAAGTCCCCATCTTGTGAGAGACCTCGACAAAAGCTGTCCCTCAAAAAAAGAGGTTTTGGTACTTTTTAGGGCACCTCTCTTTTTGGGTAAGTGGTGTGGAGTTGCCACTTATTTTTTTATAAAAAAAAAATAAGAAAAAATAAATACATAATTGAATTGTTCTCTTCATAGATTGAATAAAAATTACATATCTGGAAAATTGAAAAGTTATATAGCTTTGGGTCCTAGTTACAATCTACCAAATATTTACATGGCTTGTTGTCCTAGTTACATTCCACCCAAAACAAACAAAGACAAGGCTAGATCTACTTAACCAAAGACCTAAATCCGGAGGCTAGGTTACGGAATGGGAAGGTGTTAGGCACCCATTCCGCCCAGACAGAGTCTGGTCTTCTAAACTCTTGTGACCAATGTACCTTTTTATGCATGTCATGAATGATATGTTGAACATGTGAATTAAAAACTAAATTACACAAATTTATTTATGAATGAACTCTCCACTTTTGTTTTAAAAAAATTCAGATCTATTTTAATTGATAAAAAAAATTGATTTTGATTTGTCAAAATACCAGATCTGTTTTGTAATGTTTAGAAAAAGTGGTTTTTGGAGATAAAAATTTAGATCTGTTTTATGATGATAAAAAAAAATGGTTTTTAAAGACAGAAAAATCAAATCAGTAATACATGATCTCTTTCTTTATTTCAAAAATCTGCATATGTTTTAAGAAAAATCAGATTTGTATCTTAAGAAAGATACAAATCAGTTTTGATGTGAAAAAAATTTAGATCTGCATCTAAGGAAGATGCAGATCCCTTTTATTTTGAAGAAAAATTCAAATCTACATCTAAGAAAAATGCAGATCTGTTTTATTTGAAGAAAAATTCAAATCTGCATCTAAGAAAGATGCAGATCCATTTTATTTGAAGAAAAATTCAGATCGGCATCTAAGAAAGATGCAGATCCGTTTTATTTGAAGAAAAATTCAGATCTACATCTAAGAGAGATGCAAATCTATTTTATTTTGAAAAAAAAAGAGTTGACTACATGCAAATCTTTAAAACTAAGAAATAGATTATATCAACAATGAAGGAATCAAGAACATATTTTCATGAACTAAATTAACAAGGTAAAATATGAATATCTAAAACAATTAAACATGCATCATCATGATAAAGAAAAGCATAAAAACAAAAGGGTTAGAAAACAACCTCTTGCATGAGCACACTTTGTTCTTGAGAGGATATTTTAGGGTTTAAAGAAACTTATTCAGTTATCTTTGAAACCTAAAAACCCTAATTTAAGCAGCAACACTCAGAGAGAGGATCGAAAAATATAAACAATTTGAGAGCCTAAAACTTATGCCTCTCAAAGCGTAAAAAAAAAGGTGCTAAATTATGAGGTTCAATCTCTATTTATAGAGACTAGAAGACTCTAAAAAATAGGTATGGACAATTAGGGTTTGAATCCGAACGCATCTTTTGCTAAAAGGTAGAACAGGGTGTGCCTTATCGTCACCCGAAGGCCGTTGGGCCAAAGCCCAAATCATGGAAAGTGCCGTTCAGCACTCCAAAAGTGCCGAATTGGCTCTTGGACTCTGAATGCTCTTCCGTGTTTGGGTGCCGTTTGAACTCCTCTTCTAGGGTTTTTTGGCCGGTCCTTGTACCTAGACGCGTTTTCATCCTCCGTCTATGATTTTTCATCTCTTTTTTGGATAATTCAGGCTATTTAAGAACAATTATCTTGTAGATAAATACCCTAAAATAAATCTTGATAAAATTCAGATTATCCAATCATCCATTTTATTCCTATGCATGCAATCCTATTTTAACACTAATTATCAACCAATCACAAAATTATTTAATTAATTTTAATGGTTTAACCAATCAAAATTAATTTAAATTGATCATGTGTGGTCAATTCTACCTAAACACAATGCATGTTGACCGTGCAAACTTGATCATGCGATATCTTTCGATCCGATGGTCTGATTTGAAAACCGGGAACACCGTTGCGATCATTAGAATCTCAAGATCATTTTTATGATATGCAATGAATGAATTAATGCATGTAATGCGAAGACAAGTTGGTGCATGTAATGCAAGAACGATTTGATGTATGTAATGCAATCATGATTTTTGAGGTACATGGATGGTCATTCAAGTCATTCTCCTTGATTAAATCATGGGTGCAAAATTGAGTGTCTATACATCCCACCCTCATTTTTTGGCTGAGACAAATAACTCCAATTTTTCTAATGTATTTTCCTCTCATTTCCAACTTGGCCCCACCAAAATTTTGTACACAATGCATTCAATTCATCACATAGCTTCAAAGGCAATTGGAATACCCCCATAGTATATGTTGGAATAGATTGGGCTACCGCTTTTATAAGCACTTCCTTCCCAACCCTTGATAGCATCATACCCTTCCATCCTTGTAATTTTTTCCAAACCCGATCCTTTTAAAAAGAAAAGGTTTGGTATTTAGCTATTCCCACCAACGTAGGTAGCCCTAAATATGCTTCAAATCTCTCCACCTATTTCACCCCCAAGGCTGCCACAATCTCCTCTCTTTGTCTATGTGGAGTATTGCTAATAAAGTATACGGATGATTTATCCATATTAATACATTGGCCAGACGCATGAGCATAGATCTACAAGACCTCATTAATCACATCAACTTCACCTTGTGTAGTTCGACATAAGAGCAAAGAGTCATCAGCAAACATCAGATTTGAAATTTTAGGTGCCCTTCTACAGACAAATACCCCATCAATACGCCCTTCATGCTCTACTTTTGCTAGTAATGAAGTCAACCCTTTTGCACATAACAAGAACAGATATGGTGATAATGGTTCACCTTGGCAAATCCCTCTAGAGGGGTAGATTAGTTGATTAATTTGATATTCATTACACATACTTAGTGATTCCACAAATATAATAAACTTTTAAATGATATTGTTTTCCTTTTGTGCATTGGATATTATTTTTAGACGTAGGGGCGGTATGATGCATTTAGCGGCCTAAGGCGAAAAATGAATTAAGGTCTTTTATATATTAAAAATGAGTTTTTAAAAAAAATAATTAAATATTGCTTAAATTCTATTATTTTTTTTAGAAGTAAAATTACTAATTAACATGAACCACCTAGATTTTTTTTTTTTTATTAGAAAGTCTATAAACACAAAAAAAATTTGACAAAACTTTTCACATCTATTGATGCGGCAGATTAATAATGGTAAGTAAAAAAATGATGTTAGTGGTGGACCTAGATGAGAACTAGTAAAAGTTTGCTAACTTAATTGTTGTGAAAAATGTTGTAAATTTTTTTGTGTATTGCTCTTTTTTTTAGAAGTACTACTCATAACATTTTTACAACAAATTATAGGTGTTAAATTGTTACTAGTTCTAATTTAAACTCACCATTGATATTACTTTTTTAACTACCAATAATAGCTAGTAATAACCTGTTACTTAAAATTTATTGTGGAAAATGTTGTAAATGTAGAATTTCTCTTTTTATAATTTTTTTTTATTGGCTAATATTTGGGTTTATCTAATATTATTACAACAAAAGAAATAGCAGTATTGATTAAAATTAGGGGGCCTTTTTTTTAACTTGGGGCCTTAGGCAAATGCCTCTCTTGCTTATATAGTAGAGCTGGCCTGTGTTTAGACGATGGATCCCTTACACTTGTCTTACATATTCTTCTATACTTTTTTTTTTCCACTTTATTGAGTTGTGAATTACATTTTTAGTGGGCTATGGTTTCAGGTACAACGGGAGGAATCTTAGGATTGGTCCAAGACTTAAACTTGCTATATGAAAATTTTCAAGTGCCTCTTCTTTTGAATTGTGTTATTTTGAGTTTTGTAATAATACTACTCAGGGATGCTGCATTACCCGATTTTATATTGTCGTATATTTGAGTTTTAAAAGTTACGTTAATTGGGGGCATTTCAATCCCAAAACATATTTAATATGGGATTTGAATTTTATATTGAATTATATATGTTTTTCTTATGGCTGATTAATTAATTATGTTTTATTGGGCATAAATGTTAGGTACTATAAAGTAAAAGATCATTTTTTTTAATTCAACGTTGTATTTTTTTTTATAGATACTATAGTATTTCAAATATATGGTTTCTACTCTATATTGATTACTCTTTATCATCAGGCTAAGACTTTAATTAATTTTTTGTGTAGACAAGGATTGAACTCCAAATCTCTTATTCAACGACAAAAAACTTTATCAATTAAGCTAATTGGAACTCAATATTGTATGTTTGAAAATAGAGTAATGCTACAGACACAAATTATTTTACAACATTTTTACAAACTGCTGATGTGGCAAATTCTTACTAGTTTTAATATGGGCCCATTATTAACATCACATTTTTATTTGTAATAACTATTAAGAAAATAATAAAACCACATCAGCAGTTTGTAAAAATATTGTAAAATAATTTGTATCTGTAGCATTACTTTTGAAAATAATACCCCCTTCAACTTCCCATTTTGACTTCACTAATGGCCAATGTTAATGCAACTTTTTTTTTCTTTTTTTGATAAAATGTTAATGCAACTTGGGTACCCTAAAAAAAGTCTTTTATCCCTTCAGTTTCCTTCGAATTGGCAGATTACCTTTGATATCATCTACTCAAATCTCTCGTTAGTTTGCCACATTCAAACTAGATGTATCCCTTTCATTTCTTGATTACATTAGTTGATTACCTTTAATCTTTCGCATATCTCCTTCAATTCTCCATTTGTTTGAGCTTATTATAACTAGGGGAATAAGCCCTTATTTACTAATTGAGGTGATTTCAGATCCCATGTGAAAGGGCGCATATCCCCTATAGGCCTCTTGATTCTGGAATTTGGCTTATCTCAAATACTTTTTTAATTGGAATTTTCTTTTGTTTTAATGAGAAACTATCACATCACTCACTAACTAAATAAAATGTAGAAATTAAAGCCCACTACCCCTTATTATTGTGTATTTAAAACAAAAGGAGACCTCCAGCTAAAAAAGTACCTGAGGTAAGTTAAACCCCTGATTCTAAATTGTTTTCATGATTGACTATTTAAAATCATTTATTATCCCTTCATTGAAATTAAAGGTAACAATCAAAATTGAATCTTCTCTTCCAATTGGGCATTACACAATATTTTGTTTATATGATTTACTAATGTCAATGCTCATCCTGTCATCTATCATTCCACTTCTTTGATTCATTTCAAAAGATTCAACCTTGCATACTTAAAGTGAGTGGCAAAATTAATTATATGAATTTAATTTTCCCGACCCAAACCTAAACTTGATATTAACACCTTACCGACCAATTAAACTTGTAAATAAAAGTTTTCCTTAATATATATATGCTTAACTAATAGCAAAATCGTGATGCACAAAAAAAATTATTGATAATTTATTTTTATTAAATGAAAAATAATAATAGTAAATGAAATCTATAAGTGTTAATCCCAAATCATTCTCAAAATTATTTGACTATTTTTTGACAAAGTATAGTTGATATAATATATTAGATTTTCTAAATTAATCTATCTTTATTTGTTATTTGAAAGTGTTTTAATTTTTTTTTTCAAAGAAACATAATGCATTTTACATTCAATTATTATAGAATGTGAGATTTTTTTTTTAAAAAATAATGTAATGTGTGGTTGGAATTTGTAATGCTCCTTACAAACAGTTCATCCTCTATATGTTTTGAATAACCTAAAAATGAAGCAAGCATATATAATTGACAATTCATCGCTCATATTAGGGGGGGGAAAAAACACTTTAACAATATAAGAAAAAATGTTATTTTATCAAGTAACTACCAACATTACGCTAAGAAGGTGACACAATTCTCTTCTCGCACTTCGGGGTGTGGTTGTGGAAGGTGACTCGGAGGTGATATGGAAACATCTCACTTTGGACAGGTCGTGCATGGCTGGTTTCGGCCACATCATAGGGGACATTTGGGCTGCTGCTCCAACTTTTAGAGTATGCCTCTTTTCCTGTGTACGCCGCAAAGGCAATAGTGTAGCAGATAATTAAGTTGGCAAAAAAAGCTGGGCATCTTATGACCCCGCTTTTCTAGTTGGAGGATATCCCACACAATATTTATCCTCTCGTTTTGAATGACAGAAGTTTACTGTCGAGTTAAATGAAATATATGGCTGCTTTCTCCAAAAAAAAAAAAAAAAATCTTAATGAAGCAGCCTCTCTTTCTACATGAATCTCTCCTTGCAAAGCATCAACATTGTTGAAGTTGTTTAGTAGTAAATTCCTTGGACAAAATGGGCTTTTGCCCTTTTTGGGAAAATTAATTAGCTTTATACCCCATTTCCCAAACTAAGTAGGGAAATGCCCCTCTTTTAAAACTCAATTTATGATAAATCGAGTTAGGTCCTATAGTGGCGTTTTAAGGAGCCTATAGTGACGTTTTTTAAGACCTATAGTGACGTTTTTTAACTCGACCTCAATAAAATCGAGTTATAGGTAAAAACATTGCCTATAACTCGATTTCATTGAAATCGAGTTAAAAAACATCACTATAGGTCTTAAAAGCGTCACTATAGGCTCATTAAAACGCCACTATAGGGTATAAAGCTAATTAATTTGCCCGAAAAGGGCAAAAGCCCATTTTGTCCTAAATTCCTTCTTTATATTAAAATTACATCAACATTACGCAAATGTGGTGAGTGTCATACACACGAAGAGACCACATGTCACTAGTTGACATGGATAAGGGCAATCACACAAACAATAGAACACGGACACATGCCTACAATGTAAGCCTTGGACGCGTGCCCACATCCCAAGGTTAAGACTTAAGAAAGCTCATGATTGAGGAGGAGTTGTCTTTTAATTATAAATGTCCATCATCCAAAGTGCATAATACACCTTTGTGTCTTTTAACATACATCACACAACAAATAGACGGAGAAAATGGGCAAATGCCCTGTAGGGTCAGATTCTGCAGCCCAAGCCCAAGAAGGTGTGGATTTGGAGCCCACTGAATCCAAAACAATAAATTTGTAGAGAGTGGGTGAAAGAGCTAGGCTAATAATGAAAATAACAGTATTAAACGGCAATGTTAACGGGAAGATTTGAATTAATATGTGCTCGGACAGGTGTGAATGTCTCGTCCGAGGAGGTGATTTTCATTGATGAACTTAGGTTACAATTGTTGGAGCTACAGTAAAGTAATACCCTCTTTTCTTTCTCTTCTTTTTCGATCCCCTTCTATCAGAGACCCCTCTCTCTTATATAGTACTGTCTTTCTACATCTTCACCGTCCACTTGTTCATCATCTAGGTGCCCACTTGAGTGCATGTCCCATCACACTCCCCCTTTAGCCCTGTCTGAGTGGCGGTAGCTGAGGATGCACTGTTCAGGGGTCTTCTCCACATAAATGCGGCCAGGAGGGTAGGTGCAGTGCATTAAATGCGGTGGTTGAAGTCTGTCTCCTTGATATTTCTCTGTTCCTGTTACCTTCTTGTGTGTCCGAGACCCCCTTTCTCCCTTAATACTTGTCAAACAGATCACTTGAACCCCCCATACACGTGTCGGACAAAAACCTCGTCGGATTCGAGGGTATCGGGCTTCTCGGATATATGAACATCTCCTCGGACAATGCACGTACTCATCTCCAGACATTCTCCTTTCACATGGGCCTCTGACTGAGTGTCTTGGTCTCCTCGGACGAACAGTATTTCTCATATAGGGCCTTGGGCCCAATACGTTGGGTTGGGCTTTCTCCCCCCACATGCCCCTTTTAAAAAAAAAAAAAATTCAGCATTTTGCCCTATTTCCCAAACTAATTAGGGAAATGCCCCTCTTTTAAAACTCGATTTTCTCAAAATCGAGTTATAAAAAAAAAATTTCTGGAGCCCTATAGTGACGTTTTTTAACTCGATCACCATGAAGTCGAGTTACATGCAATTTTTTTTTTTTTTTTTTTTTTTTTACCTATAACTCTATTTCATGTATATCGAGTTACGAAACGCCACTATAGGTCCTTAAAACGTCACTATAGGCTCCTTAAAAACGCCACTATAGGGTCTAAATCGATTTTCAAAAGAGTGGCATTTCTCTAATTAGTTTGAGAAATAGGGCAAAATGCTGGATTGTTTTTTTAGAAAGGGCAAAGACCAATTTTTTCCACAAATAGACATGCAAAACATGATATAGAGCAAGAAAAACTAAGCTGTGAAAGCTAATAGGCATGATTCTTAAGGAAAAGACTATAATGGAAAGATGGACCTCACAAAAGGGAAAACCTCTAAGGTTCTGATCATATGCCTTTTTACTCGCCTCTTGAAAGCTCAGTGTATACTCCGACCATCAAATGCAAACACAAATAAGTAATAAGACAAAGAAAATAACACAAACCGAACAACAAAACAAAGAAAATGGTGAGGTGTTGTGGGACCAATGTAGGTTTGGGTGGTGTCCATGGATCTATTAGATTGGATTATAGACCTAAGCAAACAAGTCAACAAACAAAACCCCTTAAGTGGGTCCATAAATCCCATGCTTGAAGACATACACAAACAAACAAAGCAATGATAGCATCAATATAAACATAAAAAATATCATCACATAAAGCAATGCATGTCATAAATCACACGCAAGGATAGAGACGAAATATGTCATAAATTACATACAACTACAAGTGAAAGCTCGAAATATGTGTGAAAACAAAAGAGCTTGTTTAGACTCCCAATTAAAACTTATGCCTAGATTGCTTTTACTCTAACTTATCTAAGTGCGGAATAAGAGTAAATAAAATGCAATAAACCGATAACTACTCTAGTGCATGAACATGAACAACAAATAATAAATGTAAAGCACAAGAGTAAGGGAAGAGAGATGTAACCACAAGATAAAACCAAAACATGTTATTGAAGAGAAAACCAAAGAACTCGGCGAAAAACGTCTTCGCAACCTTCCAAGTCAAAATTGATCCACTAAAGAATAAAGTTGGAGTACATGAATAACAAAAGACCCTCCAAGCCTAGTCTACCCAATGTACTTGAGCCCTCTAAGCTCCTGCCACCAACGGACTTCTCGGAGTCATGTCTTCTCTAGCTTTCCGGATCTTGCAATACACTCGATTGCATCCGCCAAGCCTCACCGGCTTCTTTTGGCAAATCCCCAAAATTTCTCAAGCTCCAAAACACTCTCTACACTCTAAAAAGGTGTGGGTTGTGTTTGAGTACAAATCTCCTCTCAAGGTATGACAATGGGAAAGGGAAGGAGAAGAGACTAGAATGATTTCTCACTAAGGATGAGTAACTCTCTCTCTAAAAGATGGGTGTGTGTGTTGTAGAAAACCTATGTAGAGTTTTTCTCTCTGAATGGCCTCTCATACTTTTGTGGGTAATAAGGGTATATATAGTATGGGTGAAGGGTAAGAAAGTCACACTTAAAAATCCTCCAAGCAGAGAGTTTTGCGAGTATTTCGCGAGAAGGCCTTACCCGCGAGATACTCGCGAAAACGACAGCTTGGCATGACTCTTTAGCTTCTAGCATGTACTCCTCATGTGACTTTTAGTTGTCTTGATCAAATCTCTACCACTTAATACTAAAACCATTACAAATAAATCCCACAAAATACAAGGAACAAAATTAAAGCAATTACAACACATTTTGTCATGCAATAAGCCAACACTAGTGTTATGAGAAAATTCATAACTTAACAACAAGGATATAACATGTAGCACCTAAACATACAAAGGTTCGATGGAAAAAAAATGCAAGCATGCAAACATTAAAATTATCATCACATAAAGCAAAGCATGTACTAATCACACGCATGGATAAAGGCAAAACATGTCATAAATTGCATACAATGGTATAACATGTAGCAACTAAACATGCAAAGGCTCTACCGAAGAAAAATGTCAGTAGCAGTTTTGGAGTTGGCGTGTTGTTGTATGTTTGTGTGTTATCAAAAAAAAAAAAAAGAAAGTGTAAACCTCAAAGAAAAAGGTTGCATCTATGCAAGCAAATTATCCAAAAACCATCTATTTGAATAAAGCCAAAAGAAAGGGTAATTAAACACACAAATAAGGATCTAGGCACACAGAACATTCCAAGATATAAGCAACAAAAGGGTTCCATATGCTAGAAGATAGATGCATCACTATTCAAGAGGCATGTATTTGATCTAGAAGAAAAGAAATAATGAAATCATGGATTAAGGAACATTCCAAACTATATAAGCATCATCAAAGAACCACAAATCCAAGGTATGAGCATGGAAAACAATCTAAACACATGGATTTAGACATGTAAGTAAGCACATAATTATTCATCAAAAAGTAAACACAAAGTTCCAAGTATATACAATAAATAAGTTGCAATGCATTTATCTTAAACGAAGAAAAATAATTTGAAGGTTTGGAGATGATTTAACGATCTTGGAAGTTGCTTGGATGTTTTCATTATTTTTCCAAGAATTGAGAGCCTCTTTGCAATTCTTGAAAATTTGGAGGGAATTATTCCAATTTTAGTTAGATTTAAGCCAAAATGGTATTTTGGGAAACTTTGGGGGTCAAAGTGAAATTATGAGAGACTTTTAGGGGTCAAAGTGTAATTATGGGAAAGTTTTAGGGTCAAAATGTAATTATGTGAAAGTTTCTGGGGTCAAAATGTGATTATGTGAAAGTTTTGGGTGTGAGTTTCACATTTTGGGAGAAAATAAAAGAGTGGAATTAGGCTAAGTTCGGTGAGATTTAATAAACATATAGGCTAGCTAGGTTCCAAGTATTTCAGACCTAGGATTAAACTAAAGGGCCAAATTGATGAGTGAGCTAGTCTCACTTAAGAGAAGCCTTAGCGAGCTAGATTGGGTTAGGCCCAACCTTAAAACTAAATGGTAGAGCACCAAATGATCGGGTCAGGTCCAACTTGACCTAACCTTAAATCACCAACCACCCTCTCCCAGTCTCTAGAACATTCTCACTTTCTACCATTCTCTCCCTTTCTTTCTATTTTCCTCTCTCACAAACAATGGCCTCCATGTCCGCACTTCGAGCTCATCACCACCACTAGTTGCACCTCAACCTCACCTTTCCTCTCACCGATTTTTCTCTCACCCAACATCAATCTCACTTAGTCTTGCCAATTATTTCTTTCTTCGATCCAAACAAAGCAAAGCCTCTTTGCTCCTCCGTGACAAGCATTGGCCACCAACAACTCTTTGGCCTTCTCCTCTCATATATCACAGTTTTCTACCTAAACAGCTCTCTCTCTCTCTCTCTCTCAGATCAGACTGATGGTGGAGGTGGGTTTTAAAGGGTGTTCGATGGCTGTTCTTGGCCTTAGAAAGGTCGTGGGTAAGGCATGAATAATGAATTAGTGGTGTGGAGGTATAGACACTTCATTTTGTACCCTTTATGACTTGAACCCCGTTTTTCAACAATGATACCACTAGGTAGGTACATACTTAACCCATGTGTACGTAATCTCGAGTATGCATACGCATTAGGGTTTCATAAAAAATATGTAAGGAAAGTTTTTGATGAAAAATGTAATAGAGTTAAACCCACATCTATTGGGAAGAGCCTTACCTCTTCTCTTTGAACACTATAAAAAGGCCCCATGACATTTTTCTGAAAAACACACAGAATCAACTAAAAAACAATGATTCAAGAGAAGTTTTTTACTTTGAAAAATATCCTAAAACTAAAGTTTCTTGGCTAGGACCTATTCTGGTCCAAAGCCTCCTAGTTAAAGTTGCTAACCCTTTGGGTATTTTGTTTTGTAAATTGACTGAGGGGAATGGTCAAAATCAAGCTCTAAAAGCTCTTTGTGTGAGGTATTAGTTATTTCTTTTTCTTTGCTTTTCTATTTATTTTATTACTGTTTTTTGGCTTTGAATATATCATGAGTAGTGTAGGTTTATTGCTTTGATAGTTAGAAGCTTGCTTGGTTAAGTTAGATGTAGTTTCGATTGAGTGCTACCTGCTATGTTTCTAGGCAGGATGTGTACGTATTTCAACGACCATGCGTACTCATGGTCATACCTAGAAACCAGATTTTGTTTGCTTTTGGTTTTATTCTGCTTTATTAGTTTACATGCATGTCTTAGCTTTTGTTTGAGTCAGTTTATGCATGATTAGGTCTCAGGTCAGTAGGATAACTTGTTTTACATTTTTTTTGATAAATTTATAATTAGAATTTAAAGTTTGGATGAACGACATGAACATGCATTGATGAATAAATGCTAAGATGTTACGATACAGTGAGTTAAGTGAAGGTAAGTCATGCATATGAATATGGACATGCATCTTTGGATATGATGATTGGTCTCTTTGAATGATGAATGTCATGATGCAAATGCTTGAATGATTGAGCATGCTTGATTAATGCCATGATTGTGACTTACTGCCTTGTTGCTGCTACTGCCATGTGATATGTTTGCTGACTTTGGTTATATAAAGCCATGTGATATTCATCAACCATGAATGTGTGTGTAAGAACATGTCATCAACCTCTGTGTGTGTGTGTGTGTGTGTGTGTGTGTGTGTGTGTGTGTGTGTGTGTGTGTGTGTGTGTGTGTGTGTGTGTGTGTGTGTGTGTGTGTGTGTGTGTTGTTCAAGTCGGGTCAGGTTCATACCTAACCCGCATACAGTGGAGATGACCTGAAACCCCTCTCACTTGAAACCCACACATTTGGGTCCGATTGGGTATGAGGCAAGTAATTCGGCTCTCTCTCTCTCTCTCCCTCTCTCTCAGGTCGAGTATTAATCAAAACCTTTTTAATATTGATCATAGCTAAATTTAATATAATTAGTCTAAACTAATTAATTATATCTAAATTTACTATCAATCACAATTCTATTTATGTAATGTACCACCAATATACAAAGTGCAATAATATCAAAAAGTCGAAACTAATTATAGCTTGTAAAGTTGTGATTTACAACTATGTGTTTTGTTGGCTTTTATTCCGTGCCAAATTTGATTGTAATTACTATCAATTGTTTATACCCTGTATTTGTTGTGGGAATTGATGTAAGGGGTGTGTGATAGAGAGTGTGTGAAGACTCAAGCAAAGTGGAAGCTGATGGAATCTCGCGGGTATGTCGCGACTAAGCTTCCCGCGAAGTGAGGCATGTGCCCTGCACATGCTGGAATGCGAAGAGTCAGGCCAGGTGGAGACAGCTGTCTCTCGCGAGTATCTCGCGGGTAAGGCCTTCCCGCGAGACACCCGCGAGACATGCTGTTCTGCCAGCCTGTACTGACTGACTCACACATTCTGCACCTATCCTATATAAACCCCCATTACCCACAAATGTTGAGGAATGCTTCAGAGAGAAAACTCTAGCCAAACACATTTGCAATTAGAGATTGTCATCCCCACCTTTCTCTATACACTTGCTTGTGGTATCTCCTCAACCCTTCCCTCTCCATTTCCACACCATTGAGAGGTTGATAGCCCAAACACTTACCACACCTTTTGAGAGTGTTGAGTGATGTTTTGGTGCTGCTGGGAAGCATTGGAAGAAGCCAAGGATGGCAGATGCAACATGGAGCTTGTTGCGGGATCCGGAGAACTAGACAAGACACGGTTCCGAGAAGCCTTGTTGGAGTAGGAGCTTGGAGGGCTTAGGTGCATCGGGTAGATTAGGCTTGGAGGGTCTTTTGCTTACTCATGTATCCCAACTGATTGTCTAGTGGATCGATTTCCGCTTGGAGGGCGGCGGAGAGGTTTTTCGCCGAGTTCTTCGGTTTCCTCTTCGAAAACACGTCTTGGTGTTTTCTGTGTTTGCATCTCTCTTCCCTACTCTTTTATATTCCATTATACTGCTGTGTTGTTTAGTTTATGGATTAGAGTAGATTATTTGTTCATCCGCTCGCTTTTACACTATTCCGCACTTTGTATAAAAGTTGTGTAAAAACTATCGAGCCGTAATTTTTAATCGGGGGTCTAAACAGCTCTTGTGTTTTTCAACACGTTTTCGAGCTTTCATAGCTAAATCTAATATTTATCATGTCATTCCATTTCCAAATGTGACAATTCTATTTATGTAATGTATTTGGAATATATTTTGGTTTCAACTAAGACAACAGTCCAATGTCTATGCTTTTTGTGGAGTATTTGGCGTGTATCATGAGAATGTATAAAACCCTTGTCAATGTCTACAAGGTTTTGAACCATTTTTGGTTAATGACACCAAACTAAATGAAGAAATTATTCTTCTAAAAAAAAATGAAGAAATTATTTTGGCTGGTAGCATGATTTTTGTTCTTAAGGTTTAATTTAAATTACAATGCAGTGAAAATTCAAGGGAAGGAAATTGGTAAATTCATATTGTGTTTCCAAATATAATCTAGTTAATCAATGTTAAAATTTAATATTGAATTTGGGTCATTCTACCGTACCCCCTCCAAAAAAGGGGGTATGGTACTCACCTAAATTTGAACCATTAATTTAATATTGTTTTGATCTTGACCATTCATGTAATTTTAAAGGATACTGGCCACCACAGGTTATATATATATATATATATATAAGAGAAAATAAGAAATTAAGGGTATGTTTGGTAACTGTTTTTTCTTCTTATTTTCTGTTTCCAAAAACATTTTTTTTTTCATTTTTGAGATTAAAAAACTTGCTTAGCAACCCAAAATGGACAGAAAACAAAAACTATTCTCAAAACACAATTTGTGAAGGAAACTGAAAACGTGCAAAATGCTGTTTTCAATTTCTAATTTTCAAAAGTCAATGAAAACACGTATTTAATATAATGAATTTGTCTTACTTAATAAGTTTGCATTACAGTTCAAATCTTAGTAACAATATATTTTAGTATTTTCTATTTTTTCTTCAAAAAACGATCTTTTTAATTTCAACTAACCAAACATGTTTTTTATTTCAAAAATACAAGAATTTTTTTTTCTTTATATTCCCAAAAACAAGTTTTTAAAAATAGAAAACAAAAACTGTTACTAAACATAACCTAACATTCATCAACGCTTTCCTCTAGCTGTCTCACATTTGCCTCTCTAGCTCTGTCTCGTCTTCTTCCAGCTGCATCTTGCGTTTGCCTCTCTAAATTCTTCTCCTCCAATCCAACCACAAGAACCAGATAACTGCTAAACAAAACCATACCCACAATAGAAGAACTTGACAGCGGCACACCTACAAATTTCAATCCAACTCGGCAGCGCACCCACAACCTCATATCGGCAGCACACTCACATCCAATCCAACACGGCAGCGCTTCATCTCTTCCAATACAACTCGGTGGCGCTTCTTCTCTTTCATTCTAAATCGGTGCTGCCACCCACAATCTTCAGGTTCTCTCTTTACATATGATTAATGTTGATATGGGTTTATGCTATTATTGTTTTGTTTGAGTTTCGGTTCTTATATATTTGACAAATTAATCTTTACACTTTTGAGTTTAGGATGTGAGATGTGAAACTTGAGTGAGACGTGGGAACCTTTATCCATAAGTTGGGATAAGATTAGATTTAGTTGGGAGTGTGGGGATGACACGATACTATGAACCTATGTACTTAGGAGATTATTATTTTTTTCAACCACCTTGGCAGTAAGAACACCATTTCAACATCAATTATAGATTTTTAGTTTTAGTTAATTAGACACTTTTGATAAATAACACCAATTTCTGATATTGAGGTGCAAATTTTACTCCTACTCAGCTCCCAAATCACTCTAGTTTGTTCCTGTTTTGAGTCTTGGCATTTGTGGTTCTTTATAAGAATCACTTAGGAATAGGATCAGGAGCTTAACTATGAAATAGCATCCAGAATTCCTCCTTCACATTATACTACCCCGAGTCTTGGAGGAAGGCCAAACTAATTTAACTGAGCTCCAGAGAAAAAGATGGGTAAAGTCAAAATTTCATTGGAATCTCTAGGATTGGAAAGTTTCCTATCAGTTAAGTCATTTAGAACACATGCAAAATCATGAATATAACTCTTTATATTCTCAATGGGCTGAAACCAGCAGGGATGGTCTATAGGAATTGAGTTACCACTTCCCAAATACCACTAGCCTGGTTAAGAACAGAGTTCCTTCCTGCCTTAGTACTCTTCCAAACCCAGGAAGCATTAATCCTCACTGGAGCCAATTGGGGTGACACATTTCTAAGATATTTTGTTTTAAGAGCTTCAAATCCCCATGTTTCTTTGGACTACATAGGTTGTCCCAACTAGTCAAATGGAGTTTCTTAAGATTGACATCCTACCCCCATCAGAACCTATATATCAAGGAGTCAATTTTGGTACAAATGTTCTTTGGAATAAGGAAACAGGATAGGGGATAGATATAGCTAGCCTATAAAATTGATTTAACCAGTATAAGTCTACCCGTGGGTTAATAGTTTTGCTTTCCAACCTTGTAACTCTTCTTCTTATTCTTCTTTTTTCCCCACTCAAGTAGAGACTCTATAGGAAATATCTGATGCATTGGAAGATCAAATGAGTCCAGTGTGGAGTAAAAACTATTTTAGTCAGTACAGCAATAATAAAATTCCGGCGAAGCCTGTCATAGATCTGCTCATGTCCAATTTAAAGGCACACATTACCTCTCTTCATTTTTTTTCTTTCTTGATAACAGAAAAAACTCACTGCCATATAGCACTTTGAATAAGACTTCAAAGCTGTTGTGATCCAAATCATGCTCTTTCCCTTCGTTTCTTTTCTAACTTTGTCATGGGTGGCTCTTTCTTTTTCTTCATTGAGTCAAAATCTTTTGAATTTTCTGTTGAAGAAGGGGGTACTTTTTTCTTATTACGTATTTTTGAGAGAGGCAGAGATTCTTTACAATATGTGTTCATGGGCAAAGAGAGTGCAAAGAGACTGTTATCTATGATGGAAGACTTTATTTCCACTGAGCCCCCTGGACACTTTGCGCGAGCTGTTAGAGATGGAGAGATGGTTTTTATTCTACAATTGGGTTCCAATGCACATGGCTCTTTTCTTATGATTTTAGAACTTTTACATGGCCGTCGGAAAGGTTACATAATAGTACCGGAAGGAAAATTGGGTAGTGGTTGGAGAGGATTTAGTTTGCACTTGAGGAAGGCTATAGCTCTAGGGACTCTTGCCATCAATCTTCCTCCAAAGCTTTTACCTGGGTCTGAAATTAAAGACTCCATATCTTTTGCGGCAGCGGTGGTGCAAGGCCAATGAAGTGAACCCAAAACTCATAGGCAGGCAGCGGTGGGGAATGCTCTAACCCAGGATTCTCATGACGTAGTGAATCTACAGGCTCTTCCAAACCTTTGAGGGATGTCCCAAGAAAATCATCAAAGCCACAAAATTTTTCCTGAAACCATTCTGAGTAACTGCCCTTACCCAGCAATTTCTCCTCATCCAGAGTTGCTGACCCTTCAAAAATATCCATGATGCCCATAGGCAAAGAGAAAGCCAGTGGTTCGACATTTAGAGGTGGCAAAGAATCAGTAAACTGAGAAGCATCCTCAGAACAAATATCTGAAACCCAATCCTCCATAGTAACATCAGCCCCTTTTTCCAGTTCTGAATTTAGCTCCATACATTCCAATGACACTCCCAATACCATCGACAACTGGTTTGAGTCGTCCACTCCGACAACGACATCTCCCGGTGGCAAAGAAATTTGGATCGGGACTGCCACCCTCTTCCCATCTCATAATTCAAGAACCCACTGCACTGAATTCCCCCATTTCTTGATGACGTTGTCTGTGTGCTCATGGATTATTCGTTGAATGTCACGCAAGGCCACATCACCATCGGAGCACAAGGACTCATCCACGGAAGCATCGGAACACATAGACTCAGTCACGGAGGCATCAGAGTTGTCGAGCACTAAGAGAAACGTCTCGATGCATGTTGGTTCCATGTGGGTCAGAGATAGCTCAACGTCGGACTTATCGCTATCAGCTATAGATGATGCAAATGAGATTAGGTGGGAGGGAGGGACAGCTGATGAGAACTTAGAGTGTAGGTGGGTCTGATATTGTGTCAAAAAAGGCTGGGAGGGTTTGGGTTTCCAAAAAAAGCTTGAATGAAACCTTCCTTGCTCTCATTCCAAAAAAAGCTGTAGCAGTGAAGGTAAAGGACTTTCGGCCTATCAGCCTTGTTGGGGGGGTTTATAAAATTCTTGCTAAAGTTTAGGCTACTCATCTTCGCATGGTTTTAGAAGAGATCATCTCAGCTCCCCAGAATGTCTTTGTTCTAAATAGGCAGATTCTTGATTTCGTTCTTATTGCTAATGAATGTCTTGATAGTAGATTGAAGTCTGGTTAGCTAGGGTTGTTATGTAAATTGGACATTAAGAAAGCCTTTGATCACGTGAACTGGGGATTTCTTACTAACTTGCTTGAGCGTTGTGGTTTTTCTAATAAGTGGAGGCGATGGATTTCTTTTGTTTATCAACGGTTCGTTTTTCTATCCTTATTAATGGTACTTCCCGTGGGTTTTTTGGAAGTTCAAGGGGGTTGCGGCAAGATGATCCTTTGTCCCCCTTGTTATTTGTGTAGGTTATGGAAGCTGCCAATAGAATGTTAGATAAGGTTGTCCATGAAGGTCGTTTGTCAGGTTTTAGTGTAGGTGCTTCTACTGGAAGATCTTTGATAGTTTCCCATCTCCTTTTCACTGATGATACTCTGATTTTTTGTGATGCTAATATTCATCAAATGCTGATTCTCCGTATGGTGCTCATTTGGTTTGAGGCTGTGTCTGGTCTGAAGGTAAATTTGGGTAAGTCTGAACTAGTGGCTATGGGGGCAGTTCATAACATGGATCTTTTGGTGGCTGTCTTAGGCTGCAAGCAAGGGTCTCTCCCAATGAAATATTTGGGTCTTCCTTTGGGTGCAAAATTTAAGGACAAGTCTATTTGGAATCCAATTCTAGAGAAGATGGAAAGAAAATTAGCAGGTTGGAAAAAATTATATTTATCCAAGGGAGGTAGAGTCACTTTAATTAAAAGCACTCTCTCTAATCTTCCTACTTATTTTCTTTCTTTATTCCCTATTCCTACTTCTGTGGTCAACCGAATTGCTAGACTTCAGCGGGACTTTTTGTGGGGTGGCCTAGGAGATGAGCCCAAATTTCATCTGGTTAATTGGTCTACGGTGTGTACTTCACTTTCTTCAGGTGGGTTGGGGATTAGGAGCCTGAGAACTTTCAATATAGCTTTATTAGGGAAGTGGTTATGGAGATTTGGGCAAGAAAGAGATGCTCTATGGCGTCAAGTGATAGAGGTGAAGGATGGTTGTGATTGGGGTGGTTGGTGTTCTAGCTCTTTCTTTGGTCCTTATGAAGTCAGTTTGTGGAAAAATATTAGAAGGGGGTGGCACTCTTTATCTCGGTTTATTCTGTATGAAATTGGAGATGAATCAAAAGTGCAGTTTTGGCTAGATCGTTGGTGTGGGACTTCTCCTCTCGCAGACCGCTATCCTGATTTATATAGGATTTGTCATAGCAAAGAGGCAAGCGTGGCGGATCTAATGAGGTTCACCAATGGAGTCCTCCATTCGGATTTTCAGTTTTGTAGGGAGGTGCATAATCGTGAATTGGAAGCTTTCAGGAGCTTCATCAATTCCATTTTTTGCACTCCTATAAGGGGGATCGTGGAGGATAAGAGATGTTGGCTGCCTTGTAAGAGTAAGAAGTTCACGGTTAGTGCTTACTACCATCTTCTAGTTGGCCATAGTGAGCAATTTTTCCCTTGGAAAAGCATTTGGAAGCAGAAGATTTCCTCTAGAGTGGCTTTCTTTGTATGGACCGCAGCTTTGGGGAAATGTATGACAATTGACAACTTAAGGAAAATAAAGGTTTGCATTTTGGATTCGTGTTATATGTGCAAGTGTAATAGTGAAACTATTGATCATCTTTTCCTTCATTGCCCGGTTGCTTTGGAGTTGTGGGATATGGTTTTTGGTTTATTTGGAGTTTGTTGGGTTATGCCATTGTCTGTTGTTGGGCTTTTTGCTTGTTGGCAAGGTCGTTTTGGTCGTCATCGTAATGGAGATATTTGGATGGTTGTTCCTCATTGTTTGATGTGCTGCATTTGGAAGGAGAGAAATAGTAGGTGTTTTGAAGACAAGGAGCGTTCCGTGCCTGATCTCAAGCTTCTTTTTTTTAGAACCTTACTTGATTGGTTCTCTGTGTGGAGAAACCATCCTTTTTCTTCTATTTTGGATTTACTTGATTTTTGTAATGTTTGTTTTTGATTTGTTCACCCCTGTATACTCCATGTGTACTTGGGTGTCTCTCTCTTTTTGATATCAATGAATCTTTATTACTTATCAAAAAAGTTGATTTACTGGGACTTTTGCAGAAACTTAATATGTTACATAACAAAGACTAATTGGTATTAAATAAACATTGGCCATATTATTTACTCATCTTTTCTTCACCCGCCTATGGAAGTACTTGTTTTTAGGGTTTTGACTTAAATTAGCACAATCCTATTTACTAAGCAAATAGCACAATTTAGATCACTAACTCTTTATTTGCCATCTATATGTTTTAGGTTAAGCAAGTCTAAAATAGAGTACTTGGGAGTGTAAGTTTAGTAAAAGGAGATTTAAAGATAGAGTGGTAAAACTCGTAGGGCAAGAAATACCTTAGAGTGAAAAAAGTTTCTAGGATCTTTCAACCATGAAATATATTTACTTTTTAATGTATGTTATTGCTTACCTTGTTTTTATTTCATACTATATTGTGATAGGAGTATGAGGAGAGTGAAGAACATTGAAGAGCAAGATGCTCTTGAAGAGAAAGATGCTCTCCAAGTTAGCCCCCCAAAAAGACCACTTGAATCATTTTTAATTTATTAGTAAGATTCATGCAATTTGACGAGACTGACGAGTCCGTCCCACACTGACGATATTGTTCACGGACGATGACACCATCGGGAGTAACGAGATGATCATGCACGCCACTGACGAAGGCATTCAGACTATTTAATGCAGTCAATCAAGCCTAGAACGGTTGAAAGACCAGCTGTACGGACCGTTGGAACGCATTGATGCACCATTCAATGCCCCCAAACGTTACCAGAAGGAGCATTAAGACCTCCATAATTACTCCAACGGCTAGAGGCCATGGAAGAGTATAAAAAGACCACACATTTGCCAATACCAAGGTACATACAAAAAACACACAAAAGAGTGAACTATTACTTTCTTGCATTCTCCAATTTCTCTAAGATTTCTTTGCATACTAACTTTGGCATCGGAGGCGTGGTGGCAGGCACCACACCGGTGACCCTTTCAGGAGGCTGCAGGTTGGCTTCATCCGACCACATTGACTGACGAGTTCACGCTCTATCAGTTTGGCGCCGTCTGTGGGGACGACATTTTTTCGCATCTAATCGCGAAAAGGTAGTTTCCTCTCAAATACTTATTTCAGATGGAGTCCAATCAAGAATCCGCAGCCTTGTCGCAGCAAATTCAGGCCCTTGCGGCTACCGTCGAAGAATTATCCAAACAAAATGAGGAAATGAAGCAGAGACTTCAGCAGGAAGAGAATAGGTCCAAGGGAAATCGAGATGACGAAGGGGATAGCCATAGAAGAATCGACCATCGAAGGCCCACCACTCCAACCGAGCAGAACTCGGATATACTCCAGGAGATGAGGAAGGAGATGGACGAGCTTAGGAACGCCATCAAAGAAAAAACTGAACGAAGTGTGGACCGACTGGTTAGGGCAACAGATTCGCCATTCACTACGGCTGTCCTCGACTGTCCAGTGCCGTCGAAGTTTCGGCTACCCCAACTTGAACCGTTCGACGGGTTAAAAGATCCCCAGGATCATCTTAACACATTTAAGACGACCCTGGGGCTCCAGCAGCCCCCAGACGAGATCTTGTGTCGTTCCTTCCCAACCACTTTCAAGGGAGCCGCACGAGAATGGTTTACAAAACTGCCAACATCGTCCATCGATACCTTCGACCAATTGAGCAATGCCTTCCTGCGACACTTCATTGGAGGACAACGACCAAAGAGAACCGCGGATCATTTACTCACCATCAGGCAGGGAGAGAAGGAAACTTTGAGGTCATATGTGAAACGTTTCACTCGGGAGACACTGGAGGTAGACGAGGCTGATGACAAGGTACAGCTAACAACCTTCAAGGCGGGGTTGAGAACCAGAGGGCTCGTCTCGTCACTTGCAAAAAATCCCCCGAAAACAATGGCTGAAATGCTCCTCAAAGCACAGAAGTACATGAACGCGGAAGACGCGCTGGCCGCCATCGGGGACGTTGAAAGGCCAGAAGACAAGGGTAGAAAGGAAGACGACCGCAGGGGGCAAAAACGCGAGCGTCCAGATCGCCGAATTAGTGACGGAACCAGAGGAAAAGATGATAAGAATTCTCGACTGGTAAAATTTACTCCTCTTGTTATGCCTGTTGACAAAATTTTAACGCAGATTAAGGACGAGCATTACCTGAAGTGGCCACGACCCTTACATTCGTCTCCTAATGTCCGTGATAAGAACAAGTACTGCCGGTTCCACAAAGATCATGGCCATTACACCGAGGACTGTCGAGACCTCAAAGAGCAGGTAGAGGAGTTGATACGAAAGGGGAAGTTGCAAAAATTTGTAAAGAAGGGTGACTACAGCAAATTTCGGGAAGGAAACAAAGGCCAACCTGAAGCTTCGTCAAGAGGGAATAACCGTCAGTCACCACCCCCTCAAAATGTGGTCGGGGAGATACAGACGATCACAGGCGGTCCCGTCACCGGAGGTTCGTTCAGATCTCTTCAAAGAGCATATCAACGTCAGGTGAACAGTGTCCACACGATTCCCCCGTTGAAGCAGAGACGAACCGATCAAGACATGACCTTCAATGAAAACGACGCAAGGGGAGTGAAGCAACCTCACAATGACCCCCTGCTCATAATGCTTACCATAGAAGGGTTTAACACCAAAAGGGTCCTCGTGGACAATGGAAGTTCTGCTGACATTATTTACTTCCCTGCATTTCAACAATTGAAGCTAGACCCCAGAAGACTACGTCCTTTCGATTCCCCCCTCGTCAGTTTCAGTGGTGACAGGGTCTACCCCAAAGGCATAGTCACGCTGACAGTGACAGTGGGGACGTACCCGAAGCAACTGACCCGTCAGCTGGATTTCTTGGTGGTGGATTGCCCCTCCTCATACAACGTCATCATTGGGAGACCTGCCCTCAATAAGTGGAAGGCGTCCACATCTACCTACTGCTTAAAGGTGAAGTTCCCCGTGGAGAACGGGGTCGGTGAAGTTAAGGGAGACCAAGTCTTAGCTCGGGAATGCTACCAGGCTGTGTTGGCCGCAAAGGAAAACCACACCTGGGTAATTGAAGAGAAGGAGGAGGAAAAGGTAGAGGCTTTAGAAACAGTGCAACTAACCGAGGAAGAAACAGCCAAAACAACCAGGATAGGGACGACCTTAAGTCCCGAAATAAGAACAAAGCTCGTCCAGTTTCTTAAGCAAAACCTGGATGTATTCGCCTGGAGCCATGACGACATGCCAGGTATATCCCCGGAGATCATCCAACACAAGTTAAATGTAGACCCAGAGAAAAAGCCCGTCAAGCAGAGACGAAGAGTTTTCGCACCAGAAAGAGATCAGGCAGTCGCTGACGAAGTGAAGAAGCTCTTGACTGCAGGTTTCATCAGGGAAGTGTACTATCCAGACTGGCTGGCCAACACTGTTCTGGTGAAGAAAGCAAATGGGAAGTGGAGGATGTGCGTGGACTTCACGGACCTAAACAGGGCCTGCCCGAAGGATAGTTTCCCCCTTCCAAGAATAGACCAGCTGGTAGACTCCACAGCCGGGCACAAGCTATTGACGTTTATGGATGCTTTCTCGGGGTATAACCAGATAAAAATGGCTGACGAGGACGAGGAGAAAACGGCCTTTATCACCAGCCAAGGCCTCTATTGTTATAAGGTAATGCCTTTCGGACTAAAGAATGCAGGCGCTACTTACCAGAGATTAGTGAACAGAATGTTCAGCGAGCAGATAGGCAGGAATATGGAGGTTTACGTGGATGATATGCTCGTCAAGAGCAGGGAAGAGCTTACCCATCTGGACGACCTCAGAGAGACATTTGCCACTCTCAAACAATACCAAATGAAGCTGAATCCAAGTAAGTGTGTGTTTGGTGTAGCCTCAGGGAAGTTTTTGGGATTCATGGTATCGCAGAGGGGAATAGAGGCAAATCCGGAGAAGGTTCAGGCCATAATCAACATGGCGTCACCAAAGACCGTCAAGGAGGTCCAAAAGCTCACAGGACGGATCGCCGCCCTCAACAGATTCGTCTCCAGAGCGACGGATAAATGCCTCCCCTTTTTCAAAACCCTGAAGCAGGCCTTCGCCTGGACCGACGAATGTGAAGCAGCTTTCCAAGAACTCAAGCGCTATCTGAGCAATCCACCTCTCCTAAGCCCGTCAAAAGAAGGAGAGAACCTGTATCTATACCTAGCTGTTTCGTCCACAGCCGTCAGCGCAGCCCTGATCCGCGAAGAGAGCAGAATACAGCTCCCCGTTTATTATATCAGCCAAGCCTTCCAGGGGGCTGAGTCCAGGTACCCAAAAATCGAAAAAATCACGTTCGCATTGATAGTTGCCTCACGTAAGCTCAGGCAGTATTTCCAGGCAAATCCAATCTGGGTAATGACGGACCAACCTATCAAAAATTCCATGAGTAAACCCGAGGCAGCAGGGAGAATGGTCCAATGGGCAATCGAACTTAGCCAGTTTGATATAGAGTACCATCCCAGGGAAGCCATTAAAGCACAGGCTCTGGCAGACTTTATCGCCGAATTCACCCTTCCGGACGAACAAAACCTTGCCAGTAAGGGCAAACCTTGGGTAATACAGACCGACGGTTCGTCGGCCCAAAAGCGGGGAGGAGTAGGGGTCGTCATAACCACCCCCGACGGAGAAGTGTTGAAGTATGGAGTTCAGCTGACATTCCCGGCGACGAACAACGAAGCCGAGTATGAGGGGATTCTGACGGGGTTGAGGCTAGGGAAAGTTTTTGGAGCAAAGACCCTATTGGTCCAAAACGACTCAAAGCTAGTAATTGGGCAGATCAAGGGAGAATACGAAGCAAAGGAAGAGAGAATGCAGAAATACCTCAGGTTGGTGAAGCACTTGACTCAAGGGTTCGAAGAGGTAGAGTTCATCCAGATCCCCAGAAGCCAGAATATGGCAGCAGACGAAGTATCGAAGATAGCCTCGTCGAAAGAAACGGGGTCGAATGCAGACCTGATGATGGAAGAACAGAAGAACCCCAGCATAGAAGAAGTTTCAACCTTTGCAATCAAGAGCACAAGTAGCTGGATGTCGCCCATTGTATCCTTTCTTCAGGATGGACACCTCCCTCAAGACACAAATGAGGCCAGGAAGATCAAGAAAAGGTCTGCCAGATTCACAATTCTCAATGACACTCTGTACAAGAGGGGCTTCTCCATGCCCTATTTGAGGTGTGTGAACGAAGAAGACGCTGAGTACATCCTAAGAGAGGTCCATGAAGGGATCTGCGGAGATCATGCAGGCCCGAGATCCCTGGTAAGCAAAATTATGCGAACAGGTTATTTTTGGCCTACTATGCAGGTGGACGCAATGAAGTTTGTCAAGAGATGTGACAAGTGTCAGCGATTCGGGAACATTCAACGACTGCCAGCCGAAAGACTGACGACGATAGCGTCCCCATGGCCATTCGCACAGTGGGGAATTGACATCGTCGGCCCATTCCCCTTGGGCAAAGGCCAGGTAAAATTCTTACTCGTCGCTATAGATTACTTCACAAAATGGGTTGAGGCAGAGCCACTGGCAACTATCACTGAAGCAAAGATCCGGAGCTTCGTATGGAGGAACATAGTCTGCAGGTTCGGGATTCCAAGGACGATCATATCAGACAACGGACGACAGTTCGATTGCCAAGGCTTCAAGGACTTCTGTTCTGGACTAGGCATCAAGAACCATTTCTCATCGCCAGGCCATCCTCAAGCAAATGGACAAACAGAAGTGACGAATCGGACTCTACTCAAAATCATAAAGACGAAACTGGATGATGCCAAGGGCTCTTGGCCAGACGAACTGCCCAACGTCTTGTGGGCGTACAGAACAACAGCAAGAACCCCGACGGGAGAAACCCCGTTTAGGCTTACTTACGGAACTGAAGCAGTGATCCCGGTCGAGGTCGGAGTAACCAGCACCAGGCGGGAAATGTTCAGCGAGGAAGATAATGACGACCGTCTGCGAGTCAACCTTGATTGCCTGGACGAAGTCAGAGATAAACCCTGCAACAAAATGGCGGATTACAAGAAGAAGATGACAGAGTATTACAATAAAAGGGTGAGGCTCCGACGACTCAACATTGGCGACCTCGTCCTACGTGAAGTAACACTTGCGACCAAGAATCCAACTCAAGGGAAACTCGGCCCCACATGGGAAGGGCCGTACCGAGTTGTTCATTACTCTAGACAGGGGAGCTACCATCTTGAAACTCTGGACGGACAAAGACTCCCGAGGCCTTGGAACATTGAGCACTTAAAGAAGTACCATGAATAGACGTAACAATCAAATGTACTTGTTATCAAAATCAATAAAGAATCCATTCAGCTGATATTGTTCTGTGAGCAGGTACATGCAACCGAAGGTAACTGACGAAGGCAATATCCCTAAAAAGGGTGTAAGCCACGAAAGGCCAAAAATGGCTAAGTAACAAAATTCCACATAGAATGGATGTAAGTTACTGACGACCATAAAAAATGGTTGAAATAAAGCTAAGTAACAAAATTCCACATAGAATGGATGTAAGTTACTGACGACCATAAAAAATGGTTGAAATAAAGCTAAGTAACAAAATTCCACATAGAATGGATGTAAGTTACTGACGACCATAAGAAATGGTTGAAATAAAGCTAAGTAACAAAATTCCACATAGAATGGATGTAAGTTACTGACGACCAGAAGAAATGGTCAAGATGAAGCTAAGTAACAAAATTCCACATGGAGTGGATGTGTGTTATTAACGAAAATGATACCTACAAAATGAAGAGATGGACCCTACGTGGACGGGCGCATTGCGAGCGACGACTAAGCAAACACAAGCATAAGTAAGTACACAAGAGCAAATCAAATTAAAAAGCCCAAAAAATAACGGGCAATTCACAAAGTGTTTTTACAAAGCCCATAAACACTGAGCCAAAAGCCTCGTCCTTAAAATAAATTAAAGAAAAAACGACCCAAAACACAGTGGGTATCCAAAAATAAATCTAAGTATCAGGTACAGGCAGCATCATCAACAGAAGGAACGGTGCCAACAGGATCTGCGTCAGCAGGAGCTGCGTCAGTAGGAGCTTCGTCCACAAGGGCATCGCCCACAGAACCTCATCACCAGGAGCACCCACAGAAGTTTCAGGCTCAGGAGCAGGAGGTCGGGCGGCTTCATCTGCGGCCATTTCCTGATCCACCTCCTCCAGGTCCAGCTCCTCCATATTCACCCCCGATGGGTGCTTCACGAGGTACCTCCTCAGGAGCTCGAAACCCTTGAAGTACCAACTGAAGAGCACAGTGTTGTACTCGTCAGTGGTTTGGAAGGCTTCAACAGATCTGGCGGCTATGGTCTTGAGACTCTCCCTGGCCCCAAGGAGTTGATCGTCCTTCTCCTTAGTCAGCTGGCGCTCAACCCGGAGGTCACCGTTTAGTTTCTTGACCTGCTCCTTCAGAGTGTTGTTCTCACCCATGGAAGCAATAAGGTCTCTCTTCAGCGACGAGTTCTCTGCCTCCAAGACCTCCATCCGAGACGTCATTGACGCCACCTTGGCTTCCTGAGTAAAGAACTCAGAAGAAAGATGCAAACTCTCCCCTAGCACCTGGACAAGCTTGTGCACCTGACGAGCCGCGATCTCGTTGAAAGGGACGCCAGATAAAGCTTGCAAATCTGCAGACGTCACGGCCTCGTGAGCTCGATCTACGGCCATCTTCTCGTCATTCCACAGGGTTGACGAACGAAGCGCATGTTTCTCCTTCCCTTTCTCAGTCAGCCGCGGCCTTTTTGAGGCAGGAGTGCCACCTATCTCCTCCACAGAAACTGTAGGAGAAGCCGTTCTCGTCGTCTCACCCGCGGGAACGATTGGACGGACAGAGGGAGTTGGAGTAGCATGACCACCCTTCCCAGTGACGCGTACGCTCTTTGCTCCCAGACTCGACAGAGGCTCGTCTTTCTTGGATCTCATTTTTGCGTACATACCTTTGTTAAATTTGGTCGTCATCTCTGCAAAGGAAAAACGCTAAGTAAAAAAAAAAAAAAAAAAAAAAAAAAAAATGGTGAGTACTGACGGATTTAACACTTACTCTTTTTTCCTTCGATGTCAATGTTACGAAGAACGGTTGCAGAGGGATCAGGACCGAGGCAGTAGAAGGCTAGCGTTCTGGGGTCAACAAGCTCGTCCCAGCTCTCAATCGTCAGTGCGTAGTCGATCGCCTTCTGAACCCGTTCTCTATACCTGCTCTTGAGCTTGGGTCGTTTCTTAGCTATAAAAAAAAAAAGGGTGTCAATAGCCATGAAAGAAAACACAACAAAAGTGAAAGGACGAGGATTGAGGTCGACGCACCTAAAGTCGGGGTTTCCCACCGACGACGCAACCTTGGGATATCACCCCAAACCCCTCCAGAGGCCGTCTCAAAGTCATCCCCAGACACAAAGAAGAATCTGGACTTCCAGTACCTGAAGGACGACGGTAAAACCCTTGACGATCCTGGTCCTTCTCTCCCAGGGCACCAATTCATAATACCCGTACTCCTTCGATGCCTTTAAACGATACATGTAGACAAGCTCGTCTACCCTAAGCATGTCCCCGTCATTAGCGGCCAACCAGATCACCATACAGCTGACCAAGATCCGCCACGAATTAGGCATAAGTTGCCCGGGGGGCAACACCTAAAAGATCTAGGAGTTCCATCAAGAAGGGGTGGACGGGAAACCTCAATCCACAGACGAAGGCAGATTCGTAAAAACAAATCTCCCCAGGAAAGAAATGACAGGCCCGGTCTGCTTCACTAGGCAGACGAACCCTAACTCGCTCTGGGAACTGAAACCTGTCCTTGAACCTACCCAGCGCGTCGGCATCTAAACCACACTCCTCCCTAAGGGCATAAAAAGCCCTAACTTCTCGAGGCGTGGAGACAGCTGTGTCTTCCTCCACGGGATTACCGCTAGACGATAACCCAGTCTCGAGCTCACTGGATCTAACCTCAGATGCCATCCTATCCTCCCTCACCAAATCCTCGAACCAGTCTATTGACTGACGAAGCAACGGCAAGAGGTCAGCCAACACCACAGCAAGACAACTACCCTCGTAAACAAATTTTTCGAGGTATGGAAAATTTCCTAATGAACCTCCTAATCGAGCAAAAAGAAACGATATGGAGGGGCAAGCTATCCTAACCTCAGGGCTACCAACCATAAGTAAAACAGAAAAATACAAGAAAACCTAGAAATCCCTAAACCCGTCGGAGCAAGCACAAAGAAAGAAAAGATGGGAAAAATCAGAAGATCCACCACCAAAAATACAAACAAAAATATGAAAGAGAATGAGTGGGGAACACACCTCAAAGAAGATAACTGCCGCCGACGACGCACCGGTAGGGAGGAAAGTTGCAGAGAAGGGTTGGCAAAGAAGATACCCAGAGAAAGAAGTAGAAATTCTTAAGAAAAAGTGAAAAGGAGGAGTGAGAAGAAGGGAGGTTTAAAAATAAGGCTTGGGAAACTGAAAAATCAGCGGGAAGCCCAATAGTCCCCATTATTCGGACATTAACTCCACCAGCCAGCACGCGCCACGTATGCCACGTTCTATGGAGCGCCGTCACTTCGCACTTAATGAGGAACAGAATCCCAAGAGTCACCTGCAACACGAGACCCTTCAGATTCTATCATCGTCAAGAACATGACGAACATAGAATCCGGGGGCAACTGACGAGACTGACGAGTCCGTCCCACACTGACGATATTGTTCACGGACGATGACACCATCGGGAGTAACGAGATGATCATGCACGCCACTGACGAAGGCATTCAGACTATTTAATGCAGTCAATCAAGCCTAGAACGGTTGAAAGACCAGCTGTACGGACCGTTGGAACGCATTGATGCACCATTCAATGCCCCCAAACGTTACCAGAAGGAGCATTAAGACCTCCATAATTACTCCAACGGCTAGAGGCCATGGAAGAGTATAAAAAGACCACACATTTGCCAATACCAAGGTAGATACAAAAAACACACAAAAGAGTGAACTATTACTTTCTTGCATTCTCCAATTTCTCTAAGATTTCTTTGCATACTAACTTTGGCATCGGAGGCGTGGTGGCAGGCACCACACCGGTGACCCTTTCAGGAGGCTGCAGGTTGGCTTCATCCGACCACATTGACTGACGAGTTCACGCTCTATCACAATTTATTATATATTCACTTGTTTTATTTTTCCTATTGTTATATAATCCGCAGGAGTTTGATGAAGTAACTCATAGATTTGAGCAATCATTAACAAGTATTAAAGATGAAATGTTAGTTTTGCATAACACTGTGAATGTCATTGCAAGCAATATGTAAACATTTAAGAAAGATATTGTTTTGGAGTTAAAGAATATAGCAAAGAATGATATTGTTTTGGAGTTAAAGAATGTAGCAAACAATATGGAAACATTTAAGAATGATGTTTGTTTGGAGTTAAAGAATGTAGCAAAAAGGAAACGTACTAGACATACTAGTGATCTGGACCTAAATGATATTGTAGAAGAGCTTAAAAGTGAGACGAAGGTGTCACCTAAGAAAGAATCTACATCTCCAATCCAAGACAAAATGAACCAAGATAATACAATTTGTGTTAAAAAAGAATCTAAGAAAGAGTCTACATCTCCCATCCAAGACAAAATGGACTAAGATGATACAATACTCATTAAAAGAGAATCTAAGACGGTGTCATCATCTCCAATACAACACACAATGGAGAATGACCTCAATGTTCACATGATTGGGCTAAGCAAATCCATACAAAAACCTGACAGCATAACACTCCTATCTCGTAATGTGGTAAGTGATACAGTACTTGCTAGTTAATTATTTTAAATTTGTTTAGAATGTCTGTTAACTACACGAATTTTTTTTTTTTTTTTTTTTTTTAATTTTGTTTCTTTGTTATTTATTGTGCAGGATGTGAATATGCTACAATTAACTTTCCTGCATAACGATAGAATTATTGCATCATGTGTTACACCTTTTGGCAAGCGTAAAGTCACCAAATCTCAAAAACGTGGCCCAATTGTTGCTTCACAAGTGGTAGTTCCAAATTTGAAAAAGAGGAAAAAAATCAAAGATTCATCCTAGGTGAGTCCTTTAATGTGTACATTAATATATTAGGGTGTGAATACAACATATTTTCCTATGTTAATTATTATATACTATATTGTTTTAGGAATCTAGACTAGTTGATGAGGTGAGTATGAACGAGTTCGAACCATATACTGAATTAGAGAAGATCATATGCAATTATATTTTCAATAAGAATCTAGATGGGAGGTTTGTCATTTTTGTTTATATATAGAAATTAATATTAATGTATTTTTTGAATAAGATATAACTAAATAATATGTCAATGAATAATGTTTAGTGGAGTTCTTGCTAACATGAAATATGAGTATGGTGATCGTGCGGCCTTTTTTTTATTGGTCCTTAACCAATGGATAAGCAATTAGGTTAATATATGAAATTTAAATAGGAAAATATAACATTATTGTTGTTTATTTAATCACTAATTATAACAATAATGTTGTATGCTAGATTATTAACTTGACCATTTGCATGCTGACTATGGAAGAGAAAAAGTATACTCAACTATTTGCCAACACATTTTTCAATAAGTTTGCTTTATATTTTGGGTTGTGCTTATAGTTTAAGACCTTTCTTATTTCTTTATATATATGTTTATAGCAAAAAATAATTGATGAAGATGGCAATCCCACACTGGAATGGTTTAAAAAGACATATAGAGACGATGACAAGTATATGTCAAAATTGATGTTTTGTGAACATATAATTTTACTGAACACACTTGTGTATTTTAAATTAACACATGCTAATACATTGTTTGTTTGTACATGTAGATTTATATCCCTATGAATGACAATAATAGTCATTGATACTTATGTGTCGTTGACTTTAGTTCAAAAAGATGTATACATATATTGGACTCTTTGCCAAGCACAATTGGGCAAGACATTCGAACAAAAAAAACGTGCAAACAGTGGTATTGTTTCTTTCTCTTTGTACTCAATAATAATTTTGATATGTGATTTTGTTTAGTTTTGTACTTAATAATTACTTTTAATTTCACTTTGCGATAGGTAACAGGTCTTGATAAGTTATTGAGTTATTTGGAAAAGGACAACTATACTGATAGTATTACTAAATTTCCATTGAAATCACCCACCTCGAATCCTATATAAAGTAATGGGTATGTACTAAATTGTAGATTTGCACATACGGATAACTATTGTGTGAATCTTTAGGATTTTTAAATTTTAACTATTTTCATATTTCAAGTTCATATTCACATAATAGTTATCTGTATGTGCAAATCTACAATTTAGTACATACCCATTACTTTATATAGGATTCGAGGTTGGTGATTTCAATGGAAATTTGGTAATACTATAAGTATAGTTGTCTTTCTCCAAATAACTCAATAACTTATCAAGGCCTGTTAAAGTGAAATTAAAAGCAATTATTAAATACAAAACAAAATCACATATCAAAATTATTATTGAATACAAAGAGAAGGAAACAATACCACTATTTGCATGTTTTTTGTTAGAATGTCTTGCCCAGTTGTGCATGGCAAAGAGTCCAATATATGTATACATCTTTTTGAACTAAAGTTAATGACACATAAGTACCAATGACTATTATTTTCATTCATATGGATATATATAAATCTACAAGTACAAACAAACAATGTATTAGCATGTGTTAATTTAAAATACACAAGTGTGTTGAGTAAAATTACATAAACATCAATTTTGACATATACTTGTCATCATCCCTATATGTCTCTTTAAACCGTTCTAGTGTGGGATTGCCATCTTCATTCATTTTTTACTACAAACATATATATAAAGAAATAAGTAAGGTCTTAAACTATAAGTACAACCCAAAACATATATAAAAAATGAAAAGTAATGTGTTAATTAAATACTATAAACACAACCAAAAATATAAAGCAAACTTACCGAAAAATGTGTTGGCAAATACCACGCAAATAGTTGTGCATACTTTTTCTCTTCCATAGTCAAGATACAAATGGTCAAATTAATCATCTAGCATACAATATTATTGTTATAATTAGTAAATAAATAAATAAAAATTAATTTTATATTTTCGTATTTAAATTTCATAAACTAACCTGATTGCTTATCCATTGGTTAGGGAGCAATGAGAAAAAAAAGCCGCTCGATCACCAAACTCATATTTCATGTTAGCAAGAACTTCACTAAATATTATTCATTGACATATTATTTAGTAAGATCTTATTCAAAAAATTCATTAATATTAATTTCTATAAATAAACAAAAATGACAAACCTCCCATCTAAATCCTTATTGAAAATATAATTGCATATGATCTTTTCCAGTTCAGTATATGGATCGAACTCATTCACAGTCACCTCATCAACCAGTCCAAATTCTTAAAACAATATAATATATAAAAAGTAACATCGAAAAATACGTTGTATTCACACCTTAATATATTAATGTACACATCGATGGACTCACCTGTGACGTATCTTTGCAGTCATTCTCCATTGTGTCTTGTATTGGAGATGGTGACATTGCCTTAAATTCTCTTTTAATGTGACCTATATCATCTTGGTCCATTTTGTCTGTAAACTCTATCTTAGATTCTTTTTTAACAAAAACTGTATCATCTTGGTTCATTTTGTAAGTAAATTGCAGATAAAGTTTGCTTAATATTTGGTATAACTTCAAGCAATTGACTTACACTATAGAAAGGATAAATCAACAATCTATACATTTCTCACTCGGGAATCATGGATGATGAATATCACATTAGGATTTTTTTTTTTTTTTTTTTAAGTGGCTTAAGTAAATGATGATGAATCTAACAATGTACTCTAAGGTGATAGTCATAACAAGCCCATAAAAATAATGATAATCATCATTCGTGATTTATACTTCAATTATAATCATCTCCTTGAAAATTTCAATTACATGTAAGAAACAATCAAATTACCACCTCACCATTTAAAACAAAGTAACTTCACAAATCAACACCTAAGAACATGAGGTGATCAAAAGAGAATTGATTTTGATTGTGTGATGATGAACGGTGTTTTTACTAAACCATTGAAATACCAAAAAGACAAACAAAGATGGTGACTGTAAAAATTTAAAATCACAGAATCCTATGAACAAATGAAAAACAAAATATCCCCTATGAAGTAGGAACTATCAAGGAAAAAAATCTCCAGTTTTGAGATCAATAAGAATCGTAATTGTACATGAACCTATATCGTTAATTTATAACCATGTCAAATCTGTATCAGCAAAGTAAGATAAGAAAAAGCTATAGATGGCACGCGCACACACAAAATTGAGAAAGAAGAAATAAAACAAAAGGGGGGGGTGGGGGGGGGAATTGATAGCCCTAACTCATCAAATACAAAATTTTTTACTACTGTACAAATTTACTTATTTATAATTTAGGAATAAACTTCACTACTGTCACCTTTAAAAAATTGTAAATGATGAATTTGCCTTACATAATGAAACACATCACAAAGAGGGAATCAATATAAACATTAACCAACACCACAGCATAGGTAATAATAGAAGTTTCATTGTTCAAGTATATATAATTACTTATTTTCTCACCAGCTAGGAACCAAAAGCAATAATATAAGAAATAGAAGCTGCTGGGATGTGCTCCTAGCAACCCTGCGAAACCCAAAGGAAAACAACAAAAAAACAAAATTAAAAACAATGGTCCATTAAAAAACCAAACGGCAATAGTAAAAACCCAGCCGGACAAAATAAAGAAAAAGAAACCAAATTGAAAGCAATGTGTTAGGTTCTAAGGTCTTAGGATTTTATGTATTTAGAACTCTAATTTGTAATGTTGGCAAACCATGATCAAAACATTGTATTTAGTCTTGTTTAGGCTTGCTCAAAGTTGGTTTATTATTGTACAGTTGGAATCGAGTGGCTGCAGAAGTACTTGGGACTTTTGGCCTGGCTCGATCGATCGAAGAATAGACTCGATCGATCGAAAATCGCACAGGTTAAATTTTCTGCAGAATTTCCAACTCAGCCCTACTTCATTAAACGTTTAGGGTTTTATGTTTTTACCCTAGGTATATAAACAAAACCCTAGCCACGTTTTTGAGGTTGTCCATATTGTTATGTTGCTCATATTTTCTGTTTGTGTGAATCTCTTGTGAGATCTTCGAGGAGCTTTCCTTCACATAAACTTAGGGTTGTCAATCTCTTGATGATCAACTTAGTTGCAACCATTGGAACTTAAAAGAAAAGCAAGCGGGGAGCTTGTAGCTGATTGAAGAATTCAAGAAAGAAGTAGTCCGTGGATTCGGAGCCTGCGCGTGGTCGTGTCAGGAAGTTCGTACTGGTGGGTAGCATTAGGAAGTCGAGCGGGGAGCTTGTAGTCCTTCTGTAAGAACTTCAATTCTTTCATAGTAAATTCTTTTATGCCTTGAGGATCGGTGGGTCAAATCCTCCCCAGGTTTTTACCGTGTGGTTTCCTGGGTGATCATATCTTGTGTTATTTATTTTCCGCTGCATTATTATTCTTGATATGATTGTTGAATTGCTTTAACCTAGAATTGTTTAATTTGACTAAGTAACAACTTGGCTAATTAATCTAGGCTATGCAATTTGGTTGTTTAAGGGGTCTAAATAACCTATCAAGTGGTATCAGAGCGGGTAGCTCTTTGTGTTTGAGATTTTTAATCTCTGAGCTGATCCTTGACCCCTGTTGTCATGGAGCATGGACACTCTTTGTTTGTTCCTCCTCATTTTGATGGGAACAACTATGCTTATTGGAAAGTAAGGATGAAAGCATTCCTGAAATCCATTGATGAAAGGGTTTGGAATTCCATTGAATACGGATGGGTGAAACCCGCTACTCCTGTGAGTGAGTGGCAAACTTCTGAAAAAGAAGCAGCAAGCTTCAATAGCAAAGCTATGAATGCCATCTTTAATGCTGTTTCTATGGAGGAATTTAAGAGGATCTCTAATGTTGAGGTTGCTCATATTGCCTGGAAAATCCTCCAAACTGTGCATGAAGGCACAAAGGCAGTTAAGATTAATAAATTGCAACAATTGACTTCTAGATTTGAAAGCATTAGAATGTCTGATGATGAATCTTTTGATGAATTCTATGCTAAATTAAATGATATTGTCAATTCTGCTTTTAATTTGGGTGAAATCTATGATCAACCTAAAATTGTTAGGAAAATTCTTAGATCTTTAACTGAAGATTTTAAACCCAAAGTGACTGCCATCACTGAAAGCAAGGATGTGGACTCCATCCCTGTTGATGAGCTTGTAGGATCTCTTCAATCCTATGAGTCTGACCTACCTAAAGTGAACAAATCCAAATCAATGGCTCTTAAGTCAGTTGATGATGTTGAGGGTGGTGGATTTGATGATGAGCTCTCTGCTACAGAGATTGCCTATCTTGCCAAAAACTTTAAGAACTTTCTGAGGAATACAAATAGAAAGGCAAGAGGGACTTACACTGCTGAACCTAGAAATTTTAGGAAGAATGATCCCATTAAGGTTAACAATTTTGAAAAACCTAGAGAAAATTTTGGTCAATCTTCTAATAACTCTTTGGGTCCTCAGTGTTTTGGCTGTCAAGGGTATGGTCATGTGAAATCTGAATGTCCTACATTCTTGAGGAATAAGGGTAAAGCTATGACTGTAACCCTTAGTGATAATGAGGTTTCTGATGATGAGTCCGGTGGTGACGAGGATGGAAACTTCATTGCTTTCACGGCTACTGCTATAGTCAATGAAAGCATATCTGCTGAGGAGAACCCTTCTGATGGGGAACTCTCTGAAGATGCAGATCTTCAAGAGGCCTATAACAAACTTTGCAAAGTTGCTGCAAAGGATGCTATGAAAGTTGAACTTGGCCTAAAGAAAATTGATTCTCTTGAGCTTGAAAAGAGAAATTTGCTTGTTAAACTGTTTGATGCTAATGAGCTTTTGAATAATGTTAAATCTGAAAACATGCTTTTGCTTGATAAAGTTAGAACTTTGGAACATGATTTATCTGTTGCTAGATCTGCTAGTTCTAAACTTGATCACATGCTGAATGTTCAAAAGTCTCCTGCTGATAAAACTGGGTTAGGATATGTTGAAAGCATTTTTGATTCTGGACCACATTCCACTACTTTTGTTCCTTCCTCTTCTTCTGAACCTTCTGTGAGTGAGGTTGTGAGTGAAACTGTCAAACCACCTGTGAGTGAGATAGTTAAACCCGTAGAAGTTTCACCACCTAAGAAGATTAGGGTAGACTTAAGAGAATCTAAACCTAAGGAGCCTACCAAATCTAAGGACAAGATGCATGGTAAACCTGCTTGGGTTTGTCATTATTGTGGTAAGTCTGGACACATTCGTCCTAACTGTTACAAGCTTCAAGCTGATAAGAGAGCAACTAAACCAAAAGTGTCTGTGCCTCAAGCACATGATCCTATGGCACTAATTGGTGAATTGGTAAAGGTGTTAAACCTTTATTCCAATCCTGGAGTTGTGAATCACTCGAATGTGAATAAGAACTCCAATGCTCGTGGTGCATCTAAAAAGTTTTGGATGCAAAAGACTCGAACTAACTGAGTCTTTCTGACATGGTCCTTGTGCTTAATTGCTCTATTCTCTGGTGACCATTGTTCTTTGGTTTGTGTCTTTTTATTATTTTTGTTCTAGGACTTGCATTGCATTACATTCATGCATTTCATTCTAGGATTTATTTGTTTTCTCTTTTAAAATAAAATATATAAAAAAAAAAAAAAAAAAAAAAAAGGGGAAAAGTGAAAGCAAAAATTATGTTAGACACTATTTTTCTTGATTTTTGAAAAACAAGGTTGGTCTATCTTTTGACACATGTCATGTTCTGTGTACCTTGTTTAACTTTGATGAGCTTAAATATTGCACTTGACTAGTTAAAGCTTTGTAGTGCATGTTGTGTGGGAAAGATGTTTGTGGTTATTAATCACTTTGTCTTGATCTTGAAGTCACATGTTATTTAACTGTCGAACTTGATCCTTTTGAGAAAGGCATAAATAACCATCTCACCACTGTTCACTAGTCAATCATGAACACCTTAGTGCATATCATAAGATTTTGTGCTCGAGAAAGTGTAGCACATGCACAAAAAGAACATAAGGTGTAGCCTCTTTAAATCCTTAAATGCTTAATGCTTCAAACTGGTGTGTACTATTAGGCTTGATGCCAATTCACTTAATTCAAACCGGTGTGTACTATTAGGCTTGATGCCATTTCACATAATCTAATCTGGTGTGTACTATTAGGCTTTATGCCAAATTTCACCTAAATAATGGGGCAAAAATACAAGAAACTTACATGATTGCAAGCTTTTGTTCTAGGAGATGTGGGAGTTATAGGATGTAACTCTTTAGGTGATAGTCTCTTTTAAATTCTATGTGATGAATTGTGTAGACTTTGTGTTTGATTGCTATTCACATATCACCTCACATGTATCTCAAGTTTTTGCTAGTATCACACACTACACAAGTTACTCTTTGTTAAACACTGTACATGCTAGTGTGTGTGTTTTTGGTCTGACCAACCAAGTTTGAAATTATCTTGAGATTAGTGTACAACATATTTGTTGCTTGAGAATATTCAAAGGAAGAATGATTGAAACTTGTTTTTGAGAAAATTGGGTTTAAAATTTTGGGTTTTTGGAAAAGCATTCCATCTCATACTCATGCATTTTATTTCTGTAATTTAATGCTTTGAGGAGTTGTTTTTCAAAATTTGGTTTGTCTTTCAAAACTGTGATTTTTCTCAAAATTTAGTGAGCCTCTGCCCATTTCGATCGATCCAGCCTGATTTTCGATCAATCGAAAAAGTGCTTTCATTTGTCTCAAAACGACTGTGTGTTTCGATCAATCGAATCTGATTTTCGATCAATCGAAAAAGTGCTTTCATTTGTCTCAAAATGACTGTGTTTCGATCAATCGAATCTGATTTTCGATCGATCGAACATCGTGAAAAAGCTTTTTAAAAAGTACTTTTCTGACTTTTTCAAAGTTCCTATTTCAAAAAACTTTTCAAAGCTTTTTCCTCTCTCCGCGTTGGCAAGCTAAAATCAGAGATTTTTGTCGTTTTCCTCCGTTCTTTTTCCAAAATCTCTCTCTCCTCAAGTTGGTAAGACTCTTGTGCCCTTCCTTTTGAATTTATTTTCATGTTTTCATGCATATATTCATGCATTTGAGGGTAATTTTCGGAATTTGAAAAATTTGGATTTTCTGTTGATTCAAGCCTTAATTTATGAAATTGATCATTGGGTTTTTGTGGGGACACTTCTTTAACATGATTATTACCTGTTAATTTGATCAAATTTGAGTTTGGTGAAAAATTGAAAAATCTAGGGCTTGTTCTTGATCCGAATTGGGGCTTTTGTTAAATTGGGATGATTTTGATGAAATTGACTTGTTGTGGAGTTGTAATTAAGCATTATAATCTATGTAATGTGTTTTATAATGCTCAATTCATCTTTTTGGTAAAAAAATTTCAACAAGTGGTTTTCAATTTTTGGGATTTTTGATAAAAATTCCATGTTCAAGCCAATTTTGTCAATTCTATCTCAATTGAACCTATTTGTTTACTGCATTAGATCATGCATCACAACATTATTAATGTTCATGCATCATATAGATTTTTGTTCTATATTTTTTATTGTGCTAATTTGCAGTCTGCCCTTGGTTATGTTTTCTCTTGTTCTTTTTGGTTTTTCACTTTGTGTCTCTGTCCTTTCCTTAGCACTATGCCTAGGAAAACTAGAGCCCGTAGGACTGTTCCCTCACCTTCTCCTTCACCCCCTCCATCCTATGATCGTGAGAAGTTTTCGAGTGAGAAAAACCAAGAGATTTATGAGAAGCTGAATGTTAGGAGAAAAATTTGGGCTGAGCGTTCTGTTCACTTAGATGAACTTGATCCTGCCATTAGGGCAAACTTTGAGCGTAGGGGCTGGTTACCCTTGGTGGATGTTTCTGATCCTCCTCCACCTTCTGCCTTGATTAGAGAGTTCTATTCGAACATCTCTATCCGCATCTATGATTCCAACACTCTAGTCAAGAGTTGGATACGAGGCGTAGAGTACACCCTTACTCCTGAGGTAGTGGCTGATGCTCTAGGGGTACCTTTGGTTCGACATCCTGTCTATCCATATGATGTGTCTCCCGAGATTAGTGATGTCTTGTCTTACATCACTGGGACTACTGTCCAGTGGGGTTCTGATCCTCGGATCACCTCTGCTGAGCTCTCCGGGTTACACTATCTTTTCTTTAGGATAGCGTGTCATTCTATCTGGCCCATTTCCCATGTTCACACCATTCCTCTTGAGAGGTGTGTATTTTTGTACGCTCTGGTTACTGATGCTCCTATTAGTTTTCCCCATCTTTTTCTTCGTTCTTTGAACGATGTTTATAGGAGTTCATCTTCTGCTCATGCTCTTGTACATCCTATTTTCATTCATAGGATTCTCCTTCATCTTGATCTTGGTGGCTTCCCTTCCTCTGAGCCCGTTCATGTTATTGCTCCTATAGGTGCGTCTTTTCTTAGACAAAGGGCTGCTCATTTTCGAGCTGGTTCTAAACACCCTAGGTCTGAGCCCTCTAGTAGCGCACCTCCTCCTTCTTCTTCTGCAGGTCTTGCTGGTGAGGATGTTACTGATCCAGTTGGTGATGATGCTGCTGCTGCTGATGTTCCTCCACCTCCTTCGGCCGACTTCGATGTTCGTCGTACTTTGGAGATTGTCATGACCGTTCAGGCGGCTCATGGACAGATTTTGGTGGACTTGCTAGATGAGTTTCGTGCTCTACGAGCTGACTTGGTGCGTCTTCATTCACCCTCATCACCTCCTTTTGATGGCAACTTGTGATTGCTCTTTGGCATTCCGTCACAAAAAAGGGGGAGTGATATAGGGGTTTTTGTAGTATTTTTGACTTGTAGAGGGGTTTTTGTAGTTAGGGGGAGACTTTTTGTTTTGAGGAGCTTGTGGAGTTTTATAGATTGTATCTAGGTGCTTCACTTTGTATATCATTTTTGGGGATATTCATGTTAGGGGGAGTAACATTGATTGATATACATGTTATTTTTGTTGATTCTTGTTGCTTTATGATTCACTGCTTATTGATTTTTATTTATGAGTTGATCATTCATATATGTCTTTATTTTGTGTTGTGTGAATCTTACAAGAATGTTATACCTGTTGTTTTACTCTTTTCTGTCACACATGCGTTTATTGAGTATTTCAGGAATATACAGGTTGATTCAACTAAAGCTGCTGTCTACACTTGCAACTGATGGATAGTAGTTAGGCTGAATTTGATTTTATGAGCATTATTTTTGTAAAGGGCTTTTACTTGTAAAACTTTGAGCTTTTAATTATTGTTTTGTCACGGATTGCCAAAGGGGGAGTTTGTTAGGTTCTAAGGTCTTAGGATTTTATGTATTTAGAACTCTAATTTGTAATGTTGGCAAACCATGATCAAAACATTGTATTTAGTCTTGTTTAGGCTTGCTCAAAGTTGGTTTATTATTGTACAGTTGGAATCGAGTGGCTGCAGAAGTACTTGGGACTTTTGGCCTGGCTCGATCGATCGAAGAATAGACTCGATCGATCGAAAATCGCACAGGTTAAATTTTCTGCAGAATTTCCAACTCAACCCTACTTCATTAAACGTTTAGGGTTTTATGTTTTTACCCTAGGTATATAAACAAAACCCTAGCCACGTTTTTGAGGTTGTCCATATTGTTATGTTGCTCATATTTTCTGTTTGTGTGAATCTCTTGTGAGATCTTCGAGGAGCTTTCCTTCACATAAACTTAGGGTTGTCAATCTCTTGATGATCAACTTAGTTGCAACCATTGGAACTTAAAAGAAAAGCAAGCGGGGAGCTTGTAGCTGATTGAAGAATTCAAGAAAGAAGTAGTCCGTGGATTCGGAGCCTGCGCGTGGTCGTGTCAGGAAGTTCGTACTGGTGGGTAGCATTAGGAAGTCGAGCGGGGAGCTTGTAGTTCTTCTGTAAGAACTTCAATTCTTTCATAGTGAATTCTTTTATGTCTTGAGGATCGGTGGGTCAAATCCTCCCCAGGTTTTTACCGTGTGGTTTCCTGGGTGATCATATCTTGTGTTATTTATTTTCCACTGCATTATTATTCTTGATATGATTGATGAATTGCTTTAACCTAGAATTGTTTAATTTGACTAAGTAACAACTTGGCTAATTAATCTAGGCTACGCAATTTGGTTGTTTAAGGGGTCTAAATAACCTATCACAATGTATAAATTAAAATTAGAAGTTTAATAGTTCAAGTATATACAATTATTTATTCTCTCACCTGAACCAAAAGGAATAATAGAAAAAATTAAAGCTTCCGAGTTTTGTTCCTAGCAACCCTGCGAAACCAAAAGGAAAACAAAAACAAAACAAAATTAAAAACAATTTAGCAATACAAAAGCCAAACGGCAACAGTTAAAACCCAAATGGAAAAATAAAGAATACGGATGAGACATATTCAGATTTAGAGACGAAAACGGTGGAGACTTAGAACAAAAGGGCAGAGAGAGAGAGAACACTGAACTTCAAAAATTCAAACAAAAGAGCAGAGAGAGAGAGGCCGTAATCTGGAGAACAAAAGGGTAGAGAGAGAGAGAGAGAGCAGGGCCGTAATCTGAAGATGAACTAGGGTTTATAAGCGTGGGTTTGTGGGCTTTTCTAAAATAAAACTTCAAAAAAGTAAAATAAGTTACATGCTAGATTCAAACCTATAACTGCTTGGCAAAACCATGTCCTTATTACAAATAAGCTAATGCCACTAAGATGATGTAAAGTATATGTAATATGTTAAAATATAAATAAATAATATATCCCTATTAATCTCACTCATTAATGTTAACTAGCATGTAGTCCGTGCTTACGCACGAAAATATTAACAATTGTGATGATAAGATGTTTATCTTGGTAGATTCAATTTCTACATTGAGCATTATGAATGGAGATAACTTAACACCAACATTTAAAAATCAAATTGGACACATAGCACAAAATTAAACTACAATTAGAAATTAATTTGATTCGATTTTGAATTCTAAAATTGAACTTCAACTTAATATAATATATATGATTATATTTTTGTCCACGTTTAACAAATTAACAAAATATTAATCCAGACACACTAAAAATTATTAAAAAATAAGAACTGATCATTGACCTTGAAATCTTCTTGGAAGCGCCAACGAAGCGCTAATGATTGAACATTGTGTTTGAACCCGGCCTTGCTCTGAGAAATCCGTAAGGAGGAGGAGAGGGCAGTGTGTGGATCTAGTTGGTAGAGGTTGAGAGATGAGGAGGCATGGGATGACGATATAGAATTAGAAGGAGGTGATGTTTACTTTTATAATCTTTCTCATTGGACTCCTTGGTTCTGGTTGTGGGATTAAAACAGCTCCAGACTCTATTGAGATCACCCATTAAAGTGTGTAGGTGAGATGTTCTTGCTTAGGCCAATGAGTATTATCATTGTGGTTTTCTTGGCTTCCATGTTAAATGTTAATGCATCATTTATTTGGGCACAAAAATTAGAAAATTTAGATAAGATACATGACACAAAATTGGAGTCCAATTTATAATCTCCATAAAAGTGTGCAGGTAAGATGTTCTTGCTTAGGCCAATGAGCATTATCATTGTGGTTTTCTTGGCTCCCGTGTTAAATGTTAATGCATCATTTATTTTGGCACAAAAATTAGAAAATTTAGATAAGATACATGACACAAAATTAAAGTCAAATTTATAATCTAATTAGATTTTTTTTTTTTTTTTGAGTTTTGGTTAGGACAAGTGGCGCAAAATTGAGAATCCAATTGAAATCTAATTGGATTTTCTCTCAGCTTCACCTATTATTATTATATATATATTAGAAAAATATAAACATCAAGAAAGTGACATCAACTATGTTATTTTACAAGGAGGTATGCCCTAAACGTGATGGGAGCTACCAAGGGAGATACGTAGGAAGTTAATTGGTATATTCAAATATTTATGGAAGAAACCAAGATAATTCCAGCTAATTTTTTTTGTGGGCAAAAGTAATCATTGTGGTTGGGCTAATTTTTTGGGATTTTTTTTTTTTTTTTTTTTTAGATCTAAAATTTTTTAATAGCTTTTAGGAGGAAAATGCTAGAGCTACAAATTTTTAAAAAAATTTGTTATTGTGATGAGCAGTTATTAGTAAGTAAAAAAAGTGACTTTAGTGGTGGACCCAAATGTAAAAGTACGGTCAGATGTGATATTGGTATAGCCTAATGTGATGATTGAACTGTCACATGTAAAAGAAAAAGAAAAAAAGTTACTACCAAATGTGACAAAAGTACGGTTAAAAGTGATGTTGGTACTACCTAATGTAATAATGGAATTGTCAAATATGAGAAAAAAAAAATAGGGTACCACTGAATGTAACAATAGTAGAGTAAGATTGATGATTTTTTTTGTGGACAAAAGTAATTATTGTGATTAGGCTAATTTTTTGGGATTTTTTTTTTTTTTTTTTTAAGATTTTAGATCTAAAATTTTTCAATGGCCTTTAAAAGGAGGAAAATGCTAGAGCTACAATTTTTTTAAAAAAAATTGTTATTGTGACGAGCGGTTATTAGTAAGTAAAAAAGTGATTTTAGTAGTAGGCCCAAATGTAAAAGTACGGCCAGATGTGATATTGATACAACCCAATGTGATGATTGAACTGTCAAATGTAAAAAATTAAAAAAATAGGTTACTACCAAATGTGACAAAAGTACGGTCAAAAGTGATGTTGGTACTGTCCAATGTAATAATGGAATTGTCAAATATGAGAAAAAAAAATAGGATACCACTGAATGTGACAAAAGTAGAGTAAGATGCAATGTTGGTACTACCTAATGTGACAATGAAACCATCAATTATGAGAAAAAAAATAAATAAAGGAACCACTAAATATGACAAAAGTACTGTCAATATGATGTTAGTATTGCTAAATGTGACAATGGAATCATCAAATGTGGAAAAAAAAAAAGTACGGGAACCACCAAATATGAAAAAAGAATAGTCAAATGTGATATTGGAACTGCACAATGTGAAGATGAAACGGTCAAATGTGATTAAAAAAAAAAAAACCACCAAATGTGACAAAAAAACTGTCACATGTGACGTTGGAATTGCACAATGTGAGACTAAAACTGTCAAATGTGAGAAAAAAATAAGAGAACCACTGAATGTGACAAAAGAACTATCACATGTGATGTTGGAACTGCACAATGTAAGGATAGAATCGTCAAATGTGAGAAAAAAAAATAAGGGAACCACTGAATGTGACAAAAGAACAGTCACATGTGATGTTGAAACTGCACAATGTGAGGATTAAACCATCAAATGTGAGAAAAAAAGTAAGGGAACCACCAAATGTGACAAAAAAATGTCACATGTGATGTTGGAACTACACAATGTAAAGATGGAACCGTCAAATGTGAAGTTTTTGTAACTTAGTATAGCAGGTTACCTACTAGTGAGTACCATACCTCCTTTTTTGGGGGTACAGTAAAATTACCCTTGAATCTGAAAAATCAATTTGGAAATTGTAATGACTTTAATGATGGGAAAATAATTGAATACTCCGGGAGTTCCATAAATGTGTACTCTCCCTTCTCACATAAAGTGTGGGTCCCACTATGAATTTAATTAGTAGGATCCACAATAATGTGAGAGGAAGAAGTTTGTATTTATAGTACTCCTAGAGTATTCTATAATTACCCTTAATGAGGACTAAAGATTAGATATTTCCATTATAATTAAACTTTTAAATTATAATTTAAGTTAACATTTTTATTGGGAAAGTTTTTAATAAGTGAATAAATATCTTCTCAAATAAATTGCATGGACGGCTCAATAGGTGATGCAATTGATACAATCGCCTAAGGCCTCTGAATAAAAGAAGGCCCTAACTTGTAAAAAAAAAAAATTATATATATAATATATTTATCTATATATTTTTATTAAAAAAAAAATTAAGTACTTTTATTGGTCAATAAAATGCATTAAAAATGCCTCATTGTATCCTAAAATGCAGAAGATCAAAAAGGGTAAAAATAAAAATAATCCAACTTCAGCTAACAAAATTAAATTTAGGCTAGACAACACGTTTTCTACACAGTTGTGCATTGCACAGCAACACAGGCTACACAGTTGCGCATTGCACAGCAGTACAGGCTACACAGTTGCGCATTGCACACTGCATAGGCTGCACAGCCCAGTGGCCCATAGGACAACACGTTTTCTTACTTTATCAATTATTATAAATTATCATACCAATTAATAATTTGATGTGTATCATATCAACTCATTTGTATTATAGTGATACTAATTTATTGAACTATGTAATAAATTAATTTTTATTTGAAAAAGAAAGATTAAGTGGATTAATTATATTAAAATTAAAATTAACAAAATCTTATTTAAGGTATACTATGTCACAAGAAAGATTAAGTAGATTAGCTATATTATCAATTGAAAAAAAAATGTTAGAGGAACTTTAAATACAAAAACTTAATTAGTAATTTTGCATCTCAAAAAGCAAGAAAAATATATTTTAAATAAAAAAATTCAATATATATTATTTGATTAATATTTAAATATAAAAAAGACCACACTTAAAATTTTCGCCTAAGGCCCCCAAAGTTGTTGAGCCGGCCCTGATAAATTGATTCATTAATGTCAAGATATTTCCTTTTAAGATTTAATTAAAGAGTAATGTTACAGTCACAAATTATTTTACAACATTTTTACAAACTGTTAATGTGACCAACTTATTATTGGTTTTCATCTAGAATGTTACAGTCACAGATTATTTTACAACATTTTTACAAGCTGTTGATGTGACAAACTTTTTATAGGTTTTCATTTAAGCCAACCATTAACATTTCTTTTTCATTTATCAATAACTACTCACCACATCAGTAGTTTGTAAGGTTTTTTTTTTGTAAAAAAGTTTATATCTCTAGCATTATTCTTCATTAAAATTTGATTTGAAGGCTTTAATGAAATCTTATTCCTAAATGAAAAATTAGGCAGAGCTCAGAGATCTCAGCAAATGGATGGTTTATGTCAGGCAATCAAAATACGTGGTTTCCAGGATGTGGGGTACTGTGGTCTATACTTCCCTTGGTGTAATATGTAGGTGAATGATAAGATTTATCTACGGTTGGGCAAAGCCTTTGCCACCTTTGAGTGGCTTGATCATTTTGGTGATAAAAGAGTTCATAATTCGGTTAACTAAACATCAGACCTTTGTGTTTTGCTAATCACGAACCAAATTTCCCCTTTTTAACCTTGTAAACACCGATTCCATTTTGAGGCCATGTGAACTAGAAGAGAAGACTGCATAGAAGTCATTGAAGCAGTTTGGAGAGATGGGAGATCATAAATGCCCCAAGGAAATAGCACTAGGTCTACAAAATTGTGCGAATGAGCTTACAAAATGGAATAATGTTGTCTTTGCTCATATCCCTAAAAAAATCCAGGAAAAAAGAAAGACTCAATTTTCTTACTATCTAGGAAAAAAGATGGTTCCTATGGTGTAGACATTAATACGCTTTGAAAGGAGATTACGAAACTTCTAGACAGTGAAGAAATTATGTGGCATCAGCTTCTTAGAGTCCATTGGATTGGTGAAGGTTGTCTTGTGTATTCTCACCGTGTTCAATGACAATGTTCCCATTGGCTTGGGACATTTTACTTGGCGACGTGTGTGTGGTTTGCATAAGGTAAACATGTGTATATGACACGTGTGCAATACTATAATTGTGTGTGGGTGAATATTTACACGTATATTCATTTTTAGGAGTCGCCACCAATTATTGGGATTCTAAAGTGTGATTGGTCACTCAAGTATAATCAATTTTATTTCCTAAATTCAACTAAGAAAACCCTAGAGCTCCTAAACTAAACTAGAAAGCAAAAGAACATCTCAAACTAGAAATCATAGATTCGAAAATTCGGTTACGTATGGGAAATGTGTTAAGCATCCCCCAATGCATATCCAAAAGGATAGTACCTTGTTTTGAATTCAATTTTAAATATCACCATTTAAAGAACAACTAAGATATTTGATATTTTGTTTTTAAAAAGAATGATATGCATGTACATGTCAAATGAAACAAAGGTGAAGTCTATGCTGTAATATTCCATTATTTCAGGAAGCATACTTTTAGAAAGCATGAAATTAGAAATTCATAGCAAAGAAAAGAAAAAGAAAAGAAAGGAATATCAAAATCATGCAAGGTCTTGGTAAGAGGATTTTTTTGCAAAATAACACAATTTTGCTAAGTGCTAACAATTTCGTTAGTTAGCAACGTTTTCAAACTATTTAGAAAAGTAGCATCTCAAGTCTCTTAGACTTGAGTTCACTATAGCAACTCAAGTTTTAAAGATTCGAGTTTCATGTGTTGGCAAAGCTGAGGTAAAGATTTATCCACGTCGAACTTGAGTCTTTAGACTTGAGTTCCCTAATTATAATTTAAAAGCTACAAAGCACAATAAAAAACAAAAATGTTAGAGGATTTGTAGGATAAGGTACCGTGACTGGGCAAAGAGTAGGAAGGTACCTTGACTGGGTAAAGAGTAAGAGGAGAGAGAAGTTGGCACATGGAGCTCTGGAGTGCAGCCATAGTTGCCATTTTTTATGCTTCTTCTATATCTCTTTGTGATTTTTGTCAACAAACCCAAGCTAAGAGAGTCGTTCCAATGCCAAGATCATGATTTTTGGGTTTGGGTTTTTGCTCTGGTGCCAAGATTGTGAATTTTTGGTTTAGGTTTTTGAGAAATGGGTCTGGATGTTTGAGAAGGGAGAAGAAGAAGAAGGAAGAAAGCTGGAGAAGAAGAAGGGAAGAAGACGGAGAAATGGGTTTTGTGCTTGGGTTTTTGGGGCTTGGAAGAGGAGAGTGGGACAATAGATGAAAAAAAACAAAAAAAAAAAAACAAAAAAGGAAGATGGAGAAATAAAAAAAGAATGAAGGAAGAAGAAAGTAGAGTAGGAACTTGAGTTCCACGTGGATTTGAAATCCACCTTAGTTTTGCCAGCACATAGAACTCGAATCTCTTAGGATCGAGTTGCTATGGTGAACTCGAGTCTGAGAGACTTGAGATGCTAGTTTCCTAAATAATTTGGAAATGTTGTTAACTAACAAATATGTCTTAAAAAATTGTGTTATATGGCAAATTTCCCCTTGGTAAGAGGGAGAAGAGTAAGGGATTTACTCGATGTGAGATATTACATTGTTGGAGGAACCTAGATGTTGTTGGAGAAAGGGATCATCAACAAGGGCAGAACCTACATCTATGAATTTTTCTGATGGTGTTTTCTACTTGTTCAATGCACATTTGTTAGGAACTTATGGGTAGAACTCACCCTTGAAAACTGGCTTGTAAGGGGAGGGTACCCAAAAGCTTATAAACACACCCTTGATTAAGCTTACACTTAATCAATGTGGGACACTAAGATCATAACATATTACTATGCTCCGCAGCCGTTGTCCACGATGGCTCACTCTAGCGACACTGACGTTTTGGTCCTTTCTCTTTTTGGTGGCTCCACTCAACTATCAATAATTTTAATCTAGCCTCTAGGTTGCCCCTTCCGGGATCCAACCACAAAGCCGCAACTCATTTGATCCCATACTCATTAAGCTACGCCCAATTAATCGAGGTGATGGTTGGCTCTGATACCAAATGTTAGGAATCTAGTGGTTTCTAATGAGATTGGATGAGAATTATAGGAGAATGTATGTAAATTGTAGGAAAATTGAACTCTCCGTAGAGAAATATTAAGAGAGAGAAAAGAAATACACTAAGCAATCAATTGGTTTATTCTTCAATAATGAAATGTGATTACAAGTAGGTATTTATAAAACCATAAAATTATTCTATTGGCCCACATAAAACTCATTTGATCCCATACTCATTAAGCTACGCCCAATTAATCGAGGTGATGGTTGGCTCTGATACCAAATGTTAGAAATCTAGTGGTTTCTAATGAGATTGGATGAGAATTATAGGAGAATGTATGTAAATTGTAGGAAAATTGAACTCTCCATAGAGAAATATTAAGAGAGAGAAAAGAAATACACTAAGCAATCAATTGGTTTATTCTTCAATAATGAAAATGTGATTACAAATAGATATTTATAAAACCGTAAAACTATTCTATTGGCCCACATAATCTTATCCTAATAGTCCTATTATTCTCCATGTGCATTTAATAATTCTAAAATGGGTTAACTGTAATTAACATACTTAGAATTGTAATGGACTAACTAGGTAACTAACTAAATTCACTCTATACCCAAACGGGAGTTTCTAACGTTGCTAAAATCTCTGTAGATACTGAGATCGTAGAAGCTCATGATAAAGAGGTTACAATACGACGTCGTCACATACAAAGAACAAGTAGAAAACGCCAAAACCCAAAACCTGCACTCAACAAGTGCAAAACCCAGAGGCCAGAAAGAACCTTTATTTTTGTAGTATCAAAGAAAGAAAGCATAAGTGTTTGGTATTATGATTCACTACTAATTGGGTCTTTTTTTTTGTTATTTTTTGTTTTTAATTTATCAATGGAGATTTTGAATCCTCAAATTCTATCTGGAACTCCACCTTATTTCTCTCCAAAGAAACATAGGTACAAGTACAACATACCACCCAAACCCAGCTTCAAAAGAAACTCCTCGTTTCCAACCTATTATTTACCATTACATAACAGCAGGAACTTCCAGATTTTTGCACATTTTGGTCGACCCACGTCTCGCCATCGCCGGAACTCGCTGAGGAAGAAGCTCACTTTTGGTGACCAACAGGAACAGGAACAGGAACAGGTGGGTCTATCTGATTTTCATAACCCAAATCGTACTTTGGATGATAATTTAAACTGTGATAGTGATAGCGTTATTGATAGTAGTAGACTCATAAATGTTGAAACAGAAGAATTCAAATCAAAACGTTCGGGTTTGGGTGAGTCTGTGTTGTGGGATAAATTGGAGAATTGGGTTGAGCAGTATAGGAAAGATATCAAGGATTGGGGAATTGGGTCTGCTCCCATTTTTACAGTTTTTGAAGATTTGGAAGGGAATGTCAAGTGGGTTTCTGTTAATGAGGACGAAATTGTTAGAAGGAGCCGGGGTGAGGACTCAACAGAAGTGAATTTGAAAATTCTGTGTGCTCAGAGTTTAGCTAGAGAGATGGCGAGCGGGAAGAACAATTTGATTCCGAGGAACAGTTCAGTTGCAAAGTTTGTTGTTCAAGGTGGGGAGTCTGCTTTTTTTAAGGCCATTCAGGGTTTTACTCTTCGGCCTGAATTGTTCCCCATGATGTCAAGTGTTGGGAGGTTGGTGTTGTTTGGATTTGTTGCATTGTGGGCATTGAAAAAGTTATTTAGTTTTGGGGATAAGGAGGTTCGTCACACGGAAGTGGAGAAGGAAATGATGAGGAGAAAGATAAAGTCAAGAAAGGAGAAAGACATGTTGGAGAAGTTTAGTGTGGAGGTTGTTCAACAAACTCCGGAACCAATTGAGAATCAGAAACCTATGATAGACAAGGAACAACTAATGAATAGTATTTTGAAAGCCAAGGCAGGTTCTGATAAATCATCATTACAAGATTCCTTTGCTATTCCAACGGCCAAATCTATCGACTTGGATAATAGAATTCAGGAAATCAGACAAATGGCCAGGCATGCGCGGGACATTGAGGGGCAGGAGCTTTCCCTGACTGATCAAGATGCAAAAGAAAAGCAGGGTGTGAATAATGAACTTTCCAATGAGATGGAATTGGTCAATGTGCTTAGTGACAACGATAAGAGTTCTTTAGGGCAGACTAATGGTATTCATGAAACTGTAAAGACAGGCAATTTGGATGTACGAAAAATTGATGATTCTGGACTTCTTAGTAAGGTCTCTTCCACAGAGGACAATATGCAAGGTTGTACTACTTCAGGTGAGAACGTTTCTTCTGATAGGGAAAGCACTGTGCAGGGTTTTAAAGATAGTGAAAGTGCTTTGAAGTTAACAGACACAACTGAGGTCATCCAATTCTCTGATACTCCTAATGCTGAATCGCACATGTCAAGGAAAGGTTCTATTAGAACAAAGACAAGAGTGATACTATCATTGAAAGAAGCTAGAGACTATCTTTCTGAAAAATTTCACAACCAAGTGCCTGACATAATGTCCCAAGTGAAAACCTTGCAAGCAAGTGATGCCGTTTTGAGGCATCCAGGTGATGAAGGATTTGGTAGAAGAGATACAGGCCATAAATTGGATGTAAATGACAAAGTGGCTGCAATTTCAGGTCGAACATCAAATTCTACACATTCCACAAAAGCCTGCAAAGTTTCTGCTTGGAAGGAATCTGTCCCAACTAAGAATGAAAATTCTGAAGATTCTGAGGCGAGATGTGGAGTGGGAGATCTTGGGAAGCCACAAACTTCCTTAAATCATGAAGGTAATGGAATCAATGCGGGGACAGGGCCACCTGCAAAGATACAAAACTGGATAGATACAAATTTTCATGAAGTTGAGCCCTTAGTTAGGAAGATTGGAACTGGTTTTAAAGATAACTACATGGTTGCTAGAGAAAAAGTTAATGAACAGTTAGATATGGATACTGAAATTACACAGCTTGCTTTTAATGGTGATGATAGTGAACTTGAGTGGATGAAAGATGATGATCTTAGAGAAATTGTCTTTCAAGTCCGAGAAAATGAGTTGGCAGGGCGAGATCCATTTTATTTGATGGATGCTGAAGATAAACGTGTGTTCTTTATGGGTCTTGAAAAGAAAGTTGAGAAAGAGAATGAAAAATTGTTGAAGCTGCACGAGTTGCTACATTCAAATATTGAAAATCTTGATTATGGAGCAGGTATTTACATGTTCTTTTAAATCATTTATATTTGATTCACTTTTTTTTTTCCCCCTCGAGGAAGAAGCAATTCATTTTAGGTTTTTTAATAGAATGAATTTCAATTGTCTGGTAGCAAGAGTATAATGAAATTCACCTAATCAAGAAACCCCTGAAAGGTTACTACATTAAGAACAAATTTCTTGAAAACATATAAGCAGACTGGTAAATGATTTAGATAGTCACCTAGTAGGGGCTAAGTTTACATTCAAATAAATGCTTAACCTAGCATTCTAAGTTTTTCAAGCACTGATGCTGATTTAATCTTTTTCTCTTCCTCCAGATGGTATCAGCTTGTATGATCCACCTAGCAAAATCATACCACGCTGGAAAGGGCCTCTGATAGAAAAGAACCCTGAGTTCCTCAAGAACTTCCTTGAACAACAGAAGGCATTTTTAGCTGGGAACACTGGTAATTCATACCCAGTGAAGAAGGACCAGGAAAACTTTATTAAAAAATCAACAGGATCCCCCACCCCTGGGAATGTTGCTTCCTCTTTGTCCACCCTTGATTCAGACAAAAACTTTCATGATGAGGATCCAAAAAATTCTAGGACAGTAATTGAAGGCAGTGATGGTTCTGTTATAGCTGGCAAAAGATCAGGGAAAGAATATTGGCAACACACAAAGAAATGGTCCCGTGGGTTTTTGGATTCTTATAATGCAGAGACAGACCCAGAAGTTAAATCAATTATGAGGAATATGGGGAAGGATTTAGATCGGTGGATCACTGAAAAAGAAATACAGGAAGCAGCTGATCTGATGAGCAAAGTACCTGAGAGGAATAAGAAATTCATGGAAAAGAAACTCAACAAGCTCAAAAGAGAAATGGAATTGTTTGGACCACAAGCCGTAGTGACCAAATACCGCGAATATGCAGATGAGAAGGAAGAAGATTATCTGTGGTGGTTGGATCTTCCACATTTGCTGGTAAGTTTGTGATATTTCAACTTTTTCAGCTTCTTGGACCCGAATCTGCTCATTTCTAAACAAAGTCTCAAAACTATGCACTTGTCAAAAATTCCATAGACTAGTGTCTTATATTTTGCTTTAGTATAGATATCTTTTCCATGAAATTTACAGAGTAAATAGATTTTTTTCTCCCTGCTTTCCAGTGCATCGAATTGTACACAGTTGATAATGGGGAACAGATGGTTGGACTATATTCATTGGAGATGGCTACTGATCTTGAATTGGAACCAAAGCCATGTCATGTGATTGCCTTCAAGGATGCTGGTGACTGCAAAAATATTCGTTATATAATTCAGGCTCACATGGACATGCTTGGAAATGGCCATGCCTTTGTTGTTCCTCGGCCACCTAAGGTGAGGAGTTTATTTGTTTCCATACTACTTCTTTCTATAGAGCATCATGTGATTGCCATTGTTGGTGATGGCCATGGAGGCAATTTGATTCTTAGTTTCCACTTCTCTTCACTATCAAAGCTGTGTATCTTAAGCATTCCTTTCCGCAAGCCCTTATGCTTTTCTGCTTTTGGATGTTTTTGCTGTCTGCTAGGTCTGAGTTCCCTTCTTGGTCCATTTTAAGTATAATGGATTTTTTTTTTTTTTTTTTCGCTTGACATTGGGGTTCTTAGGTGTTATTTATTCCTTTGAGATGGGAACTCTTGTTCTTGCCATTGCTAACAGTCATTAACTCTCTCTAGGATGCTTTTCGGGAAGCCAAAGCAAATGGTTTCAGTGTAACTGTCATCAGGAAAGGGGAACTTCAGCTCAATGTTGACCAAACACTAGAAGAGGTGGAGGAACAAATTACTGAGATTGGGAGCAAAATTTACCATGATAAGATCATGAAGGAACGCTCTGTGGATATAAGCTCATTGATGAAGGGTGTATTTGGTGTTACTGGCAAACCCACAAAGAGGTAACTTTTGAACTCTGGCGTAGTTAGTTTTGAAAGTTGGCAGAAAGGGATGGGACAATTCTGCTCAATTGCATTAGTTATTTCAGTCACGTTTACATTTTTATAGTAAACTCATGTATTTCTTGGTGATTGCTTTTCAGAAAGGGGTTGAAGCAGATGCTGAAGAGGTCTAACAAGAAATAAGGATGATGTCTGCCTCCTGCACTTGGGCAGGATGTGTTTTCAAGATGCCTATCTTGCTTTTTTGGGCTGACAAGTGCCACACAAAAATCATAGCTATAGCAAGATCCAGCATGTCTTGCCCAATGTCTTGAATCGTCTGACAAAATTTGGATGTGTCAAGCTCGATAAATTTATAGAAGACATCGTAAGTTATGCATAAAATAAAATTACGACTGCCTATTTCACTTGCATTTTTGTTCTTATTCCAGACCAAAGATGGACTATGGGAAGCCAACACTCAATCTTCTGATCACGTAATTGTTCAAGACTAGTTGTCCCAAATAGGTTCACAACTGCTCTGCATCATCCTATTGTCCCTGCCCCGTTCTTGAGTCACCATTCTGCTCCAATCATGTAGTGAATGGAAATCCAACATGGATGAAAGTGTTGAGCAATAATTTGAAAATGTATGGTGTTTTGTGAAAGTGTATCCTTGTTACTGCTGCTTAATGTTTAATGAGGACAGGGTGTTTGTTATGGAAGTCATACAATATTGAAATTACGTCACAACATAAAGATAATTAAGAAATTTATTTATGGGACACGGACACCAATCATATTCATTGTTACATAAATTTTAAATATTTTTGTACTAAAACTGATAATAGCTTTAATATTTTCCATTTAAAATGCACGGTCCAGTTGTGTATCAACTGACCAATTATCAATAAGAGCAATGCTAGGCATAGTATATACATTTGTCATTTTCTATCAATTTTTAAACACCGAAATAAAGAGAGAATTCATAATTATTATGTTGTCCATTTGGTATGACAATTTTTAAAACTTCTTTAATAAATTTTTTAGTAATTTTACCATTTTTCTATCATTAAAATCACCTAATTTTTCACTTGTTACTACTTGAACAATTATTGTCTAACACCTCAAATGAAAGCAGCACATTTTGGGCAGTGGCGGCACCACGTTAAGGGTAGGGTGGTTTGACCACCCTAACCTGAAAATATATATTTATATATAGTAAAAAAAATTTATTGGAATACCCTTTAAAAAAATTTTGGTAACACTCAATTTTTTTTATGACAATAAAATTAAATTTTGCTCCATTATTTGTTCTACTTTCAAGCAAAAAGAAAAAGCCCAAAATTTTTTTTTAACTAAAATCTTAAAAAAAAAAAAAAAAATTTAACATAGCAAGCCCATCCTAGGGAAAAAAAAGCCCAACATCAGTCCTAAACAAAACTAACCCAAATAGATTCTCAAAAAAAAAATAGTTAAATTTTTATTAACTAAATACGGTCCATCCCAAACGGATTCTCAAAAAAAAAAAAAAAAAAAAAAAACCAAAACCAAAACCAAAACCCAAATTATCAATACGCGTCCGCCGATTGATCAAAATCATCGGTAGAGCAAATTAGCAAAACTGAAATCAAAACTGAACTCCTTACTTAAATGAAATACCAAGCTCCAAGCACATCGGCACATCGGTGCCTTCACTTGGACTGCCTTAAACTCAAGCAACAGAGCCTCAAACTCAAGCAACAGCGACGGCAAGATCGGAGATCGGATCAGAGATTGCTTGGCTTGCCTTGTTGCCTCGACCCTCATTCCTCGAGTCCTCGCCTCGACGTGCTGCCGCGGTGCCACCCCTCATGCCTCAAGGTATTTTAGTTCTTTACTTCTCTCTCTTTTTCTCTATCAGTCTATCTCATCTAAACCTTTGGCTTTGCTAATTGCTATGCTCTAATCTGGGAGTGACTGAGTGAAGGCAGAGCTCTCTCTTTCTTCCCTTTTGAACTAAAATGAGATTCTCTTTATCTCTCTGTTTCTCTATGTCTAAATGTCTAATTGCTTTTACTTTATAATTTTATTTGACATTTTGACTTTATTGGTTTGTGAGTTTTTCGTTTTTCGTTTTGTGTATTGTGAATTTTGTGTGTTGTGAATGTTTTATATGTTTAATATTTTGTGGAATGTTGATTGGGTTTTATGTCTCTTGTTAGTTGAGTGGGAGGTGGATGGGGGCCATGGGGCCGTGGGATGGGATATTTGAATTGGAGAAGTGGATAGGCAGAGGCAATAAAGGCTGAAGGCATGCAGAGGCAGTATAAAAGACAAAAAATTAAATTATGTTAGGCACTAGGCAGTGGGTTGAAACGTGGATAATGCACATGAGGTGTGCTAATGCACAGTAGGGTGTGTGTTAGACTGCTAGTAGTCAGTAAAGAAAAATAATGAAACAACTAAACAACAATAATTAATAATTTGTTTCTCAAAAAAAAAAAAACAATAATTAATAATTTAATAAACAATACATTATAAAAGACAAACAAATTAAATTATGTTAGGCAGTGAGTTGAGCTGTGGATAATGCACAATGGGTTGTATAATTTATACTTCTTAAAGAACACCCTAAGAAAAATTCCTAGAGCCGCTACTAATTTTGGGTCAGTAGATGTAAACTATCGTCCCAAAATGGTGCATCTAGGAGAGAAAAACAAGTGAGAAAAGGTTGATTTTATTGATAGGAAGTGAACATCTCGATTCAAGAAATCTATCAAGTCAATATGAAAAAGACATTAGAAGTTTCAATATTCTTAGTGAGCTTGCCAACTTTATGTTATTGTTGTGATGATCCTACCCACACGAAGATTACCTTCAGTATGGAAAACACCTAGATGCTCTAACAGAAGCATCAGAAGACCAAGTCATGACGCAGATTACACAACCCATGTCTCTCCTGCAATCTTTGGTATTGAATCACAAACAGATTCAGTCATACTCATATATGTGCATTTTCAGCACTATAATCACGAACCAGTGCCACAAATAATAAATAATAAAATAAAACATAATTTATTCGTTTTCAAATGAAAGCTTGAGAAGTACCTATGAAAGGTTCAACAAATAAATTATGAAATGAATCAAGAACTTTAATTAAATCACAAGACATGTGATATGAAAGAAATAGTAATAACAAAGAAATAACGACTCCTTTCACATTGTGTAAGGACAAAAGGAGAACATCCTAATCACCTATCATACATACATATGTACGATAATATGTCCATATATATACCAATGTTCCTATAATAGAATTAAAAAAAAAAAAAAAAATAGCATCCTTATGAAAACGGAAACCGAGCAATCTTGTCAAGGTGGTGATCCATGATTTGGGACACAGTCTCAAGGAATGTAGCTTCACTTGTGCTAGGAAGCACAGAATCCTGGGCTTCTTGGACAATTTCCTCAATCACGGATTCCTTCTTCAAGTTTTCTCTACAAATCATACTTCCAATGGCAAAGGGAGTAAGCCCTCTTTCTACTCCCTTTTTCAGAAGCATGGTTGAGATGCGGAGTGTGCGAGCACATTCAAGTGGCACGTCCCATCCATGGAATTTCAGAAGGGAAATGTCTTCTTCAGCATCCAGAGATCTTATGTAGTCAATGGTCTCAGTGGAGTAAGGTTGACGAGCCTGTGGCCAATAGAGCCACTCAAATGTGCAATCTTCGAACTGCAGGATCAGCACAAGTGTAAAGTAAATAGGATTGAACAGATTGAGCAAAAGACTGAAACAACAACCAAATTTTCGTCCCAAAATTTTGGGGTTGACTATGAATTCTCATCAAACTAATTAGGGTCAGCCACATGTACTCTTTTCCGCCATTCTATCTTATCCAAAATCACACTCTTTGTCACTACTTTAATTGATATGTCCTTTTTCGTTATTTTTACTAATGTTATTTTAGGTCTTCCTCTACATTTGAATCAATTCATTCCTTCTCCCTAGTACATTAATCACTCTCCTTTGTACAGAATCAAAACATATCAAGTGACTCTTCCTCAACTTTTCATCAATTGGCCACTCCTATCTTTGAAAAAATTTCTTCATTTCAATTGAAAAAAAAAAGAAAAAGAAAATTCATATAAAAAAACAGGATGACATTTTTTTTTAATATAGGAAGCACCTTTAAAATCAATCAAGCAGCCATTATACTTTGAAAATCATAAAATAACAAAGAGAATAGAGCAGCAGTCTTTTCCCCTCATTACATATTTGAGATCGTCTCTAAGAAAAGTTGATAGTAATCAACTTTCAAGAGAATACAATTTTGTAAAAAATAAATAAGTAAAATAAAACCTTTCAAGATAAAAACTAATCAAAATCAGAAGTATTATAACAAAATCCTTAGATTAGGCAATCTGATATGCAAGGCCATCAAATCAGGAATGACCACTAGTGTACCATATGCAAATGGATGTGCAGCAATCGTAACTTGGATTAAAAACTTTTAATAAAAATGACCAGATGTGGAAAATCATAACAGGCTGAATTCATTTATTTAATCACACTGAATAAGTCTTATGGAACACTATAGTCCTAATTGAAATTTGAACCAAATATATGTAATGAAATCAAGAATAATGGGATTCTAAAATATGAATATAAAGTAATATGAAAGTCAAAAAACATAAAAGGAGACAACAAACCATTCAAACAACTATACCACAGGCAAATCAAACAAATAAAATAGCTGTAAGATGCATTAAGTTGCAAAGAGTTACACATAGCCAAAGTTAAGTAGTACTTACAGTTTCAGGCAAGCAATATCCATGATCAATTGGAATCAGCAGAGTCTTGCCATCTACTTGCTCTTTGCTCAGCAAAATATTCCCAGCATGTCTATCTGCATTTGCCAGTCTGATATCCAACACAGAGATTTTATGCACTTCCTCAACCGGGAATGCCCCAGGGCCCATATCCTCACAACTTCCATTATTCTCCATGAACATCTGCAGAGATCCAATCTTGACGGTCAAATCCCCAGGATGGTTAAATCCTCCGTGCAAGCATTTGACCATAAAAGTAGGGGGAACCCCAGCAAAGCCCTTTCCTTCACCAAACAATGAGCGGTGCCCACCTTTTGGATGATCCAAAATATAAGCTGCTACTTCCCTGAATGCTCCTTCTCCGACTCTTGTACCCTTTTTTAATCCCTCACCATCCAGTGACAATGGTAGCCCTCGGGGATTGTTCACAGCCATTGGCTCCTCATCAATGGGCTTGAAAACAGACACATACTTCTGCCCTGACGTGTCCAGCATAAAATAAGCTCCTCCTGTACCCTCCATAGACCTGATCGGATAATGACCACTTTCTAATCCGCCATATGTGGAGTTAACCATATTCCAAACCACCGAGGGCAATTTGATCTTGTGGTTAACAATAACTGGCTCCAACAAAAAACCCCTATCAGGAGGCTTTCTAGGTAGAATTTCTCCATCAGCTTCATACCCTCTATCAGAATTCTTTCCTCCAACATCATATTCTCTCCTATAATTTTCTCCATCAACGTCACGAACTCCCCCATCAATTAACTGTGGCACAACTATGGACAACTCAAGATTCTTCTTAACTGGTCTAGCCCGAACTTTTGCAGATTTCCGAACCAACAAATGTATCACAGCATCCTTATGTTTACAGAGATCATCAATAAGCCTCTGATCCTCTACTCTCTCTCCGTTATACACAACTTCTTGTTCTTCAAGATCAACAAACTCCTTCCCCTTCTTTGCAATCTTATGTTTCACATAACCAACGTCTCTACCCCGTTCCACATGGAATGTAAATTCTTTCCCACCCGCAGTCCTAACATTAATCTCCTGAAGATCTGAAAGCCTAAGAACCAAATGCAAAACATTACCATCAGCAACCCCATAGTCCCGTACCAGAGAATCGCTCCGGGCCAATTCTCGGCCTCCACAAACGAGCTTCTGATTCTTGACAACAAACCCTTTACAGGTTTGGATCCTGAGTTTAACAGAATCAATGGAATCCGATTCCAAAACACGAAAAGGAGTCATTGACCCCGACATGTCGAGGTATACCATAATCGACTCTTCCGAGCAAAGATTGAATTCGGAATGCAAATTATTAGGGAAAACAACAGGTACATCGCGAACGGGACTAAGAGCAGTGACACCGGCGGACGACATTGCTTCTTTTTTTTGGTTTTACTAAATACTTTTTTTAAAAAAGCTTACTATAAATGAATGAAATGTACAATTATTGAAAGCAAAAAGAATTGAGTCAGAATTGAGACATATTTCTTCTAACTACAAAGACCATCTAATTGATACATACATACCATACCAACAACCCCAGATGAGATTATCCATCAAATAGACACCTAGATTAGATTTGACTACTACTTCTTCTTCTTCATCTTATACACAATTACAACAAGCAAACAAACAAATTGAAAGGCCTAGAGGCTAGAGTCAACGCCCCCAGAGGGCCAGACAGAACTAAAAACGAAATAATTCATCCATCGAGATTACAAAGCAAAAAGGAGGAGAAGACCCAACAAAGAAAGAAGGCAGAGACAGAGGATCCTTACCGAACAGAAAGAACCGAAGAGAAAGGGTACCAGGAACCAGAGCTTAAATTGGAGGAGACCAATAATAATAATAATAAGAATGGTTGGCTATTTTTTGTTGCTTTGAAAATTTATATATTTCTAAGAAAGGAGGAGGAGGAAGGAAGGTGGAACGCGTGTAGCAGCCAGAGATAAAGACGTCACCAAACGCGTATGCAAATATGTACACTACAACTTGGGAGTTATTCTTTTTTTCATTTATGGTTCCAGTTTGACTTTGTGTCGGGAGGACTGTGCTGTCCGAATGAGATTTTTAAAATTTGAATTTAAAAAAAAAAAAAAAAACAGTTACGTAATTATAAGAATTTTCATTTTTCACCTTCTGGTCACTTGGAGTGCTTTCCAAGTCAATGTCACAATTTTGGGTAAGGTCCAATTAGCATGCTTGTGACAAGTATGTTGTCCAATAAGCGAGTGCCATGTATGATACTTGCTTTCTGTGGTTTTCTTGTACTTTTTAAGTTTTACATTATCCGGACAATCCCTATATGCAGATTTGAGCAAGATGATACTCTGATATGAAGGTATTGCACACGTATTGCACGGTGTGCAATACTTAAAATCTCAGCCATAGATTTAATCTAATGGCTTAAATATTTGACACCTCACCAAATAACAAAAAGACTATTTTGCCCTTAAAAAATTTCACCCGCCCATTGTTTCAGTTTCAGCACTAACTCTTCATAAACTCAAATTCTCTCTCTCTCTCTCTCTCTCTCTCTTCCCTGCACAGATACCTCTCCTTCAACCCATTCTCTGCCTCTACTTCAATCCATTGTCACAGCAGCCCGGTACCAGTCCACACAAGGCCAAATCCCTCACCACCACCGGTGATGCTTGCCGCTATGGCGTTCTCCTCGTCTCACTCTCTCTCTCTCATCTGGGTTCCTCTGTTTTCTCCTTCTCTCAAGCCTAGCCGTGGCCCGAGCTTCTGCTTCCACTCACACCTATCGCCGTTGGCGGTGCCTCTCATCGGCGTCACAACCATTGGTGGCTGCGGGTCCAGCTCTCTTATTCTCTAATTTCTTTCTCTTTTATTTTTTTTCAATTTTTATTTGCCTTTTAGACAAGACCGAAACCCCTTTGACACTCATTTTGTTTCATTTTTTTATTAGTTTGATGAATAACATTTTGTTTCAGTTTTGATTAGCTTGATGAATGGGTTTTCTTGTTTGGATTTCTGGAATTAGCAATAACTGTTATTATTGGCATTTTTAAAGCTGGTTTTTGGGTGGGCATTGAAGATGTTTGTTGAAACTCTTCATAGAGTTTTAGTTTATCTCTTTCTATTCTGCCTTTTTTTTTTTTTTTTTTTGGATTTTTATGCTAAAACTGTGATGCTATGTGTATGGAAATTGGATTTTTTTTTTTTTTTTTTATTAGCTTGATTAATGGGTTTTCTTGTTGAGTGTAAAGCTTGATGGTTTTGCTTGAGTTTGAAAATTGGGGCTTTGCAATATGGCCGAATCTGTTGTGATTGAATGAAAATGGGTTTTCTTGTAATTGTTGTGTGTATGGCTCTATTGGCTTTGGCATTTTGGAAATGTTGATACTAAATCTATGATTTTTTCTTCTGATCCTGATTTCTTTGCCTAAGAGTATCCATTTCTTATTCCTTAGTTTCTTTCACTGAAACAGAACTATGCTCTAATGAGTTTGTGTTGAAGAATATTTTTTTCCACCTGAGGTTGCACACTTGAGCTTATGAATAGTGCAATGGTTTTAACTCTCTCCCTTTCCTTTTTCTTGTTTTTTATTAAAATAAAATTTCGAAGAATCCTTAGCTGCTAGTGCTTAGCTTCAAGATGCATTCTATTTGTTGTTGATGGATTTCCAATAATAATTTGATTTTTAAGATGCTCCAAATTGGGAGATATTCTACTTTTTCTTATGCTTATTGTTATTATTTGTTTGGTAGATACTTGTCAATGATTGGTTGAAAAAAATTAATGATATGTTTCATAAACCTTCACTAATGTTAAATTTTATCATTGAGAAAGTGTTTTATATTTTTTGTTTGACTGTTAGGAGGGTATAGATGTATGTGTGTGTGGGGTGCTGATGGGGAGTGCATGTGGTGCTGATGAGGAATGTGTGTGTTGCTGCAGTGTGTGCGTGGGCTGCTGATGGGGCATGTGTGTGCAGCTGATGAGATGTGCATGTGCCAGTGCAGCCTGAGTGTATAATGTGTCTGTGCTTTAGATAATGTTGTATTTGATTAGCTAGCATTGTATACTTGTATTTTAGTATAGATATACTTGTATTACTTGTATTGGTGATATGTTTACATCAGCCTTGTGTGGCATTAGAGTTAGTTGATATAGTTAGTTAGTTGGAGGGAATGGGCTGGCAAGGTGGTTACAATTGAGCAAGGTCACAATGCTTAAGATTTTTGAAGCATTTGATCTTGAAGCATGCAAGACTCTTTTTTTGGTTATTATGTGGGAATTACGTAATGTGATGGTGGAAAAAAATTGTCTATGTATTGTGTTATTATGGCCTTGTAATTGAAGAATATAATTTAATACAATTTAGTTTATTTTTTGGATCAAGCTTCTTTTTTCCTAGCTTGCTTCCATCTTGGATCCATTGATTTTAAAATATGCTAAGCATCCTTGAAGACTCTTGTTGTGCAATTCCTGTTTTCAAGAGAACATATTGAGCATTAAGTTGTTGTAATCTGACAGAATTAGATTACCAATAGTATTTCCAAGAAATTCCATCATATAGATTGGCTTTTTGGTGAAGAGCAGGAATAAGGCTGTATATAATTTATATAATGTGTTTTTAAGCCATCCTCAATTTTTAGTACTTTGTTCCAAGCATATTCAAACACAAAGAACTGTAGGTCTTTCTAGCAAGAATGACTCTATTTAGACTAGATAAAAAATTGGAATGCATTAAGACCTAAAAAGCTAATAATAGAACTCCGTCACAATATGGTATTTGCAAAACAAATTTGTTTATATTACATTTATTCATCAACACATAAAAACAGCCACTACATGTAGGTACAACTTGCTCAGCAATTCAATTATACAATGGCAACAATGGAAGGCAAAAATAATGATGCCATGGCCGAGACAAGTCCGTTCAAAACTTCAATTTTTTTTTTTTTTTTTTTTTCATTACACAAGATGAATCTCCTGAATGAATTAGCCAATAGTACGAGTTTACAGGCATATATGGATGGACAAGGAATCCTTTTTCCTGAAGAAAAATGTTTTCACAGTTTTGGATAGGCCTATATTAATCATAACAAACCATGTACATATATTGATTCTCTTGGATGGCATGCTGTATTTGAAACCATGGTTTTTTGGACAAGTATTCAGGTTAGGAAATTTCTCATTTTTATTTCTGCATGGTTGAGAAATTTAGATGCAATGATTGATGAACAAACCAAAATACAATGAAGAATATATATTGGCAAGGGAAAGCATGGGAGAGAGAGAGAGGTTGAATAATTCAATTAGACAAAAAATTTTAGTTCAAACCAACTGGGATTAAATTACACTATGCATTAATTACATAGGATATAATTGAACCTTAATTCCCTTTAAAATCTCTCCACCCCAATAGAACAAGGAGCCCTTGAGAACCTCTATTTGTGTTTCCATTCTTGAAGCAGATAACAAAGAACTTGTAATTAATAAGACCAACGAAAAATGGAGACACATTTATCATGAAATAGCACGGACGAAACCTATTAAAAAACATTCGTTTGAAGGTCCTCTAATTCCGGATTCACAATTTTGGCGTCCTTCTCAACTTCAGTTGTTCCAAAGAGTGGAGCATCAAGTTCAGGAGGGTTCTGGAAATATATATCTATGTTAGTAATTAAATCCTATCAAAGAAAATACAAAAATGGAAATTAGAGAACAGCTAGCACTATCCAACATAGTTTAAAATCTCCTGAATCCATTAACCATCAGTTATACTTCATGCCTCTAAATGTTTATGATCTTACCGTACAGCGAACTAGAGCCCAATTGACACCCCGAAATAATGGGTGATACTTAATTTCATCTGCTCCTTCCCGAGAACCCAATCTGTTTTTGGGATCTCTGTGCAACAATCGGTACATTAACTGCTTTGCATGGAAACTTACCTGCAATAGACCAAATTTCTCTCAACACCAAGCCTTAAATTTTGATTTCTACCCATAGTATTTGTATGCACCTTAAGTTAGTTTCCACATTCATGCACAATGTCTATAGCTGGGAATGAAGTTTGGTAAAGAGAAATTTTTGCAGTAGACATCAAATAAAATGTATGTAGTGTGATGTTTTGGTTTCTTTGCATAACTCTGCTTCTACTAAATCGAATGCTCTCAATGATTTAGGAAGACTTCTCCAAATGCCCTGAAGCATATATAAGTATTTCTTTTTTTCTTTTATTAATTGTTTTCCATGAAACCCCCTTTTCTTTATCCTTTCCCAAAAGATTAATTTCACAATCATGCAAAGTATGTCATAAACTAGTCAAATTGATCCATTGTGACAAACTTCAAACTGAGAAATTATTATCAAGCTAAGAATCATAGTTCTGTTTAAGTGAAAGAAACTAAGGAATAAGAAATGGATACTCTTAGGCAAAGAAATCAGGATCAGAAGAAAACACCTGATTATAGTTTAGGGGTTCGATAACACCTTAAAATGTATACTTTTTATGGAGTGCTTGGGTCATTTACCATGTTTGAAAACTTCAAATAAGGAAAGAAATCAAAGGGCCACAATTTGAAAAGGAAAAATCAGATTTGAGCACTAATCAGTATTTTAGACGTATCTCTCTCCTCAAAAATCCAATTGACTCAAGGCTGGATGGGCTGGAACCGTGAGTTAAATATCTACAACTTTTCTGTTTTGAGTTTTTTGAAATTCACAATTTTGAAGGCCGAAATTAACTCAAAAGTTGCTACTGTAAATTTGGACGAAAATTAGATGGTGAAAGTTTTATTTTTCTTTGACACTTTTACAAGGGTTTGGAAGAGAGGCAGTGGAGAATGAAAGTAGAAATGTACACCACATTAGCCATCATGCAAAGGAAAAAAGATCAACTATAAAAATAGAAGTTTGACACCTTTTTTTTTTTTCGCCTATTCTGCACCTACAATTGTGGCTACACATATAGATTCTATGTTGGATTTGTAGGATTGGACAATTATATTAAATAGATGTATGATTAGATCAATTGGGCACTAATTTCAAATACCAAAATATGTGTACACATTTCTTATTTTCGCAAAGGTCTTACAATTAGTAGTATAATGTGATATGTATACTATCTAGGCATAATATTTTTTGTTACAATGATGCATAAACAACGATAATAATTTAATGTATTCTTAATAAACAGTCATTTTATATTGATTAGTGATTGCCACGATGGGTACATGAAGTTTTTGTTGTGTTCCACAACATGGAGGATGCCTATTTACTCATTGAGGGTACCTTCGTGCTTGCACAGGACTTTTCCCCATGCGCATTGGCTGTGTTCTAATATCAAAATCTATTTGATAATTACCACCTTTGTCACTTTCACTATTTGATGACACCTCCATATCTTCTACATCTTTTGCATCTTCCCCACTGTCCTCATTTGAGACATCTTCCTCAAAGTCTATTACGGAGGCCTCTTCTTCAGAGTTCGGAGCACATGCCCATGTATTTGGTGGTGTGCAGAAATCACCAACATGAGGGGATAGTTGGGAAGGTTGTGGTGTGATGAACGAGTCATGTTGTTCATAGCTGTATGGCTATCTTGGCCATAATTGTATTGCCCAGAATAGGATGGAGGTGGCAATGGGTGATAGGAGGGAGGTGTTGAACTAAGTTGGAGATAATGGTCATAGCTAAACAAACCCTCAAATCCTTGTCCTAGGGAAGTGGATGATCCAATCTGTTGATATAAAGACATGCAGTACTCGTTTACACTAATTGGATTATACTCATTGAAGGTGGTTGGCTCATTATGGGCAGATGTTAATGGCCCAGCTTGGGTAGAGTTGTACATATTGTGTTGTGTAGAGGTGGATGGTCCGGCTTCATCATTTCCGCATTGTCCATGTTGTGTACAAGTGGACGAGCGGGTTTCAGTAGAGGTTTGTGGGTGCTGTCTTCCTTGGTGCCTCTGTCGTCGCCCGAAGTGTGTCACCCTCTTAGTAGGGATGGAGGAAATATTTGCTTCCATCGATAACTTCACTCGACTAAGGCCCTCTACTATTGCTGGAAGGACTTGTTGTGCAGTGAGATCATTCCTCTGTTGGTTTGCAACAACCAAATTTAACATATTATTGATCTTAGTTTGCTGCCACATAAAAAGAAAAAAGGCAAAAACCACATTTTCGTCCCTACATTTTCACACGATTCCCACTTTGGTCCCTAACTTTTATTTTCACTGCTTTTAGTCCATATCCTGTAAAACGCGTCTCGTTTTTGTCCTTGCCGTTACATCAGAGACGGAAAATGCACACGTGGCAAACGGAGTGCACTGTTGGCACACTAAAAGCTGAGGTGGCCATTAAAATATTATTAAAAATAATTATTTGGCATTTTTAAATACTACATCAGCATTTTAATTAATAAAAAATTAAAAAAATTAAAAAGCCCAGAAAATAAAAAGCTAGGCCAGAAAATAAATAAAAATTTTAAAATAAACATTAACCTGAGATTCGGATAAAAAAAAAAAAAAAAAAACCAAACCCCTGAGCTTGAAATCGACCTCACCAACCTCTCTCCGAAGCAAGCGTGATTGTTTATTCATGTTGAAGAATATGAATAAACAAGAACTTAAACCCAGATTACAAGAACACAACCCCAGATCACAAGAACGAAGAGCATAGTACTCAAAGATTTTCTTTTCCAACAATTCTCATAACACAAATTCAACTAAATACATAGAATTTCATCCCAAACATATCTCCAAAACCAGTAAATCAAAACCCAACCAAATCAACAACAAAACATCTAAATCATCCAACATAAAAAACAAAACAAAACCCAATCATCAAACCAAAATCCATAAATTCCAAACCATAAATCCTCAACAAACCCCAGAGAAAACCCAATCATCAACACCGATTCGTGTAGCGCCAAAGCCTCCGCCAGGCTGCAGCAGCTGCTGTATGATGCGCGGGCCGTCGATGGTGGTTCGGGAGACCGCGGTAGAGCAGCTCGAGGAGCGCCAAAGCGACTGGGCCTACTCGAAGCCCGTGGTGATCCTCGAATCTCGCCTTTGAGCTTTTTAAAAAAAAAAAAAATTGGTGGGGTTGTTTGGTGAGAAAATGGGGGAAAATTTTGATGATAAGGATTTGGAGCTTGGGTTCTTGGTTATTTGTGATGTGGGTAATGTAAAAGGTTAAGTTTTTGTGAGGTTGATGTGGTTATATAGCTTAAATGACACTTTTTTTTGTATGTGTTTTTGTTTGGTAGCTGAGAAAATGAGGTACAATTTTGAGGATTGGAATGTTAAAGCTTGGGTTTTTGGTTATTGTGATGTGGGTGCTTTTGATTTTGTTTTCTCTTCTTACTTGTGTGTTCTTCATTTAGATTAAGAAATAATTAATTAAGATCAAAGGATTCCAAAGTCCACCCAGATGTGAATTTTTCTGGTTTTGAACTTTTCTGGGCTTAAGGATGTATGTTCTTACGGAAAAAAAATAATGAAAAGTAAGAAAAAAAATTAATTAGATTAATGTTTTTTTTTTTAATTTTTATTTATTTTCTGGCCTAGCTTTTTATTTTCTGGGCTTTTTAATTTTTTTAATTTTTTATTAATTAAAATGCTGATGTGGTATTTAAAAATGCCAAATAATTATTTTTAATGATATTTTAATGGCCACGTCAACTTTTAGTGTGCCAACAGTGCACTCCGTTTGCCACGTGTGCATTTTCCGTCTCTGATGTAACGGCAGGGACAAAAACGAGACGCGTTTACAGAATAGGGACTAAAAGCGGTGAAAATAAAAGTTAGGGACCAAAGTGGGAATCGCGTGAAAATGTAGGGACGAAAATGTGATTTTCGCCAAGAAAAAAAAACGTTTATTAGTGCAGTATTATTGAAAAAGCTAAAATAAAAATTTGTTATCAATATTAGTGCAGTATTTTTTTTTTGTGTAAATATTTTGTTATCAATATTAGTGCAGTATTATTGAAAAAGCTAAAATAATAACCTGGTACATATGGGTAGCCGCCTCTGGTGTCGTGAATAGGTGACCATGTTGATGGTACCATGTTGTCTAGTCCACATCTAAATGGAAATTGTCATCCCTAACTACATTTTCAGCTCGCTCGTTCCAAAGCCGGTAGTATTGTGCATGCTGCCTACGCCAATTGACACCGAACTTTCCTGTCAACTTCACACAATGCACAGATTTATCGAAATTGTCAGTAGGCCACTTTGGACATCTTTGCAACAACCTAAACTGTTGCATGACTCTTTTTGGATGGTAATACTCCACAATTTGGAAGCATAGCAATGGCACTGTTGTAGTTTATATATGTTTTTCTGCAAGACACCATGGATGCAAATAATTATCGTACGGTGTCCAAACAACCTGCAATTCCAATTACAATAACTATGTTATAATCGATCAAGACAATAATATAACTAGTAAATTAACCATTGAAGCTTTGTGACAACATATATTACCCGTTCATTATTATGTGTATCGTGATTAGAACGGTACGCACGTAGAACATGCGTTCATGTGTGAGTAAACGTTCTCTTGGTATCCCACCTATACACAATTAATGATTGCCACTAATTTTAGGGTTTAGAAGTATCAAGGATAAACGTTATAGTATACAATATTGTAGAGAAATAGAAAGTAAATATTATACCTGCAATCGTATGGGTCGTCACCATTTAAATTTGTTGGATTTATTGGAATTGGGGTCAGATATGGAAGATGCTCCCACGCCTATAATTGTAATATGAAAATAGGACTTGCAACCTTCGTGCTTTTTTTAACAGTAGCAGTACATAGCTCTTTATAAAGGAAAGCAAGTGTGGCACTACCCCAGCTATATTCCCCAGCTACACTAAAGTCTGCTAATAGTTGGAGAAAGTAGTAATGCAATCTACTTTGGCTTTTATTTCCAAATAGTAAAGCCAAAACCTGGAACATGTATGCCCTAGCATACTGTTGGGTTGTTACAGCATTGGCACCCTCTGGTAAGTTTGAGAATGTATTCCTTACCCATATTATTTTAAGGCCACCATATGACAATGCTGTTGCAGGTGGTGTCACCCCAAGTAAATTCTCACAAACTATTACCCAATCCAAATTAGTGTGCCCACACACTGCATTGCCATCAATAGGCAATCCTGTAATAATTGCTATATCTTGTAGAGTGGTCAACATTTCACAAGTAGGTAGGTGAAATGTATGGGTTTCAGATCACCACCGCTCCACCAAAGAAGTGATAAGACCCCAGTCAAGATCTATATGTGGTAGGCGGGTAACACGGTATAGTCTACATTGATGCAAATATGGGGTGATACGCTAGCCTAACTGTTGCCGGGAAGGGAGGGGGGGGTGCAAACAGTTGGGGTCCCACTCGTAAGGTGGAAACTTGAAATTTTTAAAAAATTGTATAATGTTATATTGCTAATGTTGAAATTATTTGCATGTAAATTGAATAATTGTAGATATTATTAGGACATTAATAAATTTTGATCTCACAACGTACATTGCCTTCCATTGCATCATTAGGGATGTGATATTGTTGTTAGGTTAACAGAGAAGGATCGAATGGCCCAGGCTCCATTTCAAATATATCCTACATTAAATGCTACAATGAGTTAAACCATGCAACATCCATTACCTCTATATTAGTAAGAAATTGTCTATAAATTAAACTAAATTAACCATTTTTTTTTTGGACTGAGATAACCTCTATGAATATCTTCTAAAAAAAAATATAATCCTAAATAAAAACTAAAGAACAATAATAAAAAATAATAAAATTAATATATAGTGACTACTACAGTTTTTTATGCTAAATATTAAATATAACTTACAATGCTTGTAGTTCATGATAAAATTGAAAGAAACTCAAATAAAGGATTTATGAAGCAACTCAATTTGAAAGAAACTCATATAATAATAACAATAAATAATATTAAATAATTTCAAAATTTACAAAACACATACATAAATTTAATTAAAGAGTCGAGATGCTTACCACAATTGTGATACCAACTGAAAGAGTGAGAATTATAAAGTGATACTTGCAAAAAAAAAAGAAAACACACACACACACACACACAATCAGATAATAATAAATAAATACAAAATAACAACAATATTGAAAAGTTTATGTGAATCAGTTTGGTCCTTAAAAGAGTTCAAGATATTGTATTTATAATGATATCAACAAGATACTTGAGATTTGCTATACAAGGCAATATTCTGCAATGAGTGAAAATAAAGTATTCCTAGCATAAATGCGTAATCTTTTTTTTTTTTTTTTGAGAAGCACCTAAGTCATAGGCTGATTATAAGTTATCAACTACAAAATAATCAAATTCATGTATGGTGACTATTACAATTTATTATGGTAAATTTCAAATATAACTAAAAATGCTTGTAGTCCTAACCATAAAAAATTCATTAATCTAAAATTTGAACAACAACAATCATAATCATAGTCATAATATTTTACAATGTATTAGCTTCTAATATTTACAAAGCATATATTTATACAATAATAAATCTATTAATTTCTAGAGCGGTAAGTTAATAAGCAAACTCATATTAACCCAAAACTTACAGTCTTTAATTGTGTACACTGAAGCAAAGCAGAAGAGTAATATAACACTGAACAATCTGAGGGAAGTGAAGCAATATGAAAAACGTAGGAGATGTAATGTTTTAGTGATGGTGCCTGCCTTTTATAACGAGGAGAGGAATGAAAAGACAAAAAAGAATCCATCACATATATTCATATTAGTAGAGTAGGTTTTATAGGGTTTATTGGAAATGATCAAAAAATATATTCCAAAGTACATGGAGAATAGAATCAGAGTAAAAGGTGAGGTGATTGACTCTTTTTTTTTTTATCCGGACAATTCTCTCTCTCTCCTCAAATTTTCGGCAACTCCATTGCCATAATACTTTTTTTTCCCCACAAATCAATTGGGACAAATTTTTTTCCTTACATTTCGGCAACAACATTGCCACAAATCAATTGCTGCAATTCTTTTTTTTTTTTTTTACTCCCATTTTCGGCAACTTAGTTGCCACAATTCTTATTTTCTCTCTCTTCACCCCTTCAATTTCGGTAACTTGGTTGCCACAATTGGTTTTTTTTCCCCCCCATTTTCGGCAACTTAGTTGCTACAATTCTTATTTTCTCTCTCCCCACTCTCCTAGAATTTCGGCAACTTGGTTGCTACAATTAGTTTCATTTCAGCCACTTCTCACACAGACACTTCACCTGGCAACTAGGTAGCAAGAATTTCGACAACAAGGTTATCGAAATTCAAATCCTCCGATCATATCATTTGTGTTTTCTCTCTCACAATTTTTGTTAGAATTTCGACAATACTGTTACCAAAATTTACTCTTTTTTCTCATTTTACTAAATAACTTTAAACAATACTTATATTTTAAATAAAATATTTAGCCAAACTCTTTTTTTTTCGGTAAAACCTGAACTTTCATTAAACTAGAAACAAACTATTCTATTACAAAATACATTAGCACTATCCAAGGCTAGAATGCTGTCCATCACAGGCGGTATATTTAGCCAAACTCTAGTATGACTGACATTTGCTTTTGGATTTTTTTAAAACTTTCTTTGTCATTTCCAAAGTTAATCACGTGATGGGCTCAGTAAAAGTTAAAATTTAAAATCAATAAAAGAGGATAGGACTGGACTCTAGAAACATCAAGACACTCAAAAGTCAAGACAGTAGAAAATAAAAGAAGTAAAAAACAAAAGACCAGTCCCACTCACCAGTGATGCGAAAAGGTGAAGGAAAAGAAGATAAAGAAGAAAAAGAAGAAGTGGGCTGGGACGCTGGGTTCATTCAGGCATATGGCGGCCGGCGACGTGGTGGAGACCTGAGATTGATGGTTTTTTTTTTTTTTTTTTTTTTAAGCCAAAATTTGATACCGGCCGAAATTTACATTTCGGCTGAAATTGACCGGAATTCTACAGAATGGCCGGAATGTCCTGAAACTGACTGGAATCTAAACCGAGGGGGAACGGGTGGTATTACTGTACCGGATTGCATGCCGGAACGAGATATTGCGGCCGTTCCGGCCGGAACGAAACGAAACTCATTCAACGGAGCATACACAACGACAGCGTTTTATGTATTTAACAGTTGTTATGCTTTCCCTCCAAAATATGAAATTCTATGACTAGACTGTTACACAAGTGCGATTCACGATTTATGGAACCAGTTAATCACGATGGGTATGATAATCATTACGCAAGAATATATGAGTTTTATTTATACCCCACTTGCTTTCTCTTTTCTCTGCAGATCTCTTTCTTTTCCTTCGTATCCTATTCCTCTCTACTTTTTTTCTTTTTCTTTTTTGATAAATAACGTATTAACTTTTTATTAAAGAATAGCCAACCCAAGTAATCTATTCCTCTTAATAGCTTAGTTCTAGAAATATACAATTTCTTCATGAAATTATCAAAGTTAACCCCCTTTTTTATTAGAACAAGTTATCCCAAAAATAGAAATAAATTACAAATCAGGGATACAATATAGAGACTTTTGAGTTTCGTGAATTTGCTATTTTCACGGTTCGAGGAATGTTGTTTTTATTTTTTTAAAATACGGATGAGTAAAAAAGTATGTAAAAATGCGTATAATATTATTTAAAAATTAAAAATATGTGTTTAAGATGCTACCAAACCGATTTTTATATCTTGTACCTGGCATATATACCGGGTACAGGATATACTACCTCCTACCAAACCGATTTTTATATCATATGCCGGGTACAGGATATACTATCTCCTACCAAACAGGGCCGATGTTAGAGCTAAGTTCAACTCTGCATTTTTTAAAATGCCGGGTACAGGATATACTATCTCCTACCAAACAGGGCCGATGTTAGGGCTAAGTTCAACTATGCATTTTTTAAACCTTCCTATGATCATTTACCATGAATCAGCAAGAGTGGGATAATTGAGTTGAGAAACAGGAAATCGAGAAACAATCTTGGCTACAGGAAGAATACATTTCTATCTTCACATTTGAGTTTTCATAAATTGAATGTCCATCAGTTACTACAGAACAATTAAACACAATTAACGCTGCAGGTCATACAAATGAATCATGGCAAGCCAAACATTGTAAATTGTGAACAATACAATCTGACCAAAATTTCCTGCGGAATGCAGAAGCAGTTTAGGTTGGAACCAAGGGAGCCTGGGAACAGAAACATGCTACTACAATGCCAAGCAGAGCTCCTGCAAGGACCTGTGACGGAGTGTGGCCAAGAAGTTCCTTCAACTTTCTTTGGCTGATAGGATGCCCTTGAAACAAGTCCTCAACAATCATATTAAGCACCTGTATTGCAGCAGTCATATTAATTCACTAGAAATCAAGAAGTACATAACAGAAAATCAAATTTCAGGTCTAAAGAAAAATAAAAAATAAATATAAGTATAATGAAAAATGAGCTCCCAGGCAATAACCTAGATTGGGCTTACTGAAGCTGCCATTCTAAGCTATGATGTTTGAACATCTATAGTGAACTGCCCTGTTTGGTAGGGTGGTCTAAAACGGTATTTTTCAAAACACAACTCTTTAGAGCCACACTTTTTTGTAGGTACAACTTTTCCAAACAGCTCATTTTTAAGAGTTGCAAAAATAAGTTGTGCCAAACAAATAAGCCTCAAGACAAGAGGCTTAACCAAAGATCCCATATTTCTATGGTAGAATTAAAGTCAAGATCCTAAAAATCAATGCAACATCAACAAGCAAATCAACCTATTACCATATATCTAAGGGAACAGGGATTTCATAAGAAACAAATACCATCTATCAATTAGATTGATATCCAATTCTTACAAAATTGGGGGTTAAAGTTTCTTCATCAAGCCAACTCCAACAGAACTGCTTCCAAGAACTAAGAGGAAACCAGACTAAAGGACTGATCCACAAAATATATATCCATTGCTGTAGGGCTAGACTCCACAACTGGTTTTCTTCCTATCAGTGTGTTCATATATATATATATATATATATATATAGAGAGAGAGAGAGAGAGAGACACACTGAGAGTAAGAATATATAAACATGCACTGAGAGGAAGAAACAAGTTGTGAGTCTAGCCAAACGGCAATATAGGCCTATTTAAATTTGGACCTTGTTCTCTAAGATATCAAATTTGCAAATTTACACATCATTGAGCTCTCCAGCTACATAATATTCATATTTTTAACTATTTATTTTTTACTACAAGAAATAACTGCCACGTAAATAAATCATCTAAATCTTCACAAACAATTTTTTAACAACAGCAGCACAAGTATATGATAATGAGTGGATGCTCAAAATTTAAAATTAGTTCTTAAACTTAAGCCATGTGAACTGAAAACATAAACTACAATGGGAGCTTCATCAGCAGATGCAGAGATTTGAAATGGCTCCTGGTGGGTTAGAAGCATCCACAATGAAAATAATATTAGTAAGTTCATATAGGCCCCAAAACATGAGATTATAGCTCACTAATACACCCAAGGCTCTTATTACAGCTTCGGCAGGATTAAGTATTGCTGGGTCATCATTCAACTGTTACGTTGAGACATGCTGTAATACCTTTTTAAGATTGCCTAATAAAACATTTGACCTGATAGAGCAAACCAGGCTATTCAACAAGCTCTGCAGTTTTTAGTTACGTCTCAGTAGTCTGAGAGGAGAACATTGGCTTTATCTTCTATAAAATATACTTAAAACTAACTGCATCTAGAAGACTAGACACAAAAGAGTTCTTTTTGAAAGTTATACAAAAGAACTAAGAAAATTATGCAGAAGAGAGAAAAGTCTAGGAATGAAAATGAAGTTCTATCATTGATTAAATTCATCAAGGAGTTACAACAGTATTTATACAAGTAGTCAGTTTACAAGAAGTGGGACATCTCTTGAGGCCAACTAACTATAACAACAAACTAATAACAGAAAACAGAATGAACTGAATCTATTTTTGGCTTAAACTAAGTAAGTTAACATTTTAACTAACTGCCTTGGCATTACTATCACAAACATTTTTTTCCACTGAGTTAGACACAGAGTTGTAGTAGTAGTAGAGATAGTTTCTTGTATCCTAGGCCTGTGAAGATATGATTAATTCTTTACTCCATTTGAGTAACTTGCATTGGATTTCATTAAAATTATAACCCTCGCATTAGCTTTGACCGAATTACAAATCTCAAGTTTTCAATGAAGTCCTTAACCAATCTGTTGCCCATTTAATCCCCTTTTTGCATGTAATGTTCATTACTTAGTCACAAGATAGCATTTTGATAAATACCCGTGACTAATAATTTATAGAGGATACCAAAAATTTGGGACTAACTAAGGCTCCGATGTTTGTTGTTTATTTCTTTTAATAAAAAAAAAAGAAAAAAGAAAAAAATACAGCCACAGACAACAGAAAGTGAAAACAAAAACGCACTTGATAGGTTTGCTAACTGTTTTTTCCTTCAAAAACAAAATTTTTTTTTTTTTTTTTGAGACTAAAAAATACTTGTTTGGTATCTCAAAATGGACACACAACAAAAACGGATTTCAAAACTTAATTTGTGAAAGAAATTGAAAACTTGCAAAGGATGTTTTCAAAAATTAATGAAAATTGCAAAGGTTGTTTTCAAAAATTAATGAAGACACGCATTTAATTGAAAGAATCTATCTTTTTTTTTTTTTTAACGAATTAGCATTAAAATTTTAATTCCAGCAACAACATATTTTTTTATTTTTTTTAAAACTATTTTTTTTTTTAAAAATAAAAAAATTATTTTTTCTTTATATTTTCATAAACAAGTTTTTAAAAAAATAGAAAGCAACAACTGTTATCAAAAATAAAGTTTCTTTCCTCTTACCTCAGCTTGCATCCCAGCATGGCGCCTCACACCGATTGCATCATACATAACAATCAGACTGAATCCCAAACAAACTGGAAACAGAGAGTCCGCTACACCATGACAAAGCGCCACCGAAGTAGTCAAAGCCGTGCACAAAGCCGAGTGCGAAGAAGGCATTCCTCCCGAAGCCAACAGTATCCTCAAATCCCATTTCCTCTCCACGAAGAAATTCAAGATAACCTTTATCGATTGCGCCATGAACCACGCTAACAAGCCCGACACAAAGGTTGGGTTCGCAGCTAGTGTTGCCACAAAGGGACTAATCCGAACCTTCGCATTCGAAGTTACGCTCAATAAAGCTACACCAAGCCCTCCGCTTTGTAAATAACCGCCACCAGTTTTATCTGAAACTGCATCACTATAAGCTTGCACAGACGATGCCCATTTCTGGGTTTGTGAAGTGGCTAAGACTTTGATACTTTGCAAGATTACCCAGAAGGGATTTGGGGGGAAAGATTGATTACTGAACTTGGAATTTTGGTTTTTGGGATTTGAAGGAGTTGTATTTGTATAACAGTAAGTGACTGAAGAGCTGGTGAGTTCTCTGAAGTGGGTGAAGGAGTAGGTTTGGGGTTTTAGCTTCAAGAGGTTGAAGCTGAAAGAACTAATAAGTGTGGGTTTTATTGTCAGAGAGTCCATGAGAGACAGAGAGAGCTCGGTTCTGTGCTTTAATAACTCCAGTCTGCATTTTAGAGAGAAAGCAGAAAGTAAAGCATGAAGACTGCAGACTGCTGTAGCTTATGTTTCTTTTATTGCTTTTTCTTTTAATGTTGATTGTTGATGCTTTACTGATCGTGATTGGAAGAAGTGTTGAGAAACTTCATTGGTGATTGACCATCAATATTATTATTTATATTTCATTCCAATGTGTGGTGGACAACAGCCCTTGGTTTATTTTGTTTTAACCAAATTGCCATTTCAGCAAGGAATATGCTATAATGCCATGGAATTTTCTTTTCTCATAAGTTTTCATTCTTTTATCCATCTATTATGCTCTCTCACTTCTTTATAGGCAAAAAAAAGTATTAATGCTCTCTCTCCCTTGTGTTCTTTTAAAGGTATCTATGAATATTAATTGATTACGAGAACAATATATCTTGGTGCCTTTACAAGTCAGTGACAAGATCAGGGTAAACAATTGTCAAACGGTTATTAAGGCTTTATGCTATTTATGGGATTTTAGGTTCGAAATCTCTTATTAGCATTTTGAGACAAATTTTAAAGATTTCTCCCCGTAATACTATAGTGTGTGTGAGACAAAGGGACTTCATACATCTGAAGAAATAATCAGACACTTAAAATCTGCCATTTATCCTCCAAAAAAAAAAAAAAAAAAAAAATCAAACACTTAAGAAGTCTAAATACCATCGTTTGTCAAAAAATTACTCTTTACTTCTCATAACTTCTCACATTTTTAAATTTTTTTTACTCTTTGACTAAAATTATATGCTGTGATGCAAGGAATTTGTTAATGTCACCATGATGGAGGCCATGGATTAAAGATACATATGAAGTTGGCCTAAAAAGCACTTAGTTTTCTAGTTTGTGCATGGTTTATTCTATTTTGTTTTCTTTTTATAATGGAAAGATAGAACTCGAAATGAGAAAATTTGCCTAAAAATAGGGGTTGCTTCTATAACGAAACGACGAGGAAGAGTTGTTTAAGATGGTTCGATCATGTGCAAAGGAAAGCAACTAATGTACCAATAAGAAATAGTGAGTTTATCTAAATTGAGGATAGAAAAAAAGATAGAGGAATACCAAAAATCACATTAATAAAAGCAATAAGAAAGAACATGCCAATTAAGGGAGTAACAAAGAATATGACTTTGGATATATAAGAATGGAAGCAAAGAATATAATTAATATATTGATGATTCATAACTAACCCTAAAATTTTGGGACTAAGACTTTAATTGGTATTGTTAAAAAAAAAAAAAAAAAAAACCACTACACAACATTAGCGTTAAATAGATAATGCAATCTAAAATAAAAAGTAGCCTTACTTTTCGGCCAATCATTATGGTGCCAAAAATCAAAGTGGATGGTAGTCACATGTACAATGCAGTATCTAAAAGAAACAAATACTTTGTTTGTTTTAAAATAAAATATTTTCAAGTGTTTGGTATGACAAATAAAAATTTTTAAGCAAACCACCAAAACTGGTGGCTTAGCCACCTAAGCTGCTAGTGCCAAAGGTTTGGCGACTAGACTATTAGAACCGGTAGTCGGAATGGTAGCTCTAGTGACCGAACCAATGGAATCAGCAATCAAAGTGGTGGCCCCGGCCATCAGATTGCCAACCATTGCCATTAGAGTGATGTCTTTAGTGACTGGACCACCAACATCGGTAAACAAAAAGACATCTCCTATTATCGAACCTCTAAAAATGGTCATCAATGTAGCTTTTTTGGCCATTAGACCATCAACACTGGTCGTCAGAGCGAAGTCTCCGGTCACAAGACATCGGATTGCCAGTATTGGTCACTGGAGTGGTGTGTCCAGCCAGCAGATAGGGGGAGGGGAAGCCACTATGTGTTTTTGTAAAATGTTTTTCCAAATTTATAAAGGTAAAACATTTTACAACTTTTTACAAAAGGATTTTATAGTCAGCATAAAATATTTTACAAGTTTAACTACATTTTACTTACAAACAAACACCTAAAAATGGGAAAATATTTTTCAAAAAATCTTTTAATATAGGTCTAGATAGGAGTTTAATAATTTGTAGAATTATGTTACCATGATAGTATGTCTTCTTTTTTTTTTTTTTTTTTTTTTTTTTAATACCAAGAAATCATATAAGGTAATTGTATCTTTTGCTAGCTCTTTAGTTTTTCCTTCTCATACTATTAGGTAGGGTATTGTTGTTGCTCATACCTTAGCAAAAAAAAGCTAGGCTTTCTTTTCCGCTTTTAGTTGGGATGGAGTCTGTTCCTCTAGACCTAAATAATGTTGTTGTTGCTGATTTACCAACATCCTAATAATATTCATGATGATCTGTTTTTCAAATATATATATATATATATATACACATATTACTGTGTTTTGTTGAAAATTATAAAACTTGTTGAAGATAAACTTGAAATATTTATTACTACACTTAGAAAGTATCATTTTGAAAGAAACAAGGTGTGTGTGTGTGTGTGGAATACATGTTGTGGGGGGGGGGGGGGGGGGAGAATATAGCTATGACAAATGGGTTTGAGCTAGTAGGCCCAAAGGGTCGAAATAAGGAAGAAAACTTGAACCAACCAAAATGGACTTAACGAAGGTGGGCCCTAATGCCCCCCTTCCGGCCAACTCAAAAAAAGGGGAAGAGACAATCATCACAAATTCCAAGAAGAAGTAAAGAACCATCCGAGGAAAATCCACTCCTTTGAAAGTATTCGAGGAGCATCCCATCCTCAGGGGTACACTAGAAACTTACCTAACACCTAGAATATAGACAAGGAGCCTTGTAGACCAGAGAGTGGATGAATCCAAAAGCCTGAAGAAGGAAGCTTCTACAAAAAGCGATCATCCCTTCCACATTAAATGCGCCTCACCCATCAGCAGTGTTGCATTTATGGCTGAATGACGCACTAGAACAGTGCTGAGCAACCTGTTTTCCACCCATCTCTACATCAAAAGAAGTGAGAGGTGGAGGATGGGACAAGTATCTTCCTCACACCATATCCACCCTACAAGTAAATGATAGGGAAGGATCCTCCATAAGAATAAATAGGCATGGATCTCTCATGCATAATGGATCTAGAAGAATTATTGAAGAGAGAAAAGGTGTTATGTGTGAATCCTAGAAAGATAAAGAGTGACTCTATATTTTTGAGTTCTTCATTTATTCAATTAAGCTCTTGGCCTATATTTAACAAATCAGTCATAACAGTTATCTAATTAATTTCTAACCTTAAGATATTTTTTGACCCACATATATCTGCTCTCCATTCTCTATCTTCAATCGGATATTGTTTCAAATGAGCATTTTATTACATGTATTTTTTTTTTTTTAATCTTCAATTGAATTTGCAATTAGATATAATTTATCTTATTTTATTAGCCACTTTTAATAGCTATATAATTTTTAAATGATTGTTTTTCTTTTCTACCTTTAAAATTTTTTTTTTTTGATTGTTTGTCTCATTTTTATTTCCCTGATCTTTGTTATAAATGCAATGTAATTTAAAAATGCAGTTTTTTTAATGACTAGCTAATTTGGTTTAAATTTTGACGAAAATGAGGTTTATAGGCAATGTTATAGTGGATGGACTAGTGTTGCGGGTCTTTTTTTCTTTTTTCTTTTTCTTTTTTCCTTCGTAGACCCTAGACATGTGTCTTGATACTATTAGACATCATCAAGTCTAGGCTTTTTTCTAAGATGAAAGTTGGGTCTGACACCCTCAAAAAATGGGCTTTTAGGGTCCCATTTTGCCGCGCTAGTACGTGCACAATTCCAGTTCAAAGAGTGCTGCTACAAAATGAGCTTGTTTTCTTCTACTTCTACTGCTAAAAAATGTTGTTCTCCACTTCTGCAAAATGAACATTACCGTACTTACTACTGCGACTTTCTCTACTTTCTGCTTAAGGAAGATTACATCTTCACTTTCTGCCGGATGGGCAATTACTCTACTTTCTACTATGGCTGTTTCCACTTTCTATTGGGGGAAGATTACTTCTTCACTTTTTGCAAGATGAGGCACTTCCTGCAACATGAGGCATTACTCTACTTGCTCTGCTATTACATGTTTGCAGACAAAACACTAAATTCCAAAGAAAATGCTCATCAAGTAGATGTTAGTTCATAACATGTTAGTACACATATACACAAATATACATATACGTATATATATTCACATATACTTCATAAAATAGATTAGGCCACAAGGTTTTCGATCCCAACTCTCACAACCTTTTTGCTTTAACCCAAGGGTGCACAAACTATGAGGCTTGGAACTTAAATCAAAGTGGCCGCAGCTTGAATATCTCTTTTCAAGAGATTCAGGTGAGATTGATTTCATCGGAGAGAGGAAGTTTTCCTAGTGGTGCATGTCAATACTACTATTCTGCCATAATCTCTTTCTTTCTAGGCGTTTGTGTGTGTGTGTGTGTGTGTGTGCAGAGTGTGCTGCTACACTACTGGGCACTCTTCTCTACAAATTCTCAACTTTTCTCTCTTGACTTTCTCTCTTTTTCTCTTCTATATTTATCTTTTCCCTCATTTGTTCCATCGTGTATTTTTGTGTTGTTTCTTTTCTCTCTATGTTGTTCTCCGTTCTCCCTATCCGTTCTCAGTTATCCCTCTCCCTTTCTGTTCTATCCCCCGTTCTGTTAGGATACGTGCCCTTTAAATCCTATTGTATGATTGCATTATGCATGATATTATGTTGTGATTAATAAAGTTGTTTTATTATTATCTAAAATAATTGTAACATGAATATTTGAACATTATCATATGGTTCATAAGATGCATAATATGATTTATGTGATTTAGTCACAGAAGATATAAATCATAAGTTCTTTGTAAATTCAAAATTTTAATTCAAGTCGGTGATAAAATTGGGCATTTCATATGCGAAGACTATAACATATCAACTAAGATGATTTGTCTTGATCATGTAAGTGGAGACTTTTAGTTGATATGTTAATATATTTTAAGTGTTAAGACATATTGAACTAGACCACTGTGTGATTTACTAACGACTGTCAAATGAATAATAAATCTCACAACTTCTATTTACATGAACTCTCAATCCTGAGAGAATAATGAACCTAATCATGAAGTGTAGGTTGCTTTGATATATCGGGAGTAAGATTTAAAGTCACGATCAAAATCTCAGTATGTTGGACAACCACATTTAATGTTGAAGGAACATATATTCTCAAGATGGAATTCATAATCTCTTAACGGAGATATAAAATATTCATTTGAGATAAGTTTAATGAGTTTGGTTATTTAGAGTGTTAGGCCTAACCACTTTAGTAAGAAGTTACTAAAGTATATATTTATGAAATTGGATTTCATAAATATATGATGACTAACTTAAAGGATTAAACCGGGTACTTAAGGATTAAGATGTAGTAATCTTCAAAGTGACAGTGAACATTCATGACTTTGTATTACTAAGAATATTTTAATGAAGGGATTGTATATATAATAAAGTCTTGGGATATAAATTATTAATAAGGTCTAGAGTGCAATTATATTTATATAGTGGCATTAAATATAATTAATAGTAATTTTGGGCATGTCAGGAGTTAATAGAAATGCCCAAAACCCATTAGAGCTAATGTTTTATTTGTCCCTTTTGGTCCAACTCCAAGCCACGTACTAAAACCCAATTGAAATGGCCCAAAAGGCTAGCCCAATTAGATAATCAGTTATATATAAGGAGAGAAACATACATAATTTAGTAAGATATGAAATGGTGTGTATGTGAGTGTAAACCACTCTCTTATTCTCCCTCGAACACATACACGTAAACTGATTAAGGGACCACACTTCTTAGGCGTAAGTGAAATTAGAGTGAAGATTAAAAGTGTTTCCAAGTACTTCTAATCTTTAGTTTTGAATTTCACCGCATCAAGGTACGCTCTCTTGTTCTTAAATTTTAAAATTTATATAGTACATGTTATCAATTGCGAATAAAGTAGATCCGTTAATTTTCCGCTGCATATGATTTGTATGCGATACAAACTATGTTTTTTCCTACATGTTCCCCCTTCATGAAAGAGGAATACCCATATTTATACCCAAGTTTTCCTCTTGTGGTACATTAATCCATGGTTTCCCTTGTTTCCCTTTGGGTCTCCTTTTCCTCCAGATCTGGGATACTCTTTTCCCGCTGTCTATCCTTTTTTTTCTCTGGGTTTGGGATTCAACGAAGTAGGTAGCCGCTTCTCCTTTCGCTGCTCAATGCCCATAATTTAAGTGTGTGTTTAATGCACTTGTCCCTTTTCATATTCTGCAGCTCTTCCTTTCTTTTCTTTCTTTTTCACGAGAATGCTCAAAGCCTCCACATGGGTCATTCTGCAAAATCCCCTTTTAGTGGGCCTTTTTGTCCTTCTTCTTAGGCTTTCTCTACTGGGCTTGGGCCTATGACATTGCACCTCGCTCTTTTGGTATGAATGCTTTTCCCAACAAAAGCAACTCTCAAAGAGTTGTGGCAGATTATCACAATTAGGATCTTCCTCCCTTACACCAAACCACACCTCCTTGAATCTCTATAATGATAGGTCAAACCTCATCTATATGTCTAGGATACAGATTGAGTGAACCCATTTGCCTACCATGCATTACTCATTGGTTCTTATACTACAGCTTTACACTTTGGAATTTCTCTGTTCTGCAATGTTGAACTTGAAATTCTCTTTCTACCATATTTAATACCTCTTGCCTTGCTTTAGTCGTTGGATGTTTTGCAGCGCTTAATATCTGGGAATTCTTCCCTTTGTTCGTGACATGCTTTCCTCCGTTCTACCATGTTTTTCTCTCTTTTCTCATCTCTTCATTGGAATGCACTATGAAGGTTCTAGATTTCTCTAGCATCTTCTAACTCTTTCGTTCAAATGCATTGGGCCTTTTTGGGCCTATTTCATATCTTTCCCTTATGCAAGGGTCTTGGGTCATTCATGGGCCCATTTATTCTCATGCTCAACCATTCTTCAAGGCTTGGTATGCTAGGCTTTAGGCCTTACTTATTAGCCCACAAAATGTATAAAAAATTGGCTGCCAACAACTAGCAAATGTTTTCTACAAATCATTGAAAGAAAAAATAGAGATTGAACAAAATAAAAAATGTTGCTCATGAATTATATTATTATTATTGACATCTAATTGATTTATTTTATTAAAAAGTAATAAGAAATGATACATATGTTCACATACACTTGACTACATTTTTAGATTTTACTTAATTTTGATTTTAGAAATTTTTTTTTAATAGAGTTTTAATGTATAACATTCACTTTTGATGATAGAGTTCTTTATTATCATACTAAGACACCAATCGGTTTTTGGTGTAGGTGGGGATTGAACCTTAGATCTCTTATTTAACTATCAATGACTTTACCAGCTAAGCTAATTGTGGAAACATGCAGAATCCAACTACTTGGGGTTTGCTACTCAAATGAAAATGTTAGTGAAGTACTGGAGAAGTGGCCTAGTGTACATATGCCATATGTTCCAAAATTAGTAGTGGTTCAATACAATGCTAGGCATTGTTATTCAAAATTCCGAAAAGATGAAGAAATATGAAAGACAAGGTGACCCATTACAAGTAAGACATTTGCTTCCCTAATTAAATCGGTTGCTTAAGCAATTCCAGCTTATACAATGTCAACCATTCAATTCCCTAGAAATCTTTGTAATCAGTTGGATGTCGTCATCAAACGGTTTTGGTGGAACCTAAAATCTAACTCTAGGTATTATTTGACACCTATGGCATGGCCATTTATATCTTGGCCCCAAAAGGAAGGTGGCTTAGGTTTAGAAGATCATGGGAGTTCAACCAAGCTCTCTTATCCAAAATTGGCTGGTGGATTCTTTCAGGGAAGGATTGTCCATGTGTCAATGTTTTGAGGGGTAAATACAAAGTGAGGAGGAATTGGATAAATCATCAGACAGTGGGCAGTCCATCAATGATATGGAGAAGCATTGAAAGTATCAAACATCTTATCAGCCATAGCGCATGCATTTTGGTGGGAAATGGAAATTCTATCAAAATATGGGAAGATCCATGGATCATTGATCTCCCCAACTTTATTCTAAGGCCTAAAGAATGGACTGATCCTGATAATGCTCTTATGGTTTCTCAGTTAATTAATTAGGGAGCCTGAGACCTTGCTAAAATTATGAATCTCTTTGATGAGGCTACAATGAAGCTTATCCAGAAAATTCCACTATGTCTACATGATCAAAATGATTGCTAGATGTGGTCCTCCACCAACAATGGTGAGCTTTTAGTCAAGTCAGCATATTGGATGTGCAGAAATACTAGTCCTCCCTCTAATCAAGATGCAACACGAGGTCTCATTTGGAAGTCAAAAATTCATGATAGGCTTAAAATGTATCTTTGGAGAGTAGCAGTGGACTATCTTCCTACCAAAACAACTCTAGCAAGATTCACTAATAATGGTGATATCATCTAGGTTGCACGGACACGCCATTTTTGGCGTCGTGTCGGACACCAAAACGGGTATGACGCACCGGATTCCAGTGTCCGACGGTGTCTTTTTTTTTTTTTTTTTCGACACAGCGCCGACGTGGCTCTGACGCATCCGACACGCCAGCAATGAAAAAAAAAAAATCACAGATTTTGACAAGTGGACTTACCAATACCGTTGATTTTGTGATAACCCTAAGACAATAAAACAAATTTAGAGACTCTTTAGACTGAAAATTGAAACCACACGGTCCACACCTCAAGTTCTTCTCAACCCACTCTCCCTCTGTCGCTGCCGCTGCCCTCTGTCTCTCGCCGGAGTTAGATCGGGCCGATCGGCGAGCTCCGACATTGATGCCGTGCCCTCTGTCCTTTGTCCCTTCTGATCTCTCTCTCTCTCGGCGTGGGCAACAGGGAGATCACGATCTCTTGATTCTCTTCTCTCTCTGTTTTTTTTTTTCTTTCTTTCAGATATTAATTTTGGTGAATGAGTGAGTTTACTGTTACTTATTTATATAAGTAATAACGCGTTTTGTTTTGTTTTTGTTTTTTGTTTGTTTTTTCCCCCCTACTGCTGTGGGTGCCCTCTGTCCTTTTATTTATTTATTTATATAAGTTATAACTTATAAGTTATAAATTTGTTTTTGTGTGTCCTGCTATAGTTTTATTTATTTATTAAAGTTAAATATTGTAGGTGATTTTACTAAAATGAATACTAAAACTAAAAGTGAAAAATCATCAGCTGAGATAGTTGTTGCTCTTCTAAACATTTTATGTGTATTATTGTACTACTTTGGGTGTCAGTTTACTTATTTGTAGTACTTACATAATTTAAATTCTAGACATAAACGTATTTTATGTCTAAAAATATTAAAAAATATGCCTAAATATAAAATTTAATTAATTATTTAACCGTTGTGTCTCCGCCGTGTCGTGTCCTTATTTTTCAAAAATTGTCGTATCTCTGTGTCCGTGTCCGTGCAACATAGGATATCATTTGTCCGCTCTACAATGCTAATGAAGAAACTTGCCTCCATCTTTTTGTCTATTGTCTGTGTGCTAGATTTGTCTGGTTTAATTGTCAGTGGGGCTTGAAGATAGAGAATTTGGGAATAAATTCCCTCTCCCAACTCATTGGGGCATTCCTTAACCCCCCATTGAAGCTAATATTAATGGTGACAAGAGGGGTGATTTACTCTTATTTGGAACTATTGTTTGTGATACCATTTGGAAAGCCAGAAATCTAGCTGTTTTTGAAGGTATAGTCCCCAACCCTTACAAGCTTTAACAGAAAATTGCTAGGTCCATAGCAGAGTTCAAGTCGTTCATTGTCAGTCAAAGTGGCCCCTAATTGTTGAAGTGCTTGCAAAGGTGGTCTTACCCTCCAAGGGATTCGATCAAAATTAATGTTGATGTTACGTTCAAAGATGGATGCTCTTCCATTGCAGCGGTTGCTAGAGACTAAAGAGGGGAGCTGGTAATTGCTTGCTCAAAAAGAGTAAACACCATCCTCCTTTAGGCAAAGGCTAAAGCTATTAAGTGGGCAGTACCTCTAGCAAAAAAATCTGGAAGCTTTAGCCATATATGTAGAAAGTGATTTTAAAAGTAGTGTTGATTCCTTGGTTTGTTCAAAACAAGTTCCTAGGAGAATTAGGGGCATTTGCACCAATATTTCTTGTACCCTTCATAAAAAATTCACTGCTCTGTTAACTGGGTTTCTAGAGAAGCAAATAATGCAGCTCAAACATGGGCAAAATTGTCTTTATCGAACAGTGTATATGCTTCTTTTGATTTGGACAATGGCTCTCCCTGTCTTGTATCTGTAATTAGATCGGAGGCTAATTTGCTCTCCTTATAATTAGTTTTGCTTTTGTATAAAAAGTTTCCAGTTCATCAAAAAAAGTAAGTCATTTGCTCTCAATGGACCCATGTGCTGTATTATGCGGCCCCCTGATATGTATATGCTATTCAATTTAAATTGTAAATATTTTTTTTTTCTTGTAGCTATGCATTGCAATTGTGATAAGTTTTTCTATAATTTTTTATCCCTTTATTCATAATAGAAACTAGCATTCACTTTCGGTTTATTCTAATTCAAGATTGATACATTTTCCAATCAGCAAAAAAAATTGAAAATTGAAAATTGAAAATTAACAGACCCTCAAATGCATAAATCTCATCACACATGGAGTTATTTCGAAGATTGAAACTTGCATTAACTTCAAATTAGAATGAATTGAAATTATTGACATTTAAAAAATAAAATAAAATATAAAAGTATATGTCCACATGCAAAAGATTGAGAGAGTTTTTAAGTTGGAGAGAAAGGGACGAGAGGAAGAAACACAGGTATGAGAGAGAGAGAGAATGGTCGCCTTATAGAGAGGAGAGAGGGCTAATAAAGAAAAGAGAAAGAATAAATATATAGGGCAAATTATAACTTATCCACTTGTAGTTTGGTGGAAATTTTAGTTGTCTACATATGGTTTAAAATTTGACACTTTACCTACCTAGAGTTAGCTCAGTTAAGGTTCTGTAACCCACCTCTGTTAAAAATAGGATTAAATATGTAATTTTGTTATACTTTTATGTTTCTCTCCTCCAAAAACACAAAAAAAAAAAAAAAAAAAAAAAAAAAAAAAAAAAAAAACATAAAACTGTAAGATCAAAAAGATGTTGGTAAGGTTTTGAAAAAAAAAAAATTGAAAGAAAAGCTTCCTTTGCCTAAGCTAAAGTCCACTCTCATTCTTTGGTTGAGTCCACAAACAAACTTCCTACAAGCAAATCAATGTACCAAGGTACCAATGATTAATGATTTACATTTTCTGTGTGGATTGGATACTCTGAAATAAATGAAGGCCGAAAGAAAGGTTGTAAGCAGTGGGCCAGTGACATTACACAGACTAATTGAGTGGGAGATTTCAAGAAAAACATGCTTCTCAATTGAAAGGATGTATGGTATGAACACTCGATCAATGGATTACTTAGCAAAATAGGATTAGTGGCTGTAAACATGATCAACAAATTAAAAGACAAAACTACACAATGCTTTTCAATCACAAGCAATTATATTTGGCGTTGTGTTCAATATTGTTCTCTAGCCATTGGAGGGGTGTCCTTCAAAGCAGCTGTGCCCACTCCTTTAAAGATTCCTAGTTGTCCCTTAAAACAAGTTTCAAGTTTATGATCATAAATCCTGTAGATATACTACTTTAATCTAGTATTGGAACTATAGAGTCACTCTAAAACTTAACCAGAAACAAAACAAATCAATGAGAAATTCTAATGTATTTGAACAAATACAAAGGAGTGACAACAGCACGTTAAGGAGTATATCAGTGCATACAACCCAGTAAATCAATGATGAAGCAAGACTTCATGTAGTTGTATATAATTTTTTTTTAAAAAACTTTACCAACATCTTTTTGATCTTATTTGATATTATATTTTTATAAATTTAGTGTTTTTGGAGGAGAGAGATATAAAAGTAAAGTAAAATTACACATTTAGCTCTATTTTTAATAGATGTGGGTTACAGAATCCTATCTGAGCTAACTTTAGGTGAGTAAAATGTCAAATTTCAAACCACAAGTAGGTAACTTAAATTTCGGCCAAATCATAGATGAGTAAATTGTAATTTCCCCAAAAAAATAATAATCATGGCAATAATTTTTGGCCGAAGGAAAAGAAACGGAACCTACACCGGAATTAGATAATTTAGATGCCCTACGAATTGGCTACATTTGCAGCCCTACGGCCCGTAAATAACTCCAGCCGCCTTAATAAGTTCAAAGCATCAAACCATTCCCATGTTGAAATCTCAGACAAAATAGTTTTGGCACAACTTATAACAGTTTGGACAGTGTTAGCTTCAAATTTTGAAATCAGACAAATTAGTTTTGGCACAACCTAGAGTTTGGATAGGGTTGTCCTCAAATTTCCTAAGTCGTAAATCTATACGTAACCATTTAGTCATGGTAATGGTGTACTAGACTGGATGCTTCGTCTCTACCTCACACGTTGTAAATTTTGGAATACAAAAGTACAATGAACATAACAGTCATACTACTATTACATTTGAAAACCCGTTTTGTAAACGACTAATTCACACTGCTTCCCTTACCAAATACTGACACATGCATGTATCGGTCTCTTTCCTTCACAGTAGCAGTAGCGACTTGATTCCGTATGAAAATAACTACCAAGTGAGTCAATAAGAATTTCTAGAAAATCCAAGTCCAACTTTCCGCATGTTTCGCCTTTGAATCGGTGTATAAACCACTATATATACCACGCAAAGTTCATTGGATTAGCACCAAGCCATACCAAACCCAAGTTCATCACTGATCGTATATACTTGTTACCACCAAATTAAGCAACAATGATGAAAACCCTGGCACTCTACGGCCTTACCTTGGCCTTCTTTTTCTTATCTGGTATGTCTCGATCACTATCTACTTCTGATATGCATTACCACATTGCTTTTGTCAGTAACAAAACTTTAGGTTGCAGCAACAATCATATCGGCTATACAATAAAGCCTTGAACCCCACGGATTAAGCTTTCATTGTTATATTCACTAATGTTTCACATGAAACACATTTTTAGATTTTATGTGCTGGACACTTGATCTTCTCTCTTGATCTCTTCTAATAGTCCATTGTGGATTCTACCTCTAATGAACAGGTCACATTGAGGGCAAGTGCTAGATTTCATGCATATCTATATATATCATCGATGATTTTTTTTTTAGACACCTTTCAATTGCCTAATATGATTGATACTTACGGTTATAAGCCTGAGTCAGGTCTTGGTCAACTAATGTAACACTTACAAACAGAATAAAAATTATGTAGTGGTTCATAATTACAACTTGGTTACAAGATATGTTTTGTTTTTCATCTTCAAAAGCGTTTGGTTTACTTGCATGCAGGTGCTCATTCTGCTAAAATAACTTTCACAAACAACTGTCCAAGAACCATTTGGCCCGGAACTCTAACTTCGGATCAAAAACCACAACTATCAAATACTGGATTTGAGTTAGCATCCAAAGCATCCTTAACACTGGATGTTCAAGCTCCATGGAAAGGCCGGTTCTGGCCCCGAACCCGATGCTCAACCAACGCAGGAAAGTTCACTTGCGAGACTGCTGATTGTGGCACTGGTCAAGTTGCATGCAATGGAAATGGTGCGGTCCCGCCAGCTTCTTTAGTAGAAATCAACATAGCAGCCAATGGTGGGATGGACTATTACGATGTTAGCCTTGTAGATGGTTTCAACTTGCCTGTTTCGGTAGCCACAAAAGGCGGCACTGGTGAATGCAAAGCCTCAAGCTGTCCAGCCAACGTGAACGCAGTTTGCCCAGCAGAGTTGCAAGTGAAAGGGTCTGATGGGAGTGTGCTTGCTTGCAAGAGCGCTTGTACTGCTTTCAATCAACCACAGTACTGTTGCACTGGTGCATTTAGCACCCCTGAAACATGTCCACCCACAAACTATTCTCGTATCTTTGAGCAACAATGTCCTCAAGCTTATAGTTATGCTTATGATGATAAAAACAGCACATTTACCTGCTCAGGTGCACCCGACTATGTTATCACCTTTTGTCCATGAATTATAGAGAGGAATTATGTGTTCCCAAATTTGTAATAAGAAACTGATATGTTTCAAGTACCAAGGCACATGTATGTATGTGTCAAAAAAATAGTTACTTGAATAAAACACATACTAAATTACTGCTGCAAAATTTTACTTTTTTTTTTTTTTGTTGTTGAGAAAAGTGAGGTTGTGCTTATGAGTTATGAGAATGAAGTTTTTTTGTGCTACGTACTTTATCACTTGTTATTCATGTTGTACTAAGACAGAGGATTTTTATTCTTGAGGGTAAGCATACAAATTTAAATTAAAGAGTAAATTATTGCAAATCACACCTCTCAAGTTTGGGGCCGTTCTGTTTTTTTCTTCTAATGTTTCAAAGTCTAGATTCACTCCCTTAGGGGTGTGCATGGGTCGGGTTGAGGGGATTTTTTGACCCAACCCACCATGGTGGGTCAAAAAAAATTTAACCCAACCCAACTCACATGGGTCGGGTTGAACCCATGGGTTTGACAAATTTTTATTATTATTATTATTAAATTGAGTAGAAAAAAAATATAAATATAAATATATTAAAAAAACCCAAAGATTAGTATCAATGTAACTCCTTAAAGGTAAACAACACTAATGACTAAACAACAATAGTAATTTACTAGGGTTTGTGTGAATTAATTGGCTTTTATATAGAATAGGAAGAGCTGGTTATTTTAAAAAAATTATTAATTATATAATATATTATATATATATATATATATATATATTAAATTAATATTAGTAGGAGGAACTAAGGAAGTACTGCTCTACAACTAGTTTTTTTTTTTTAAATATATATATATATATATATATAAGTGCCCTACAGCTGGTTTTTTTAAAAAATATATTAAATATATAATATGTTTTAAATATATATTAAATATGGGTGGGTCGGGTCAGGTTTGGCAGGTTTGTAATTTTATGACCCAAACCCAACCCGACCCGCTATAAAAAAAAAAAAAAAAAAAAATTTATAACCTAACCCAAGCCCTAAAAACTGACCCAACCTGGCGGGTCGGGTTGAGTTTGGCGGGTCGGTGGGTTTTCTGCACACCCCTACACTGTTAGGGGTCATTTGAATTGACAGACTTAACTATGCAAATGTGTTTATTAAGTGTTAACTTACTCAACATATTTTAACTGATTCAAACATGAATTGATTCTCAAAGAGTTGAACTCATTGAAAAATCATTTGGTAGAATTTTTTGCCAACTTTCTCAACTTGTTAATTTATGTACAACTTTTGAAGTTGTAGGGTAAGCCAATACAAATAAGCTCTCCTCAGCAAGCACTAAAGAAAGAGTGCTTGGGCTTAGATTTGGGAAGTGACAACTTTGACCACTTCAAAACTATTTTATATTTAAAGCTCCACTAGAATTTTACTGCATCATATTTTCTTTGAATGGTAGAATATATAGTTGTATATGCAAATAAAATTGTAATAAATGCTTAATGGTAGAATATATAATTTTACATACAAAAAAAATTATAATAAAATGCCTATTGATTCTCTAAAAAAATAATAATAAAATGCCTATTAATAATTATCATAATTCTTATTTTGAAAAAAAAAAAATCATATTATATAAAAATTTTATGTGCATTGCACAAGTTACCAATTAGTTTTTCAAATTTTCAAGGTAATTTTATTAGAAATTTTTTTTTTAAAATTATCAATTTTGAAATGCGTGAATTAGATTTTGCAACCTCATCAATAATTTAACAAATAAAAAAATTGCAATAGTCAAGATTTCTTTTTGTTGGAACATTTTAATAATAAAATATTTAATAAATTAATTTGTTGAATTAAATGATAAAAGTGCGAGTTTCGTGTGGTTAACGAGTCATAATTGAAGAGCAAGTGTTTTTATAGAAATCCTCAATAAGTAGTGTTTTAGGAATTTTATGGATGAGTTACTTTAAAAACTCTAAAGAATCTTAAGTCAACTCTTCCTTTTTTCTTTTTCTTTTTTTGAAGAGAGTTTCAACCTATAGAGTTCACTCTTAATGATCTTTTATCATCAGACCAAGACACCAATCGGTTTTTGGTGTAGACGGAGATTGAATTCCAAATATCTTATTCAACCATTAGAAACTTTACCAGTTGAGCTAATTGAAATTCATTAAGCCAACTCTTCCTTAGTAGTAATAAATAGATATTAAGTTATGTTGGGGATTTCACCAAATTAAGGAGTAATAATGAAGATCAAATGAACGCGTCAAGTAAATAGAAATTAGTGATTGACTTGGGGACACAATTGAATGTTATCCTTAAAAAATATTTATCCCCATATGCAAGTTGTTAAAGGGTTTCTACAAACTTGTCCCCAGGATACAACCAAGTTTATTGGATTCTACAAATAGCAATTTTGGAGAATACCCACATGATTTTTTGTGTTTCTTTGAAGCTTACAATTTTAGGGAGATCGAACAGAAATCGAGTATCAATTGAGTCAGCCAGAAGCTTCAGATCAATTTTCTTGATCAATTCGATCGATCGAGCAAAAGCTTCAACCGATCGAACATCTTGAAACTTGAATTTTCACAAAAAAAATTCTAGATCTCGAAATTATATTTTATTCATTTTACAATGAATACTCTCCAACTTTATATCATTATTACAATCTATCATTGTATATACCTATACATACAACAAGTTACACTTATGAACTATATAATATATATATGTGTGAAATATTTTTAATGATATATTGGTTGGCATGCATAAATTTAAGATGATTGTTTTGTTTGTGTTATTTTGCAATATTTATGAACAAATTGACTTTATTTCTTAAAAATAAAAAATTAATTATTTTTGTATTAAATATACATTTAATTTATGCATATTCTTGGATTTTGTTAGGCAATGGTTAAAGTAGTCCGGATAGAACCCATTGGTGGGACTCTAGTCGATGGGTCAGGGCCATGCCCTATTGTGGATTGTGTTCTAGCTATAAGCAATGTGTGTCCATCGAACTTAGTGGCCACAAACAAGGATGGGCAATATGTTGGTTGTTATAGTGCATGTGATGCGTTAAAGGATCCAAAATATTGTTGCACTGGGGATTATAGTAGTCCACAGGCTTGCCAACCTAATGAGTACTCAACTAGCTTCAAGAAAATATGCAATCTTGCCCACACCTATTCCCAGGTGATAATCAACCTCCAATTTATAGTTGCAATGGGGCAAAGAATTACAGTATGACCTTTTGTCACTCATAAATTTGCCTTGTCATTACGATGATAAAGTTAATAATTTCCGGATAAGTTGATAATTGGCACGATAACTTGTACTTGTGGTATGATTCGGAAATTGATTTGTATCAACATACATGGAAGCCAATTTAATAGAATCAACAAATTATTAACGTGCCCATTATTTTTTGAATATAAGATAGAAATTCTATTCTAGTATAATCTAAGTATATATGTGTTGAAAACTCTCTCTTAGAGACTTCAATTTCGTCCCTTCCCCCCTCCCCCCACAAGAACTGTGTATTTGTGGAGAGACCATCACGCCAAAGGTGTGTGGTAGTGCCATCATTCTTTTCTAAAATTAATGAATTTGTTTCAATTATATGCGGAAGCATAAAATCAATGAAATTAATCCTTCCAAATAGAATCTATTAATTTGTATACGTGACGACAATGAATTGAGATCCGGTGCAATATTGCTATTGCACTATGCAATTAACTCTTAGTTATGAGAGAGAAATTAAAAAAGCTAGTCGCAAATCTACGCGATGCGTGAGAATAAATAATTATTTTGTATTATAATATAATTTATAATTTTTTCTCTAAAATTTTTTGACGATAATTTGTTCTTCCTAAAAATTAAACAATTTTTATTCGGTCCAATTAGGTCTGCTTCAATCCCATTCGGTCTAATTTGATCCACTCGATCCAATTCGGTCCACTCGGTCTATTTCAGTTCCCCTTTTGTCCATTTTAGATTAATTAGGCCTTAAATTGATTATTTTTGTAGGTTTTCTTTTTAAGTTTAGCTAAATATTTTATTTTTTTTCTTAGTTTTTGGGTTGAAAAGTATGAAATTTATTATATTTTGGCTAAACTTTTTAGCTAGTTTTGAGTTAAAAAATACAAAGAAAATACTAAAATAGACGCTAGAAATTAGAAATATGAGCCTTAAAATGCAATAAAAATGAAAAATATTCAAAAGTCTTATTTGGTCCACATTAGTTCTATTCGGTCCATTCTGTTCTCTTTGGTCCAATTTGATCCTATTTGGTCCTATTTAGTCCATTTTGTCGACTAAAGTTCTATACAGTCCAATTCAGTCAATACAATCTTATTCAGTCCACTTAGTTCCAATTCAGTCTATTCAGTCCACATTGACTCTATTCTGTCCACTTTGATCCTATTCAGTCCATTCTATCCACTTTGTAGCAATGCTAAAATAAAATTAGCATTTAACAAATCCAATAGAATTAGTTTTTGGGTTTTTAGTATTCTAAATGCTAAAATTGAGCGCATCCAATGCTAGTGCACTGCTACTAGTTTGAATATTTTCTAAAAATGGGCACCGACTGCTTCGCTCCCCAGCTCGAGGGATGAACTGTAGACGATGGCTTTGTTATTTTTTAGCTACATGCTCGCACCTGCATTAGTCTGTTAGTTTTTGTTTTTTTTTTTTTGCTTTTTTTTTTTTTTTAGTTTTTACTGAATAGTCTGTCAGTTTTTGGATGTCACACCGCGCTCACATACAGAATGAGCATTTGTTTTTTTGTTTTTGTTTTTTTGTTTTTCTTTTGATGAGACAGAATGAGCTATTTCATACAGTAAGAAAGCATACACAAGTTGACGAAAAATAAAATATCATATATAAGCTTAAAGGCAATGAAAAAATTCCCATGTTTGTTGTATCACTTTTTATGTACTACTCTATATTCCATCAATCACTACATACTATGTTTTGATTTTACTTTTCATATAAAATAACTGAAGTTTAAAATAGAAAGCAATCACACAGGGATGGAGGGAGACTTAGACCATTGCCCCCCCTAATTTTTTTTTTAAAATTAATATATATATTGTCACCAATTTTAGCAATTTTTTTTCTATAAAATCACACTTTGCCCTCCTTAATATTATCATTGATTCTTTTAGGAGTACTACTCTAGCCTTTTTATAACATTTTTACAAACTGTTGTGGTAGTAAACTTTTATTGGTTGGCATCTGGGTTCATCAATTACATCACATTTTTACTTACTAATAACCACTCACGACATTAATAATTTGTAAAAAAAAGTTTGTAATTCTAGCATTTTCCTCATTTTAAAGGCTAGATCTAAAATCTAAAGCAAAATAAACAAGCCCAAAAAAATTATTCAGCAACAAAAATTACCAATAGTAAAGCTAAAAACAATTAAACTCAATCAACCAATTTTAACTAAAACAAACAACTTGACCCTATAAAAAATTTTAAACAAAATAATTTTGTTCATACCTTGATGCACACATAAAAAAAAACAAAAAAAAAAAAAATCATTAGCTGTTAAACAACTGAGCCGGAAGTTAGAGCCACTGCATGCAACTAATAGTAAAACTGCCCCCCTAACTTCAAGTTCGGACTCCGTCCCTACAATCACATACATAATAAGTAGTGATTTGTAAAATATAGAGTGTACACAAAATGTGGTACAAATCACATTTGTCCATAAATGTAATTTAAGTTATGTAGCACTTCTCAAATGTAATAACCCATACATAATTGAAATTTGATCTAGTGTGCGTTTGGAACACACAGAAAATGTGCCTTTCAGGGTTTAGCTGAAACAATAATAGGTCTCGTGCACTATTAATAAGATCTGCAAATACTTTTTTTTAGAAAAACAATTTTAAAACTGGGTATTACGACACTATTTATATATTTAAAAATTATTTTATTACAGTATTTTTAGTTTTTAATTTTCAATAATAAGCGATATTCAAACAGAACTGGTATACCTTTTGTTTATTTTTAGTAAGAAACTTCAAAGCTAACAAACACTTGGAAAAGTTCGAAGTTTGGCACGTACCGACCCTTTCGCTTCGCGGCTCTTTCGCCAAACTCTGCCATTCTTTACGACCTCAACAAAACTCGAAAAAACCGAAAAAGCCTAGAAAGGCCTCGATTCTTTGTATCTCTGAATAGTAAGTTTGAATGGAGAACCTGATCTCATTGGTGAACAAAATACAGAGGGCCTGTACGGCCCTAGGCGATCACGGCGAAGAGAGTGCTTTGCCCACTCTCTGGGACGCTTTGCCCGCCATTGCCGTCGTTGGAGGCCAGGTTTCCATTCTTTCTCAATTTTGCATTGTCTTGCTTTTCTTTTTTTTTCTTTTCTCATCTTGGTATTCATTTGTGTTTTCTTTTTTTGTCTAAATCCTAGATTTAGGTGTTTCGCAACATAGTATTGTTTGAATGTTAGAAATGTCTCTCTCTTGCATGAGCACGTGCGCATTTACAGCAACTACAGCAAAAAGGGTTTTGAGTTGAAAAGTAATTATAAGACATTGATTATGGTAAACGTATTACAATGATTTATTAAAACATGTAGTAGTTGGACTCATGATATTAATTAATGATTGTCATTTTCATTGATAATCATGCTATATATATTGACTAATGCTCATACTAATTAATATCTTTGATGAGATCTATCATCTTTTTCACATAAATGTGGATTCAATATTCATTCTGAATCAAACGTGGGAACTATTTTTACGTGACACGAATGCGTAATACACTGAGTGCATTCAATAATTTCACGTCTATTTTTCATCAATTATTAATAATTATTAGTTTCATGGCAATTCATGCTTGTACTACACGCATAAATATGGGTCTTTTATATATATATATATATATTTATGCTAAGGTGTAGTAAGCACAATTGGTGTACAGAATAATTTCATGTCTGTCTGGACTTATATTTTTCATCAATTATTCTTCTTTGGTCTTTTTTGCTTGCTGAAACTAAACTGTTTTGAATTAATAATCTTTGCAATTTAATTATTTCTAGAGCTCTGGGAAGTCTTCTGTGTTGGAGAGTATCGTTGGAAAAGACTTTTTACCTCGTGGAGCTGGTAATTTATGTTGCCTATTATTTTCATTGTTACAGTTAGAAATATAAAATTTGCCAATGTTTATCAACCCAAAAATCTAAATGCGATTGTGTGCAGGGATTGTTACTAGGCGTCCTCTTGTCTTGCAACTTCATAAGATCAATGAAGGAAGAGAGTATGCAGAATTTATGCACCTCCCTAGAAAAAGATTCACTGATTTCGGTATCCTTCTTTCCCCGCTCTCAGAAAAGAGGTCTTTTAGCACTTGTTATTGTTGACAAGTTATTACATTTTGTCATAGTAGTTTGGTAACTGAGCTAAGTTTTCTTAATCCTTCTCATGTGCTAATCTTAAGGGTATTCTGTGTAGCTGCTGTGAGGAAGGAGATTTCTGATGAGACTGATCGAGAGACAGGCCGAAGTAAACAAATTTCTAGTGTTCCGATCCATCTTAGTATCTACTCCCCTAATGGTGAGATAGAACTTATTATAATCTTATACTTTTTGTTGTAAAAAATATTGTGTAAGATAAGATTTAATATGATTTTAAACCAAAATGGTTTTCAGTTGATCTGATGTCAGCATAAAAGGGTCTAGCATCATTATCTAGTTGGAGATTTTTACTTTTAGATTTAGCTCCAAATGCTTTGTTGATTTTTATGTGCAGTAGCTAAGGCTAGGCTATAGCAATGGCTGAGTTTCCCTTCATTGGGTGCACAGTATACAATTATGCTCTGTTAGGAATTACTCCTTATCTTTAAGTACATAATCTTTTTGTAAAAGCTATTTTATACATATTGTTCACTGTTTGATCTTGGCAGTTGTGAACTTGACACTGGTTGATCTTCCTGGGCTTACAAAAGTAGCCGTTGGTAAGTTATGTGACTTTAATTATGCTTGTTGGCTCTGACTCCATACAGATAATACCATAATAATTGGGCATTATTTTGTTAATTGGGGTATTGTAGAGGGTCAGCCAGAAAGCATTGTCCAAGACATTGAGAACATGGTTCGATCCTTCATCGAGAAGGTAATTGTTATAAGATATCTTAAGATTCTTACTTATCAATAGATATATATTTCAAGATTCTTCTGAGTTCTGAGTTTTAATCTAATTTAATGAAAAACGGTGTTCACTGGGCTTGCTCTGGACTTTCTAAATAACTTTGGAATTTTATAAATATTTCAATGTTAATGCTACTTAGTTTTAATGACCTCAGGAAACTAGCACCTGGTGGATGCTTATGGAATTATGTAAATAATTTTCAAGTTCAATTACATGTTATTTTTCTTTTTTTGCTTTTACTTGTCATTTCTCATGTTTCTTTGAATTGAAGAAAAATTTTCCGGTGGGATTTTTATTGGACAATAACTATCTATTTTTGCAGCCCAACTGTATTATTCTAGCAATTTCTCCTGCCAATCAAGATCTTGCTACATCTGATGCAATTAAGATCTCTCGTGAAGTAGACCCTAGAGGTAAGACATTAATCAACTTTCTCAAGGACCATCTTTATTATCTCCCCTGAAAGTACTAACGGAATTTGATGAATTGATTAACTTGGCATATTGATGGATCACTCTAATTGGAAGTAGATTTCCTTTTTTATGTATTTGACATTGAATTTCAGTTTATTTGGCATACAAAATTTTCAGGGGAGAGAACATTTGGTGTTTTGACCAAGATTGATCTTATGGACAAGGGTACTGATGCGGTTGATGTAAGTTTCATTATTTCAACTAGACGTTGTTCAGTTTTGGATTCAAGACTGCTCTTATTAATAAATAATATTGTTGGGATTTTTCTCTTTATAAATGCATTAATTTTTGAAAGAGTCAAACAAACCTAATGAATGTGTTTTTATGAAGTTTAGTATTGATTGGTTTAATTTATCTAACTTGCTGCATTAGTTCAAAGTCTGTTTCTCTTGTTTTGTCATTGTGAGGTTAATGAGTAAATGTTCTTGCCTTAATTTTTTTTTCTAGCATCAGTTGATGGCATTTTTTATTTACTAATTACAAAATTCTATTACTTTTGAAAAAATTGAAGTGTGAATAAATTTTTCTTTAGAACTTAGAGGGGTATTTCTACATTCAGGTAGGTGGCCATTGAGGTCTAACACAAATGGCACGTCCTCCCCTTGTAAGAGCAGGGTGGAAGGCGAGGTCATGGGTTCACAACCGATAGGATGCATGTCTGACTCACCAATAAAAAGAGAAAACAGAAAAAAGAACAAAAGAAAAAAGATTTAGGAGAAGCAGGGGCGATGGAACATTAGAAGAAATGTTTTCTATGAACCTGATGGCTTTTGAGGTTTCAAAAAGTGCGGATTTTCATATCTTGTATACATATTCTTGATGCATTTTGGGATTTGTTTATTGGCATAAAGTATTCAAATTCATGACAATGACTTTTTTTTTTCTTGGTTTTTCAGATACTAGAAGGAAGATCATATAAGCTACAATTCCCTTGGATTGGTGTTGTTAATCGATCTCAAGCTGATATCAACAAAAGTGTTGATATGATTGCTGCTCGGCGTAGAGAATATGAGTACTTTGCTAATAGCCCAGAGTATAGGCATCTTGCACACAGGATGGGTTCTGAACATTTAGGAAAGATGCTTTCTAAGGTATGTATGGTACCCTTGACAGGATTGGAGATTTTTTACGATCTTATTATTCTTTGGAGGGTATAAAATTTTCATGGAAATTCAATCTCTCTAAATATCCTATGATTAATTTCACAGCACTTGGAAACTGTTATCAAGTCTCGAATTCCAGGACTTCAGTCTCTTATCAACAAAACTATTCATGAACTAGAGGGAGAATTGAGCCGTCTAGGGAAGCCAATTGCATCTGATGCAGGAGTAAGCTTTTGTTTTTGTTTTTTGTCTTTTTGCTTTTTGTTTTTTTGTCTTAATGTATACAATATCGTAAGTTTGAGAAGTATAGCTTATCAGTTTTCAGGCTTTGGTAATTCTCTCCCCATCTTGTATCATTTGCTCACATTTTGTATGCATGATCTTGCTCTATGTTTTCTTCTTGTTATACCATGCATTGTTAATACTGTTTTCTTTTCACCATGCAGGGAAAATTGTACATGATCATGGAAATTTGTCGTAATTTTGATCAAGTATTTAAAGAACATCTTGATGGCGTGTATGTCTTTTGATAATAACATTTTTTATTCTACATGTTAATTGGAATGTGGATTGTTCATTTCCTGTTGGCTTCTAAACCATCCTAAAAAACTGCAGGCGCTCTGGTGGTGATAAAATATATAGTGTGTTTGACAATCAACTTCCAGCTGCTTTGAAGAGGTTGCAATTTGACAAACATCTTTCAATGGAAAATGTGCGAAAGCTAATCACTGAAGCAGATGGGTATCAACCTCATCTAATTGCTCCAGAACAAGGATATCGTCGTCTTATTGAATCTTCCTTGGTAACTATTAGAGGTCCTGCAGAGGCTGCTGTAGATGCGGTATGCATTCAGATGTACACAATTGTTTGCTCATATTATGCCATGTGGTAGTTGTACCATGAGCAAAATCATTCTCCCACTTTGAACCATTCCAAAGCAGTCTTTTTACTGAATTCTTTTGAAATAAGTTAAAAGGGTTTGAATTTGATCTTTCTTACCTTGGGAAAAGTGATGCTGTGTGCTTGTTTTGTGTACTTGCACAGAGCAGGCATGTTTCATAATTGAGGTTATGGTATTCCTACTAAAGGTAGTTCTACCTCTTTTTTTTTCTGACAAAATGCTGTTTGACAGACCTGTCATCTTTTCAATCATGTTATTGTTGCTTTACTCTAGTGATTTTACCTTCTTCTTTCTGCATTCAAAATTTTAACCTTTATATTCCTGTAAGTTTTATTTATTATTCGGTCATACTTTGCGAAGGACACCAGTTTTGAGTTTCAAACATCATGGATTGCTGCCTTAGAACAATAGGAGGCCAGCGTTTAGAGAAGCATTCAGAATAAGGCTTATTAAATTTGTTATATTAAGCATTGAATATCTTTTTAAACCAAATTGGTATGGATTAGGTTTGTGTTTATCAGATTGTTTATTCTGCTTGATTTGTTGCATAGTAATGTTGCAAATTAATTTATTATACTCATTCAATTATTTCACAATTTCAGGTTCATGCTATACTGAAGGATCTGGTTCACAAGGCTATGGCTGAAACTATGGCAAGTCATTCAACATTGCTACCTTTTCTTTTCTGTTGTAATATTGAATATTGTTCTAGTAATACATATTTATATGCTAATTAGGGGCGCAAAAATGCATAAGCATTCGGGAGTTTAACTGGTATTTTTTTACTGTGGTTTCTCCACCATGTCATGTCCTAAATTGTTATGTTGTTGTGGCTCATGTCGTGTCATGTTCTTGTCCTTGGTTCATAGCATGTAACTTAATCTGTGAGCTTCACCTAATCAGCTCCCTAAATGCATCATAAACGGTGGTGTTGGAAAACAATGAGTAGGGGAATTATGAATTCCTAGAATTTCATTTTCCCCTCTGATAGCTAAGTATATGTTTATTTCTGTTGCATATAGGAGCTGAAGCAGTATCCCACTTTGAGAGTGGAAGTCGGAACTGCAGCTATTGATTCATTGGACAGGATGAGGGGAGAAAGCAAGAAAGCAACATTACAGTTGGTTGATATGGAATGTTGTTATCTAACTGTTGAATTTTTTCGCAAACTTCCCCAAGATATTGAGAAGGGTGGAAATCCAACGCACTCAATTTTTGATAGATATAATGATTCATATCTCCGGCGAATTGGTAAGTAAGGGTGGCTTGATCCAAATTATGAAGTTTTAGTAAAAAATATTTTGTGTTAAATTCCCTGACTTGAGGGTCTGGCTTAAACTTAACCCCTTTACTTTGAACCAATAAGCTTTAGCTTAATTGGTTTGAGTGGTTTTGAGGAGTTCGCGCATTCATAGTTCAATCTTTTGATGAGGTTCTTTTCTGCATATTGAAAGGAGTATGATAAAATTCAGTTATAGATGTATTGTATGACATCTTTAGAGATTGCTACATTGAAAAACTGCAGGTTGTGTTATATTCACACTAATAACCAGGGTTCCCTTTTTGTTCTTATTTATTTCTTGCAATCATACAGGAACCAATGTCTTGTCCTATGTCAATATGGCCTGTGCAAGTTTGAGGAACTCTATTCCAAAGTCTGTTGTCCATGGTCAAGTGCGTGAGGCGAAACGCAGCTTACTTGATCGTTTCTTCACAGAGTTGGGTACAAAGGAGGTGACCATTCCGACTTACCCAAACCCATTCCTTTACCTTTTTCTACAGAAATAAAACATTATTCCAAGTACTTTCTATAACTTTTTCTTTTTTCTTTTGCAGTCAAGATATTTGGCCAAATTGCTCGATGAGGATCCAGCAATCATGCAACGCCGCACCAACCTTGCAAAAAGGCTGGAATTATATAGAAATGCCCAAGCAGAGATTGATGCAGTTGCTTGGTCCAAGTAGACGGAAGCAGATTTCACTTTTCCTTAGAAGTTGGATTTTATTTTTTCTTGCAACAAATCAGGGACCCTAGATCTCTCTATGGAGGATGCTTGGTAATGCCATTAAGTTATAAGGATCTTGGATTCTTGAAAGGTCTTTTTTTTGGGAGTTAGATCTTAGGGATAGGATTGGTAGTGATTCTTTGATTCTTGAATGCCAACACAATACCTTGGTGTGTGAGGGATGACTGGGGAGCATATTTGCCACAGCTACATTTAAATATTGGTTTAGAATAAATTTTAGCTATGAAAAGTGTTGACCAAATTTCATGCAATGAGAAAAGAACATATTTTTTTCCCCTGTAATCCTTGAAATGAACTTGTTAGAAGCCGAGTACAGTTTGTTGTGTCTGTTAGGTAATATGAATGTTATCAATTAGGTAATATGTACTAGTATAAGGAGGGGAGTTGGTCAAATATGACGGATTTCCAAACCGACCTAACCCTAATAAGATAATTTTGAAATTCTCAAAATGTGTATGGTACGAGTTTAGATTCAAAATTTTTAAGTGATAAGACTTAGGAAGTACTTAGGTTTTATAATTTTGGTTGTTTAAGCCCACTTCAATTATGTACTTTTAATAATTCATTAAAAAAAATTATGTACTTTTAATCATTTAAAGGTAAAATACTATTTTAGTTTTTTAACCTTATCAAAAGTTTGTTTTTGGTTCCTAAACTTTAACAATTTTGTTTTTTGTTCTTAAACTATTAAAAAGTTCGTTTTTCATTTTTGAACTATTGAAAATATTTCACTTAATTTCATTCTTAAACTTAAAAAAAAAAAAAGATCATATTTCATTTTTCATACCTAAACTATTAAAAAAAAAAAAAAATTCTTTTTCCATTCATATTTTTGTCTCTAAACTATTGAGGAAAAAAAATTATTTACAAAGTTTAAGGATGAAAAATAGAACCTTTCAAAGTTTATGGATGAAAAAAAAAAACATTTGATAAATTTTAGAAACCAAAATAGTATTTTACCCAATAACTTAAATATTCCTTTAAAATGCATGAGATATCCTCTAAATTTTGGTAAATTTTTATTTTTATTCCTTAAATTTAGGAGTGTTTGTATTTTTAATGGTAACCTTTTGTCCGTTGTCATTAACACAATTGTTAAATGCCTTGGACGATCAAAATAACATATTATGATATTTGAAATTATGAAGTTTTCAGTCCATATAAGCAATTCAAAAAGAAAATGAAACAAAAACATCAAAAATATTTTTTAATTAAAAATGAAGGATAAAAAATTAATGCATAAAATTAATCCTCTTTCTTTTCTTTTCTCCGTCAAATGACCACTTCCTGAGGGAGGAATGAGGCATTGAGGTCACCTATTCATTCCTTTTGGTTTATGTTGACTTGAAGTCTTTATAATATTTATACTTATTGTTGATACCGTATTTTGTCTAGTTTCAATAAACATGTCAAAATGCTGATTTAAGCTCTAAAAAGGCAAAAATCAAGAAAATGGGAAGCTGTATGAAAATATATATATATATATATATATATATGAGATGAGTTCAAGTTACACCTGGTGTAATTATACAAAAGTTACATATTTTTTAAACCGTAGATTTCTAAGAAATCTAATGGTTAGAAAATCACTATAATCAATGTCTTCTTTAAAATTAATTGCTTTCCATATTAGCCAACCTAATTAATTTGAGAAAATATTATATTATTTTCTTTTTAACTTTCCTTCTCTCTCCTACTCAATTCATCCCGAACCTTACACAAAAGCATATTCTCAACTTTCTTGGGCATGGAGGCCATTGTGGTGGACTTTCAATTGTTAAAGAAGCCATTGATCAAGGATTGTGTAATGACCAAGTCTGCATATTCAAACAAAACCCTTGTATTATTGCTCTCTTGATTTATCAAAATTAACAAATACTTTTGCTGGGAATCTTTCTCAACATACCCATTATAGCTTTTGAATGTCACATCGCTAAATCAACTGCAAAAAAAAAAAAAAAAAAAAAAAAAAAAAAAAAAAAAAAAAAAAAAAAAAATCAAACCTTTATCATTCACAATTACCTAGGGCTACATCACTAATAGCTCCAATGCTAGGCTTAAATTACAGAAAATCCTGCAACAATGCAATGGTCAGAACTACAGCTAAGCACCACCAGTGTGACGTCTATGGCATTGCTGATTAACATTCTCCACAAATTTCTAACGACAACCAGGCAGATTGATAGTATAAAATTTAGTTAAATCTCATATTCTCGGGAAACAAGGATTGTGTTCATAAAAAATAAAAGCCAATTCACCCCAAAGTATACTTTCTTCTAAGCAACTTCTTCACGCCAATGATTGGGCATGTTTCACAATCAGAGGATAGTTTTTAGAAAGTATTTACAAGAACACGAGTATGTAGAAGCCATTTGGCTTAACCTTGCATGTTTAGACCCCTAAGGCTAATCAAGTAAAAAACTGCTCAAACATGAATCTTCTGGCTACTAAATTTTGAACCTAGCTTGATCTTAGTTGTACAGCAGGCAAAACTGGACGAAGAATTAATTGGCTGAGTTTAGACAACCATTTCAATCCAGTGCATATTTCCATGCCCAAGAACGTTGAGAATATGCTTTTGTGTAAGGTTAGGGATGAATTGATTAGGAGAGAGAAAAAAGTTAAAAGGAAAATAATATAATATTCTCTCAAATTAATTAGGTTAGCTAATATGGAAAGCAATTAATTTTAAAGATGACATTGATTATAGTGATTTTCTAACCATTAGGTTTCTTAAAAATCGACGGTTTAAAAAATGTGTAACTTTTGTAGAGTTACACCAAGTGTAACTTGAACCCATCTATATATATATATATATACACCTTGATCAAGCATTGGAACAAAGTATCCAAGATTTCCAAATCCCAAAAATGTCATTTTTGGCAAAGTTTGACCAAAGAGAAAACAACCCAACATCTTTGATAAATCCTCATCTTCCTAACTAGAAGGTTTATGGAGGAATTTTCCTCGTGCATGACCTACCTTAGTGGGAAGATGGCGATTTACTATAGATAGGTTTCTCTTAAATGAGTTATAAACCTTTATTCTTAAGGATAATATGGTATGTTTCTAGGAAAATGGTAGAGGTCTTCATGAGTCCCATTTCCCGACATGGAAAAGAACTCATAAACTTGGATGTGACAAGATTAGGGCTTATTTAGGAGAAATTTCTTAAAAAAGAATTTCAAATCAACCCATTTACAATATTGTCTTGTCTTTAAATTCCCTTAAATTCAAGCTTTTACATTATTGTCTTCTTTTTAATTTCCTTCAAATTAAAACTTTTACATTATTGCCTTGTCTTTAAATTCCTTTAAATTCAAACTTTTACATTATGTCTTGATCTTAAATTCTTTAAATTCTGGCTTTTACATTCAAGCCTTTAAATATTGTGCTCCTTTAGTTTATGCACTTTATCTTTAAGCTTGTTTTATTTTCCTTATTCCCTCTCTCATGTGTAAAAGGGTTTAAGGGTGCTAACTCTCTAGCTAGCACCATAACCCTAGGTTACAAAATAGTAAAAAGCTTGGGTAAACAAACCTCTAAAAATGTGTTTTCCAAATGATAAAAAAATGGTTCTAATGACCATCCATTTTTCTTAAAAGTAAACATTCTCAAAAAGAAGTTTCCCACTTAAATCCATAAAAGCTTTCCAAATGGGCATTTTTTCAAATCCTTTTCTCAAAACCTTTCTTTTCTTCAAAATGATTTTCAACCTAAAGTTTAGAGGTATCTTCTTTAAAAAAATATGGAAATTCCTTTTTTGAATCTCTTTTAAATGGGTCTTAAACTTGTCCTTAAGCACAATATGGATATGTTTCTGGGAAAATGGTAAAGGTCTTCAAGACTCCCATTTCCCAACATGGAAAAGAATTCATAAGCTTGGATGTGATAAGGTTTAAGACTATATATTTTCAGAGAAATTTCTTTTAATCTTTTTTTTTAAACAACCTTCTTACATTATGTTCTTCAAGATGAATAAAAACCATGGATTTATAACCATAAAGCTCTTTTTTTAAGAAAACCCATGGAAACCGTTTTCTTTAAATCAAACACTTTTCTCATGTTTTAGCTATGGTTCTAAAAAAAAATTCTAAAAAATTAAGTTTATTTTGTTTTGATTTGAACTTTCTTTATAATTGATTTTCAAGCTTAAACTTTGTTTTCATGAAAACTTCTTGGCTACCTCTTTTTATAAAAAAATAAAAAATAAATAAACACAAAGTTTAATTCCTTTTTGAAGTTGAATAAAAACTATGGTTTTCGCTAAAACCATGGAAACCATTTTCTTAAAATAAAATGGTTTTAATGTTTGAAGCTTTCATCCTTTTCAAAGAGAACCAATTTCATGTAAAGTCAAGAGAAGACATTTTTCAAAAAAGAGGTAAACCTTAGGGTACATTTAGTTCATTGAATATAAATTACATTAGGAATAGTAATTTTATTACTGGGAATAGAAGACATTGTAATAGAATAACTGTTATTATCCATAAGTTTGATTGTTACATATGGAAAGCTTGTAAAAGATGATGTATAAGGAAACTTTATAATTTTGGAAATATATTAATTTTAAAACCTATTATATGCCCTAAGGAATAACTATTACATCAATTTTAAAGAGGAATAACTATTCTTCAATATAAAGAATAGTTATTCCAATTTTCCCTATAAAAAAAAAAAAAAAATAGTTATTCCAATATAATAATTAATCCATATAATCAATATGCAACCAAATGACCGAATTGTTATTACACATGAATAACTATTCCAACATATCAAACATACCCTTAGTTTCTAAGTAAAACTTGTAAGGACCAAAAAATATTGCGGCCCAAGCCCACTTAAAATAGTGGGTTGTACAGTTCAACATTGGCCCAAATCAATAAAGTTTGTAAGAGAGTGAAACCAATAGCAAGAGAGGGCTCTGCCCGAGGATGAAAATAAGGAAGAAAGTGCTAAAATTATAGAATATATAAGCAAATGTCTCCCTACAAGCTTGCCCGAGGAGGCCAATGTTATACAAAAAACTATACTGTTTACTCTCTTCTTTCAATGTTCTTCTTGTTTCTTTTCTCTTTTTCTTTGATACTTGTGTCTGACCCCCCCCCCCCCCCCCTTCTATGAAAACCATCTTTTTCTTATATATTCCCCCTTCCTTTGCATCTTTACCTCCCCCATTTCTCTTTACGTCACTTGTCCCTTTAAACATCTGAAGAAGGTGGTAGATGGAGTTTGCTTAGTTGTGAATTACATTTTTCAGGTCACTTACTCATCAATGCAGTTGATAAAACTATTGTCCATCATTTAATGCGGAGGCAATAGGCTACTTCTCTCTGGAAACTTCCCCAACTACTCATGATTCTCTTACCTCAGCTAGTCCTTCCCACCTTGAGCTCCTGAAAGCCTTTTGCCTCTTTATCTCCCCTTCTCGGGTGAACTCCTTCCTCGGGCGTATGATGCCCCATTACCAACACTACAGCCCAACAATCCCTTTTTCAGTCCTCGGGCCCCAACAAAACCTTTCCAAAAGTCATGAGTTTTCCTAAAAGAAATTGCTCATCTTTCTAAAGGTAAGTTTTTAAGGTCTTTTCATGTGCATTTTTTTTTACTCTTTTGGAATTGTGTTCTTTTTTAGGTTTGTGTCTATTGTTCATTTTCATTGAACCAATAGACACCAATCAAGCTAACATATTCCCCCCTTCCCTTGGCACTAAGGTTTTGGTTTATTATGTTTGTGCATGAGAATGAGAAAATGAAGGATAAATTTGCTAAAAGGTGACATCTTTCCTTCCCTCTCCTTTTATTTTATATTGTATTTTTTTTTTTTTTGGGAGAAGCCGCCCCAAAAGGGAAAGGAGCTTACATATTATTGATAGTTTCTGCAAGATACACAGCATAAGAAATTACAAGAACTTCCTCCATCCAAGTACAAAAAGGAGAAAAATTACAAGCTGCTCGTGCTAGACTATGAGCTACTAGGTTTCCTTGTCTGCGTGTGTGCTAGAAAATCAAGCTCCTGAAGTGGGCAAATAGGGCCTTTATGTTAGAAACGATGTGTCCAAAGGGTGCAGCAGAATAGTCATCACTCTTCATAGCTCGAATTGCAATTTCAAAATCACCTTCTAGGATGACTTTATCAAAACCAAGCTCTTTGGCAAAGATAAGAGCCCTCCACGCTGCTAACACTTTCGCCATCTCCACTAAAGTGGGTAGAGGAATAACTTGTGTCAATGTAGCCATAACTAGACTGCGGTCATTACGAATGATGATACCTAATCCTGCTTCAGCACGCTCCTGGAAAACAGCTCCATCAAAATTGGCTTTGACCCACTCTGTAGGTTGTGGCTTCCATATGGTGGGGATTTGGGCAAGGGGGGTTTTGGAGGTGTGGTGTTGGCTTGTTGAAATTCTTGAAGGGCATCTCTAACCATTAAATTGATCAGTTTCAGGTCAGCCACTTTCTCTCCCACATTCTCAATTTATTCCTCCTGAACCAAATCTGAAATGCTAGCATTGCAAACAGGTCCGTGGGGTGAGCCTTCTCTAAACATATGCGAAACACTTCTAGGAATGTCAAGCACTCACGAGCTTCATTCTTTAGCAAAGCAAAATGCATAGTCCATACCTCTTTTAGCTTTGGACAAGACCAAAGAGCATGCATTGTATATATTCACATGTTAGGTATGTAATTAATATTATACTCACATGCTAGTAATACATATTTAAATTTAGCCTTCACATGCTATGCACATATATTTCGCATATTTTGATTTTAAATACTCTTTGAAGTAAATATTTACATGATATATTATATGCAAATAAATACTCACATGTGTGTGTTGTTTGTACAAAACCCTTTTCGAAAACCAAATGTCAAGTATTTAATTTTTTTTCTCTAAAACTTTAACATTGGAATTAAAATAGGGTACTATCCTTTGGATAGGCGGTGTGGGATGCCTAACACCTTCCTCACCCATAACCAAACTTCCGAGTCCAAGATCTTTGATTCGAGACTTTGGTTTATCTTAATTAATTAATTACCCTTCAATTGGTTTTTAATTTATTACGTAACTAAAAAAAAAGATAAATAGGTAACCAATCACACCTAATGCAAAACTAATAATTGGTGACAATCCCTTAAAAATAAAATAAGAAAAAGAGACTCGCGTATGCATGCACACACACCTCACTTTAGAAACACATGCACACAAATGAATCACCAAGAAAGAGAAAGGCCTTTAAAAAGCCTTCCTTTTTGGGGCGTCCACTGCTTTGCGACTCCACTGGGGATGGTTAGTGAATTCAGGCCTAGGATTTTTAATTTTAATTTCAACATTATCATTTCGTGAAATAAATTTTATACTTGGCTTTTGACTTATTATTTTTGTATAACATATACATGCTTTCTCCCATCAAAAAAAAAAAAAAAAAAACATATACATGCTTTCTTTTCTTACATATTCATATCTTGCTCACATGTTATGTGTTGTATATTATTTGCTTTTTTTTTCTTTTCTTTTTTTCATACCATTCAAGGGAGAAAATATTACAACAGTTATATTACAAAAGAGTGGGACCAGCTGCATAAAACCAACAAAAATGCATTGGCACACGAGTTGCCAAGCAATCTACAGCTCTCAAGTCCTTTACAATCACAGTGGGTACCCAAAAGACGTCACAGAAAATACCATTTTGGTTTAAAAACCTTAGATCAGTTAGCCTAGTACTATCTAACCAATCAATAGATGTGTTGCACTTATAAGTCTGCATAAGACTTCTGCTGTTGCTAAGAACCAAAATCTGCTGAAATCCTTGACTCTTTGCTGTCAGCATAGCCTCCAGCAGTGCTCCAGTTGACGTCCGAGCATTACTACTAATAGCTCCAAAAAACACCTTCCCCCCTTGAACTGTTAGACCCTTATAAACAGTACCATATCTATGATACTTTTTGCTTCTACTATTTACAATCTTGATAATTATCTGCCAATCCCCAGCTACACTTTGCCTCCCTGTTCTGCTCTGTTCTGATGTACTCTCCCTTCCTGATCTAATGCCACTACCCTCCCTGCCTCCTAGACTGTTCCTGTTTGAGATTGTTTCTCTGTACTTGCAAGATAGGTGTTGAGCAATTAGTATTACTTCCACTGGATTTGGGTTAATCCCTTGGTGAATTACTTTGTTTGTTTTGGAATCAAAATAAACATCCTCCTTATAACTACCTATGTTGTCGAGGAGGTGAGTTGAAATGATTCCTCTTGGATCCGCTCTATTTCACAACATCTATCAAGGGCGGAATACAATGACTAAGGTCCCCATTCTCTAGGATTCTAGGTAGCACCTTTTGACCAAGTCTCATATAGTAAGCTTAGCTAGCATGACTACCTAGGTAAGAGATACAACTCAATGGAACCCTCGTTATATATTATTTTAATTATAAATTTGCATGCTTGTAAGAGATACAACTCAATGGAACCCTCGTTAGGAAGTGTGTATGAGCCATAAATGGAGGCCAATCCACTCGATTAGATGGGCTTTGATGCCAAACACCCTCCCAAGCTGGCCCATACCCTAACTTCAAATCTTTGGTCTCATCACACGCAAACCTCTGCTTAAGGGTCAAAAAGAGTGGATCTTGGACGCTCTGTCATCTCCAAATCAAACCCTTGACTAGAATATAAGCACATTGATTAGTAATATCCGTAGTTTATCTGATTGTTTTGTTCCATTTAAGTTTTGTTGGGTTCGGAGGAACTGCCATGCAGCAGGACATTTAATTGCTAGTCTTGCTTTAAACTCCAACCAGTCCTTTTGTTTTAATAAGGGTAATCTCCCCCACCCTTCTATCAAGGCTATCTGCAAGGGAGATTCTTTAATGACATTGCAGATCTGCAATGTCATTAAACTGAAACAGAAGGAATCTAGATTAGCAACAAAAAAAACCTAAATCAAGTGACGACCCTCTTCTCCACCCTAAACTCGACGCAATCTTGGATCAGAGTGTAGGATGCATTTAAACCGGACAACCACTAAAAGAGCTATTCAGTTGGCAACTGTGCATGGTGGCATTCGTGGGCCACAACATAGGGCACTCACAATGATCAAAGTCTTGAGTATAAGGCTTGATTTTTGTATATGTAAAATTATATGCGTATAAGTATACATGTAAAAACAATATGCTTATATATATTTTTAGTGTGTGTATATATATATATATGAATTTGAGATTGAAATGTGTAAGGTTGTATTTAAGTTCGAAAATATCAAATTATTATTTTTATGACTTTTTAATAATATAAATAGTTGGGATTTAATTGATAGCTCAATGGTGGTGCCCCATGTTTGCTATATATTTGATCAAATTTCATACTAAAATTTTTAAGTTTTTTTTTTTTTTTTTTTTTTTTTTTAACAAATTAACGCATATTAAAGGGAGAGGGAATGAGATTATAAAATTTAAAATATTTAATAATATAATATTAGTGAATCTTTTTTTTTTTTTTTTTTTGAGAAACCAGCCCACAAGTGAGGACCGAAATTTATTCATGAATGAAACTGAGATCATGGTTGTAAACATCCACAATGTCAGGAGGGACTTCCTCCATCCATACTAACAGAGGATTACAAAATGATCTCCGTGCTAAGCGGTGAGCGACACAATTACCCAAACGCTTAATGTGGAGAAAAGAAATGCTGCAGAAGGAGCGAGACAAAACATGGATGTCTTCTAATATGTGACCCAGGTCCGAGGCAAGGAGAGTGTGCTCCCTGATTGCGTTGATAATAATTTCAGAATCGCCTTCAATCATTACTCGCTCAAAACCAAGTTCTTTAGCAAATAATAGGGCCCTACGTGCTGCAATCACTTCCACTGTCTCTACCGAAGTAGGCAGGGGAATCTCTTGTGAAAGGGCAGCCAAAACCAATCCAGCCGAGTCCCGAACAACCAAGCCAAGGCCAGCTGAAGATTGGGTCGAGAATAAAGCGCCGTCGAAGTTAACTTTCACCAAACCTGGCGGGGGAGGTTTCCAGCGAACCGAGCGAGCTGTGCGAGGAATCTTTGCGTGGATGGGGCGTAGGTGATTGAACTCTTGCACCAACGCCCTGGCCTGGTCAGGGATTTTTTCAAGGCATAACCCGCCATCACCGAAAGCAGCTCTGTTTCTATACATCCAGAGCAGAGACATGGTATTGGCAAAAGTCTCAATGCAACAGGGGTCTTTGAATGCTAAGTTCATTAACTCCAAAAAGGATAAATTGGGCGAAGTAGCATCCTTGAGGTTAGCGAACTGTGGGAGCCAGACCGAGTCAAGTTTTTTGCACGACCATAACGCATGGGTTATGGTCTCTGGTTCCAGAGAACAGTTGGGGCAGGTGTCATCAATGAGGAGCTTTCTACGCTTAAGGTTCACCTTTGAAGGGAGGGACTCGCAGCAAGCACGCCAGAGGAGAGTGCGAATGCGATTTGGGACATGGAGCAACCAGATTTGCTTCCACACATCCCTGTTTCCAGAAAGGTCGGAGGCACCCGGCGTCACAACATCATCAGCCTCACGAAGCAGCTTGTATCCAGATTTGACTGAGTAAGTCCCACTGCTGGTTTTTGGCCAATACAACCAATCTGAAGCGTCCGCAAGACTCAAAGGGATAGCATTCACCATTTTTGCCTCAAAAGGGAGGAAGATAACATCAACTAGGCCCCGATTCCAGCAGTGCAGCTCATGGTCAATTAAGTCTGCCACCAACATGTCCGGGTCATGATCAAGGGTGGGAGATAGAACTTTACCCGAGCCCACACCAGGCAGCCAATGGTCCTTGAACACCTTAATAGACCGACCGTTACCAACCCGCCACTTCACACCCAAAAGGATGGTGTCTCTGCCCTTAAGGATGCTTTTCCAAGCAAAGGACCCCCGGTTGTTCTGAGCCTCAAAGATTGAGCTGTGAGGGAAGAATTTTTCCTTAAAAAATCTATAAAACAGAGAGTCTTGATTGGTGGATAGCCTCCACACTTGTTTTGCCAGTAAGGCATCATTAAACTTTTGGAGCTCTCTGAAACCCATGCCACCTTCTAGCTTCGACCGACACAGCGAGTGCCATTTCACCCAATGCACCTTGCGCCGGCCACCCCTTTGGCCCCACCAAAATTTGCGAATCAAAACCTCAATATCATGACAGAGAGTAGAGGGAAGTTTAAAGCAGCTCATCGCAAAAGACGGAAGGGCTTGGATAACAGCTTTAATGAGGATTTCCCGGTCGGCCTGGGAAAGGAGCTTTTCCTTCCAACCCTTCAATTTGGACCACACCCGCTCCTTTATGTAAGCAAAACTAGCCCTCTTTCCCCTTCCCACAAAAGACGGGAGACCCAGGTACTTCTCGTACTGTTTTATCTCAGGAACGCCAAGCATATTCATGATATTTTCCTGAGTTTCCGAGGAGGTAGCCTTGCTGAAAAAGAGGGTGGTTTTGTCTCTATTAAGCTTCTGGCCTGAGGCTACCTCATAATCTGCAAGGATTGCCTGAATGTGATTGCATTCCTGAATTGAAGCCCTGCAGAAGAGAAGACTGTCATCTGCAAAAAATAGATGGGTTAAGCGAGGACCATTTCTACATAATGAGATACCCCGGATAAGCCCATCATTGGCTGCTTTCACAATAAGAGCATGTAAACCTTCGGAGCAAAGGAGGAATAAATAGGGTGAGATTGGGTCACCTTGCCTAATTCCCCTAGAAGGCACAATTTTTTCCGATGGTTCTCCATTGATCAAAAGGGAATAAGAGACCGTTGTGATGCACATCATCATCAAATCCACCCATTTTTTATGGAATCCCATACGTAACATTATCTGATTAAGGAAAGACCACTCAACCCGGTCGTAGGCTTTGCTCATATCAAGTTTAAGAGCCATAAATCCAGCTTTCCCGGGTTGGTGTTTCATATAATGGAGGGTTTCGTACGCCATCAAAATGTTATCTGTAATGAGCCGCCCAACCTGAAAAGCACTTTGATTTTCTAATATTATGCCCGGAAGTATTCCCTGGAGTCTATTGGCTAGCACTTTAGACACTAACTTATAAATAACATTACATAAACTGATAGGTCTAAATTCAGAAATTTTTTCAGGGCTCTTAACTTTAGGAATGAGTGTAATAAAGGTATGGTTAATTTCAGCGGGCAAAGAGCAATTATTAAGGCAGTTTAGAACAGCAGAGGAAATATCATCACCAACAATAGACCAATAAGATTGGAAGAAAGTAGGAGGCATACCATCCGGACCAGGTGCCGAGAGAGGCTCCATAGATTTGAGAGCTACTTCCACCTCGTCTCTTGAGAATCTACGGGTTAAGTCTCTGTTCATGTCCAAAGTAACCACTGGTAGAATCGACTCAAAAATGGGATGGCCCTCTTCGGGGGAACTAGTGGTGAAGAGATCCTGAAAGAAGCCAGTAGCAATCCCCTTTATTTGATGCTCAGCAGTGCACCAAGAATGCTGGTCATTCCGCAGCCCATGGATTCGATTTCGCTTATATCTCTGAGATGCTCTACTGTGAAAGTAGCGGGTGTTGCTATCACCCGTTTGCAAGTATAGGGACCGTGCCCTTTGAATCCACATCATGCTTTCCTTGTCAAGAAGATCATTGATGCTTAACTTCAGAATACGGACCTGATCATATGAGCCACCCCTAGCTGCTGCCTCCTCAGCCAACACCAACCTTTTTGAAGCCTCTGCCAATAGTCTTTTTATGCTTCCAAAGGATGACCGGCTCCACACAGTCAGTTTTTCCCCACAATGTACTATTTTTGACGAGGCCAGAAGCATGTTACTCTCAAATGAAGGATCACCCCAAGCATCAACAATTGTATTCCTACAACCCTCTTCTTTCATCCACATGCTCTCAAAACGAAATGGCTTCTTGGGACAGGGCACTATACCTTCAGGTTTGATGATTATGGGGTCGTGGTCTGAAGCATTAGAGTGCAGGTGCTGAACCCGAGTTGCTGGGAAAAACTCCAGCCAAGAAGGAGTAGCAAAGGCACGATCCAGCCTCTCTAAAATCATTGAATTCCCCCTTTTACCTTTCCAAGTGTATTTTCTGCCTGAGAACCCAAGATCAACAAAACCAAGTTCATCCACAACATCCCTAAACGCTTCCATCACAGCTTCCCCCCTTGGCGAGCCACCAAGTTTCTCATGGCCTCTTAGAATCTCATTAAAGTCCCCTGCACATACCCAGGGGATATTGTACTTACTGTTCAGATTACGTAAAAGACTCCAAGTCTCCATCTTCCTCCTTGAATCTGGGAAGCCATAAATGCCAGTGAATCTCCAGGAATCAGCTTGCCCAGCATTCACAATCGCATCAATAAAATTAGGAGAAGAATCCACAACTTTGATACTTATTGAATTTTTCCAGAGAAGAGCCAAACCACCAGCTCTTGTAACTCTGGCCACCACCCACTTCTCATCAAACTTTAGTTCATCACACAGTTTATCAAGCCTAGCATTATCTGCCCAAGTCTCAGCTAGGAACAGGACAGAGGGGTCTTGTGCTCGCACAATGTTAGCAAGCTCTCGAATCGTACGGTGGTTCCCAAGCCCCCGCACATTCCAACACATGCAACTCATTGCTCTCGGCGGGGCTGGGAACCAACCTCCACCGTTGGGATGATGTTTTCTTTCTGAGCAGAGACATAATTTACTCTACGTTTTGGAGGTTTTTCGTCACTGTGAGGAAGGAGAGAAATTCTCTTACCTAGTGTAACGTTGAGAGCTTCTGATTCATCACTTATGCCCACTTGTCTTTTAATCCTGGCCCATTGCGAAGAAGTTTTTGGTACTGGGTTATCATGGGAAGGGCTTAAGTTAGAAATATTGGCAAGTGGGCCTATTGAGTTCGGCAGGGGAATGGAATTTGATGGGCCTGAGATGAGAGGGCCCAATGGGTTTAATATTTCATCACAGCTTCCAGCGGGGCCGTCGAACATGGCAATCTCCTTGTCCAGCTCATCTAAAGTCATTTCGAAATTCTTTCCCGCCTCAGATGCGACTTCCAATCCCACTGAACTGGCGTACACGTTACCTCCATCTGTCTTGTCAACCTGACTCTCCTCTGGATTCGCCGGGTTTGTCTGCTGAACATTTGGATCCATCATGTCAGTTGGGTTTGGAAACTCCGCCTGCTTTTTCGGCCACACTACCTCCGGTGAAGGTTTATCTGTTCGGAGCACCACTACAGGCCTCTTGCAACCTTGATCCTGGTTTAATGGAGAGATATCTTTCTTTTTTTCTTTCAAATATTCCCGGAACCGTGATAATCTTGCTTCTTGATGGTACAAAAGGCGGAGCTTTAATCCAGGGGCCATATTGCTGCTTATCTGTACTCAGATTACCCTTACTTTCCATCCATAAATCACAACTTCGGTCATCATGGGTTAGGCAACCACACCAGAAACAGAGGTTTGGGAGCCGTTCGTATTTGAACGGAATCCACAGGTCCTTTCCATCATCTAAAGTAATCACCCTCCCCCTACACAAAGGCTTAGAAATATTCAAGGTTACCCTAACTCTTACAAACCTAACACCTTCCATGGCCGAGTTTTCATCTCCCTTTTTTACCGTTCCTATGGCTTCACAGAGTTGTTCTGCTACGCATCTACTCCTGAATCTAAGTGGGAGGTCATGCACTTGAACCCAAAAAGTAGCAAGCTCAAAGTTCATGTCTCTTACCTCTTTGGATCCGTCATACTCTAGTAAAATCACCATGTGTTTATCAAAGGTCCACGGTTCCCCTGCTAGGACTCGCTGCATCTCTGTTTTGTCCTCAAAAGTGAAGAGCACAATATGGTCATCTTCCAACCTGACTTTAAAACCCTTTGAGGCTCTCCACAGAGGGGAGAAAGTTCTTGCAATCGCCTCTAAGTTGAGAGCTCGTCTGGTGAAAAACTTAGCTGCTAATCCCCACTCTGACACCGCTAATGTTTCCGGTAATCTTACGTTAGACCCTTCACAGTCTGATAGGTTGAGCTTGCTCCATGTATTTGTGAGGTCTTCCATTTGTGTGTTAACGAGATCGTTCAAGGAAAAAAGAAAAAAACGTTATAAGAGAACTACCGAAGAAAGAAAAAAGAAAGGAGAAGATGAATGGAGAGGCTCTGTTTCCCAGTGACCCAAGAAAAAAACAACCCCACTAGCCTCCAAGTGAACTTGTCACTGAGAGGGACAAAAGCACCTTCAAAGATGGGACCACTATTCTACACCCACTGGAGAAGATGGAACCCACCTATCTCAAGCGAGAGAGAAACCCCTAATTAAACCCATATACTTAAACTTTAAGATGGGGCGTTCCAAAGGCATCATATCCCCAGTACACCAATAACTACCAAGCTACAATGACAATACAAGTGGCTGTGGCAATGCATGGATGGCCTCCCATAGACCATCCTAAAATTAGACTCTTCCCTCAAAATCATCTCCAACTCTTCTCTTTGTTTTTCCCTATGATCCTTTTTTACTGGGCATATTCGTTTTGATTTATAAGTTGTGTATATATATAATGAGTCAAAATCTTCTGTCTCACTTTTCCTGTTCCACTCTATACTCCACCAATAAATATTTGCCACGTGTTCACCTAATTAATTAAATACTACTATTAATTAATAACTGTAGTATTAATAAGTCAATAATGATAGTATTTAATTAACTAGGTGAACACGTGTCAAATATTTATTGGTGGAGTATAGAGTGGAGCAGGAAAAGTGGGACAGAAGATTTGGACTCATATATAATAAGGTGTAGTGCAAGTTTACATACCAATTTACAAGTAGGTTTTGAATATCCTCCACCTTTTTTAGCCGGTAAGGAGGTGTCGTTTGAGTTAGCACTCATTGACAATATTGCAGTGTGTTTTTTATGGAGAGAAAGGGTACTATACATGCATTGACAGAACATATATAATTCAAAACGAACTTGGACATAAGCAGTTCTAATCAGAAAGAAGCAATGAAAACACAAGGAATATCTTCCATTTTAAGAAATTATAACAGAAGAAGAAAAAAAAAACTAAACAAAAATCTTAAAATCGCTTCCCATAATTGCTAGCTAATTAGCAAGTATAGGTACCTAGTTTCAGACTGCAGCCTATCCAAGGAGGCAACTCAGATTTTCAGGTGGTGGTTAATCTCAATGATCCAAATTCTAAGTCATGGAGTGAGCAGCTCTTATAGAGTACCTTCACTGAAGACTCTTGCCTTACCATGAAGAAAATAACCTTAAGACAGGCATCTTGTGAAGACAGGTATTAATTTGGACAAAAACTAAAGATGTGGGAGCTATCAATGAATTCAGGAGATTGGACCATTAGGAATGCTTCTCAGGCTTTGAGCCAGTTTTGAGACAAATTTGGAAGCTGAGAAATGTGGGGAGTACCCTTAGACAATCTTCTTGCCAGGAAAAAAATGGAGGTTGAAACCAACCTACATCAATTCCAAAGATAATTTTTGCTACCATTATCCGGCTTGATGGCCCAAGGGGCTTCAAAGTGGATAGTATACAAGAGAATTCTGCTGTCCAATTTGTGTCAGCTCTTAACAATATCTTTCTCAGTGTGTTTAATTATCAGATTCAAGCTAGTAGATTTCATTTATTTTCTACACTTATTATGGAGTCTATATGGAAAAAAAAATGATGTGCTGTGGAATGAGGGTCATATTGATGTAAAAAAGTTTTTCAGGAAGCTATACTCATTATTCCATGAGCATTCCTCAGTCTGGGTGATGAGGGACAAAGGGAAAGCCCCAAGATAGGTTCCTAAGTGGAGCTTTTCCCCATCAAACATTTTGAAATTAAAATGTGATGAAGCTATCAGATAGCAGATTCAATCCAAGCTATAAGGTGCGAGACATTGGCAAAGTCTATCACTAGCGGAAGCTATGAAAGGAGATTCTGAAGAGGCAGGCAGAGGCCGTGAAAAAATTGGCATCCTCTATTCCTATGGTAGAAGAGGCAGGTAGAGGCTGAAAAGGTGAATCTGAAGAGGGTAGTGAAAGAGAGTGACTCCTAAGCCTGATTGGAAGGTACTTTTCCACTTGTGAAGACATTGCAGCTCTGGCCAAGATTGAAATTCTGCAGATTTCAGCGGTGCTTCAAAGAAGCAAATTTGACTGCTCATGAGCTAGGTCGATGTGCCTGAAATATAAATTCTTCAAATATTGGTTTCCTCGTTTTGTTCCACGGAAGTGACTATGCCCTTTCTTTTGATTGTAGTTAGCTACTGTTTGTTCAATAGTCATTCATTTCTAGCAAAAAAAGTAATCAATACAAGTAATTTTCTCAAACCATATTTTATTAGATCAACTCTGACTTAGATTTTTTTAAGGGCTTAAATTACTTTTTTTGTTGTTGATAAAAGGGCTTAAATTACTAGTACATGATTTAAGTCATCAAATGTAAACCAATATCTCTGTGCTTCAACACATTTGAACATGTAAAAGAACAAAACCGCAGAAGACTCTAAGATGCTTGTTTAGTTACTCTATAAGAGAGTACGAAGATAACTAACAAAAATTGAACCTGAAAAACAAGTAGTTACCAATTTCTTATCATCTAAACTTTGTATATTTCTTATCTAAAATGTCAGTTCAACTAAAATACAAATAGGTGAAAGTGGCTGATTTGGTTACAAATAACTCATGAGGGAACACATATCGGCTTCTCAGAACCATGAAGCAGTGCTGGTGCTGCATAAAATTCAAATTTTGCTTCTTGCTTTGTGCTTTCATTAAGTAGATGTGCAACGTCTATTATATTTCAGTAGCAGCTTCCTCTGTTTTATAGAGATCATTATATATTTGATGCATTATGATGCCTTTGGTGCATCAAGCAAAGTTGTTTTTGATGTATCTGTGGAAGTTGTTTTGTTGCTCTATTCGATTTTTGCCAGAGCAATGCCCTTGCTCAGTAGCATATATAAATTAAATTTATCACATCAATTCTTACTGGAGCAAAAGACTCGAGGATGTACTAGCCATTTTTGTAAATTTTATTATTTTTGCCACCTAATTTTGTGATTAGTATGATTTAGGGTTTGTTGGGTGTTTTTCTTAGCTGCCCTAGGATTTATTTTTTCAGTATTTAAACAAATCTTGGCCTCTAAGGCAATTTAGATTTTAAGATTAATAAAAATTAGGGTATATTTCCAGATCTGATCAAAATATTATAGCGTTAACAAGAAACAAAAAAGAAAAAGAAAAATAGGAGAACCTAAAAACAATAAGGAATTTGCATTTTTCATATCTAACACATCAGTTCAAACTATATTACAAAGAGATTAAAGAAAAAACTGTGCAAAACAAGATTGTTGATTTCCTAACAAATGACTCAAGAGGAACAAAGTTGTAGGCCCTTAGAAAACCCATCTAACAGAAGAATAACCAAAAAATAAAAATTACAAATGATGGTGATCAATAGCAATGGCTAAGCCTTGCATATGCAGATACTCTTGAACCTCTCTTTTCTTTTTCTTTGTGCATTCTCTGATTCCCAGCAGTTCCTTGTGTCCTTTCTGTCGATCCTTGCATCAATTGGCTAGGTCAGTAGTAAACCCAAATCTCGTAGATAAGCAAAGGACTTTCCACGTGACATTCTGTGAATTCGATGATGACCAAATTCTTTAGAAACCCTTTGGGTGTCAAACTCATAGTATCTTCGACCATCAACCTTATACCTACGGTTCCAATCTTCAACTTTCTTGCGATCACCATAATGGTTATGGGTTTGATTGACATGATGTACAGGTCCTTGAGAACCCTTTGGAGTATAAGGCTTATTGTTACTGTTCCGTTTCAAATCTTGAACTTTCCCGCTGTCACCATTATGGTTATGAAATCCGCTCCGATTGACATGATGAACAGATTGTTGAGAACCATTTTGAGTATTAGCCTTAAAATCTTGAACTTTGTCACATCTGTCACCATTATGCTTCAAATCTTGAGAACCCTTTTGAGCAAGAGAAGATCCAAGCTTCCTGCTAGTGTTATCCCAACGAAAATAACATTTAGTTCTCTGAGTCTGAGTTTTAATCTTGGCTCTCTCAGCATTCTCTTCCTCAGTGAATAAGAAAGAGTAATCCCTTGATATCTGAAGCTTTCTTCTCTTCTCCTCCATCAATATTTTCCTCTCCTCTAGTTGTTGAGGAGTAAGCTTACGGAGTTCTCGGTGTTTGATGACAGAAGCCAAAGAAAACTTGCCACATGAGACCACTTCCTATCTTTCTCAGACAAAGGAGGTCTTCTTGTTCTTGGTTTGGTGGGCACATCAAGAACTCTCTTGATCCATGCATCCCCATCATGGGTTTTCATCATCAAGCTGATCCTCATCGTTAGAAAACAATATGGGTATTGAAAATCAAAGGAGCACAGCACAGGGGGTTTGGATTCTGAGTTTCTCAGAGTAAAGAGTGTGTGTAAGATATGATACGTTTACAATGCTTTGGGTTTCTTTAAATATTTCAACGTGACGACTCTTGGGTATTAATCCGAATTCTCTAAGGTTTTGTTTTCCTAGTTCGAAATTCAGTTCCTAAAAAAAAAATCGAAATTAAGAACAATGTTTTCCACTCTTTTCCGCTAACCGACTTTAATATTATTTTTTTAAAAAAGAAATAAAAAATAAAAAAGTGACTCTAACCGATTATTGGATAGATTGATGAGGAGAGAACAGGCTCTAACCAAAACAATTTTTTTTTCTTTTTTAATATTGGAAATAATTATTTTCTGCCCTTTTTAAGAATTTTTTATCTCTTCCCTCTTACATAGATATAATTATTTAAGCGCAATTCAATTTGTATGAAAATATTGAAATAAGAATCAATCATTATTAAGAAAGATGATTCAGATCTTTATTTTTATTTCCAATAAATAAGGTGATTTTTGCAGACGAAATTTAGTTACAAACTTGCTTGTAGTCAATGATTACAGCTCTACTCAATATCTTTCTATTGCATATGAATTTTTAACAAATCCATTATTGGATTACATTTTTTTTTTTAAAATTTTAACAAATCCATCATTAGATTACATTTTTTTTTTTTTTTTTATCCTTCATACTTACAAAATTTCAAGAAAATAAAAAACTAATAACTATATCATTAACTAAATGTTTAAATTTCAAGTTTTTATAATCTAAAATTATGAATAAAAATATTTTTATGAATCAAATAATAAATAACATTTGATTATTATAAAATTTGACATGCATGTTAATAACATAAAGAACATGCAATCCAATAATTAAAATTTCAAAATAGAGTAAAATACTATTTTGATTCCTAAACTTTACAAAAAATTCGTTTTTCGTTCTTGAACTTTAAAATTTACTTTTTCATCCTTAAACTTAGTAGCTATGTTAATTTTTTTAGCAGAAATTGTAGCCAAACTTTGTCCAAGTTATTATTCCTAGGATAAGAAATACAAAGGTTGTACAATTACATGCCTATGGAGTTGTTATACCAGAAATCAACCTATTTTCCCCTCTCCTCAAGAAAGAGAAAGAAAACTGTCGCCCCAATCTAGTTTCAAATCTGAACCATCAATTGCTTGTGCTTGCTGCATAATAACTAATAAGTCATGGTATATTCTTCCAAGTCCTCATGTAACTTTTTAGTGATGCAACCAAGCCCAATGGACGTGAAGAAGTTAATAAAAAAACCATGTATTCTTGGGATTATCCCAAAAAAGATAGATTCAAAAGAACTTGTATTGTTGGTATAATAAAAACTGTTAAAGAGAATAAAATAATACCGAGAAGCGAAGCAAGAAAGAAAGAACACATGGGATTACGTTATTCAACCAACGGCTACAGCATAATGCCCTAATAGCTACAGCTTTTTTATTCTTTGACTTTTTAAGATTTCAGATCTGCCCCACCAATTGAAGATTAATATTTCTTTGGCTTTTTATTCAAACCCTCTCCTCTTTATTACTTACCCAGCAGTGGCAATCCACACTTCCTCTCTCAAAAAAGTTTCTTCTCATAAAGTGAACCCAGATCAACGGATTTATTACTTACCCTCTCCTCTTTATTAATTCAGGCCATGGATTTATAAAGTGAACCCAGATCAACGGAAATATGATAGAGAGAGTGATTGAAAGTTGTTAATTTCAACTGACCACCACGAACCCCTCCGCAGCCACCATGCTCCGCCGTCTTCCTCCTTCTCTTTGCCTGGTTCTCTATAAAAGCATGGGGTTTCATGTGGGTGAAAAGTGAAACCACTCTGCCTCCATACATGGTGGCCGGAATCAATGCAAGGCATGGTTGTGAAGGGGTCTTCCCAGAAATTTGTTGAGTTTTAGCCAAAATTTTTGTTTGAAATCTGTTTGTTTCACTATATACTCAAGTCATCTATTTCAATGAACCCTTAATAAGGTTTATATAAAGGCTAGAAGTTAAGATTAACCCAATATGGGGTTTACAACAAAATTCGGCCTCTTGGGCATTTCATCAATCATAAACCCAAACAATGTCAACAACCACCCCCCCCCCCCCCCCCCAACACCTTCTTTCTCTCTTCCCTTTTGTCCCTGTTGCGAAACACTTTGGTAGGTCCCTTTTTAATATATAACTCTAATGGTTCTTTTGGGATGAACTAAGGTTAGCCCTGAGACAAATTGAGCCACTGAGCTTTGCACAAATGTTTGGATCTATACACCGTCCAATCTTTATTCCAGTGGGTTGCGAAAGCTTTAAAAGAATGAAAGAGAATTCTCATTGTTGGTATTTAGCTGTGGAAGTCACAAGTCACAAGATACATGGAGTACAAAGGATTTGTGATACAATTGGAAAAGATTTGTAAAGGTGTACTAGTAGTAGTGTACTACAATTATTGGAAACAAATACAGTAACATTACATATTCCTTCAACTTAGTCTAATCATACAACAGAACATTGCCCAAATTAGAGCTGAAAGGTACAAGCTATAATAGAATTTGGGAGCATATTAAGGAATAAGGATGGGAGTTGGGACATTTAAAAATAAAAAATAAAAAGGCTAACAGAAAAGAACCACTTTAATAAGGCTAACTGTAAAATTTATTTGTACATATTGACAATGCCACTAGCTGAAGCATGCTACCATGCCAGAAGGATACATTGAATTTGCTCGAAATAGTACAACCAAACAACATTTCTCAGCATCATGAAAATCACTGCTCTCCTGTTGAACTGAGAGATGGGAATGGTGGAATAGATCTCAAAATCAACTTTCTACCCATCCTTCGAGCAGTTGAACCAAACTCTTGTTTAGGAGGTGAAACCCTCTTGGAGTTTGGAGAGGTTGACTTCACATCACTAGTACCATTCAAAGCCTCAGGAGTTTCATCTTCAGGAATCATCTGAAGATGTGTCTCAAACTTGAGCCGAGAGGAGAGAGAATATTTCGTTCTGGGTTTTTGGCTGGGGCAAAACTGAGCTGATGATCCAACAGAAAGCAGAGAAGATAAAGGAAGCTTCGCACTAAAGGAAAATGGCAAACGGATTGAAGGTCTGAAAATGAAATATTGGTGACATTAAAAACAGATATAGTACAGATAAACAATGTCCAAAACTAACAATGAATAGAATCAAGAACCTGCTTATTTCAGAAAAAGGTGTTATTGAGAGATCTGGATGTTCTTTTTCACTCTCATTTACTTCCTGTAAGCTTATCTCCAATGCATTCTTACAGCCTTCTGATTCTTGACTCAGAGATCTGAAAGAAAAGTAAACTTAAAAATTCCAAAAAAAAAAAAAAGGAAAAAAAAAAAAAGGAAAATATTTTATAAAATTTAAAGTGTGTAGAATTGATAACCTGCTATTCTCTGATAATTCTGCAATTGGGAAATCAAGATGTTCCTTTTCATCCTCCTTGACTGTGTGTAGACTTGCATCCAATGTATTCTTCTTACAAGCTTCTAATTCTTCCCCTTCGATATCAGTTTCTTCAGCTCCTATTACATTAAAAGAAAAAGGTAGTTGTAAAACAACTAGAATTATTGCATGCTCTACTTAGTGTGATGCTTAGAAATCTATGGTCCAAGTAAAGGGCACCAGGGTGGGAAGAGGACAAAATTTAAGTATATTTACTGCATATTAGCATTCAACTAAAAAATAAAAATAAAAAACTTTAAAAAGCACCTCAGTTGGTCATAAGATCTGTTAACAACTTATAGAAGTAGAATTGAAGTGTCACAGTTCAATTCAGTTTCAGGATAAAGATTAGTGCAATTAAACCAAATAAAACACTTACCATCCTTCCGACCAAATGCGTTCTTACATCCTTTACATCTGCAGTTGATAAAGCATCCAACCCCACCCTTTTTATACACAAAACAAATGGTCCACATTAGATGTCAATTATCATAAGGCACATACACAAAGGGGTATCAGAAAAAACCTGAAAGCATTCACAGTATTTCTTTAAGCAACTTGATTTTTTACAGTTGCACATACACTTACCATTGCATAATAATAATATAAGTACTGTCAAGTGCACATACTGAAAATTTAATTTAGTAGAAACAGTAATTGTTATTTTAGCTAATCTCCAGAACCGGATACAGTTGATCCTTCTGTTGTCAAGACAGTCTTCAAAAAATGTCCTCATTTTACTTTGGCTGACAGCCAGAAAGATATTCTCAGCTCGAAATTTGGGATCCCTAAGCACTAGTTGAGGATATAATACTAGACATGTAAGCAGGAGAAAATTATATATCACCACCATTGTCAATTGGTTTTTTCATTAGAGTAGATGTACACATGCATACATGATCGGTTGTGAATATTTTCAAAATTTCTCAACATGAGTTATTATATTTTAGAAACAGTGAATTAATGATGCTCATGCTGTAGCTTCATGGCTGGCATTTCATGCATGAGGAAGTTCTAAATCGTATATTCCTAGTGCTTCCCCTCATGATTTCATAACTGAAATGGCAAGCAATACACATCAAGAACTAAGGCACAAAAATAGATTGATGATAATCAACCACACTCCATAGGTATTTTATACTCTCTTTTTTGCTAGGGAAATGGGAGGAGGGGAGGGCTATTAGTGATGGGGTTAGAAACCCCAATGCCTAGGCAGCATGGGAGGTGCTGAAACCATTGGAGTATCCCTTGAATCTCCTATTTTATACCATTTGAACAAGGAATAGTGAGTTTGGCTAAACTTTTAGAGTCAATCCACCATAAAACCAGTCAAGACATTAGCAACTGATTTTACAAACACATTTTGTCTGAGAGATGAAGATACTGCAAACAAACCTTGAACTTAATTTTAAGTAAATAAAAACGAACTTACAGCTTCAAGCATTTTGACCTCTTACAATTACAGCGCTTGCAGGCGTTGCTTTCTTCAACATGTTCCAACTTGAATCTGAAAATTATCAAACATTATAACAAAAATGGCAATATTAAGCACTTAATTAAAAAGTAAATGTTGACGATCAAACAATAGAATTGTCTATACATGCCTCTTTCTTCTAGGACTACTCTGGTCAAACTCTTCACTAACAGCACTTGTAGATGTTTGAGGAGCATTTTCTGTAACCTGAGCTTCATTATAATGTGGAGCCAATTCACCTTCCAAAGTTTTAAGAGTCAGGGATTTATCAAGAGGATTCTGGCCAGGTGTTAAAGGATTGCAAGAGACCATTGAGTTTAGCATAATTATTTGTTTACTTCTGAAAGCTGGACCCTCAAGCTTGACAACTTTATTATCAATCGGAGCAGTTCCAAGAGCATTCAAGTGCAAACCAATACCAGGTAACATGGTTGATGAATAACCACTTGTAGTATTGATTTGAGCTTGCTTTTCATTAGAAAAAACTTCACAATCAGATGGTATTGCCGGAGAACTACTATTAGAATCACATATTGGCTTATTTTTATGAGCTCCTGATGTTTCAAAAACCAGACAGCGCCGTCGTATACTACAAAGCCTGTGAGAACCAGGCTGAACAAGGTCCAAAATATTATTGATGCAAAATAGAATTTACACACGAGATTGTAAAAGAATAGAGAACAAATAAAGCATAAAAAATAAAAAAGGGACAAAGGGGGAGCAGGCGTGGGGGAGGGACAGTATCATGCATAGACACAAAAAATTGATGCAATGATCCGGAAATCACAACACTGTTCATTGATGCAATTCATTGCATACATGACATTGTTGTAATTTCAAACATTCAAAAATTGCATTAGAAATAAAGATGAGATTTCAAACATTAGGTAAAGCATTAATGTCAATGGATATGTGGTATCTACTATTTATTATTCTCATAAAAATCTAAACACTTGGCATATTTTTTATACGTCTACTCTGAATTCAGCTTCAGCAATACTCTATCCACAGTGCTTATTTAAATACATGACAAAGACCAAAAACAATTGATGCAATGAGCATGACAACAATTTTGTTGTAATTAAGTTTTGTTTAGTTTTAGAAGTCAATTGTATTTTTACTATTACCCCCATTGGATTTTATTCTAACTCTTATTAGCAAATTAGGTTATTAATATGTTATTTAATTTCCTATAGTCAAGGTTGTTTTTGTAATTCAATAATTGAGCATTGACTCTAGTCATCTAAAATTAGAGTTTAGTTTTAATAGTTTGTATAAGCATAGCATTATACTCCAATGGAGACAAGTTAATGATTACTAAAATTTTGGTTGGAATTTTTCCAATGGCTTGGTGTTGAGTCTAATCAACACTAGGTGCTGGCTCTAGAGCTTTCCATCTTGTTTATTTTATCACTTTTGTTCTTGTGTTCTTTTTTTTTTTTTTTTTGGTTCTGCATCAGAAGCAGATCAATGATGGAGACGCACCATAGGAATATCTAATTTAGAGAAGTGAATTTAAGCTATGAGTATTATAAGGTTAATAAACTGTGAGAAATCTGACTGTGGTTATGTAATTCTACAATACATTACAGACACCATGTATAAGTTAAGCTTGAAGAGACTCTCACAATGTATGTACTATAAACTCCACAAAACTTTAGTTTCTAACTGTCAGACAGCATTTTATTTATCCAGAAGAAAGAATACACTGCATAGATACATATATACATTTTACTTCTGTAATCTTTATAACAACATAGGCCAAAAAAATGCCATACCTTGCTGCTGGAATCCATGCACTTTTTCCCCTTGTCATCTGCTTTATCACTCAAATCAGTAACAACTAGCTTATCCAGCAGAGTGCTAGAAAACATTGCTGAAGTTTGATCTGTTTTTTTCAGGTTCCCAATTTCTCTGGATTGAGTTACTGTTTCTCCTATTTCACGCTGTTTGCAACTGATAATACCAACGGCTTCTGTCTTCTCTACATCATTTGCATTGTCTTGTGGGAGCTGTAGGACAGTTGAGAGAAAAGAAATTGTCCCAGGATCAACTGATTTATGATTTTGTCCCTCAAAATGCTCTTCAACCATGGATGAATCCAAGTTCAACAGATCTGCAGCGCCGGAAACAATGCCACCCAGTCACATGCTTCTATATTTTGCTCAATTGAACAATGTTGCGCAAATTTTTTTCACTTTCAAATGAATGGAGCTTCCCTTTTGAGTCATCCCGAAGAAATTCATCGAATGATTCCAGTGTGCCTGCAATGTCTGGTGCAGCATCTGTCTTAATAGCATCAGGAGGTACCATATCACTATCAGGGCTACCACAATCATATTTCAAGGTATTTGGCAACTCAATGACTAGTTCCGAGGGCTCATCAGTTGGCTCAGTAGTAATTCTCTTGCTGAACTGGCAGAAGTACAACATTCAAAATTTTCAGTACATGAATCAGATGGTTGAACAGCAACTGAAACCCCTTCACTTGTATTGTTTTTGTTTCCAATCTGAGAGGACTCATTTTTTGAAGGGTCTGAGAACTGATGCCTGATAACAGTGTAACTTGAATTGTGAATAACAACTGCACAATTTTTGTTATATGATTGAATGACACAAGAAAAAGTAAATTAAATTTACCTTCTAATTGAAAATCTAGATTCTTTGTGGATACCAATCTGTGGTGAAGGAAATGCTGATGAAGGGGATGCAAAAGTTAGCGAAGTAAATGCATGATCAGTGGGTATGGACTTGACTGGCTCAATAGGAGAAAGATTGCTGATGTAATTAAATACAGGAGAATCCTGCATAGTATAAACAAGGATTATTTCCCAGCACATAGCCTCAAAAATAAAAACAAGTATTAACCAATCCAGAACAATAGCAAACAAATTAGATTGTCACCAAGCAAAAACAATAACATCTTGCCAAAATCAGTAACTGCTTACAAATATATAAAAATGTCACTACCTAATGCCTCTCTCACTTAGCTAGGATTCAGAGAGGGTTGGCTTGGATACAGTTCTAGCCTTTAACATTTTTTTTTTTTTTTGCATGAAGTGACCGATCCCTGTGTACTTGCACTTGGCAGTCCGAGACTTAACCCTTGCACTAGACAATGGCTCCAAAAGTTCCAACTCCTATTTAAGGATTTCCTTGGGAGGAAAAAAAAAATTTTAAATAAAAAAAAAATTGCAACTATAAAGTCCATAGAAGCATCTGGCTAAATCTCCTAGTCCCTTCCCCCATGTGTGTGGACGGTGGACCTCATTTTGACCAAAATACACCTTTACTCTCCAAATTTATAAAAACACCTTATAAAACATCCACATGGAAATATGCACTTGTCAAACAATAGTAAAACCCCATTCACACTTAAAAACAAAAGGCAATTCACAAAACTTCAACATACAAACACAACAAAATCCCTCAAAATGCAACAACAAATTTAGA